>CM057810.1:93032091-93419591 GCA_030067965.1 Latrodectus elegans | reverse complement strand
GGTGGATGTGCTAATATGTCCGTTTTAATAAAACGGACATCACATAGGTCAAACAAGGATAAATGATTTTTTGTTCGAGTGAGGAAGGGTGGGATGCTGTATGGTCTAGCATCATATATCCTCTTCAGAGTAGGAGTAAGAGCAGAAGAATATAATGGATGATGAGGGTCAGACATAATTTTACAATAGTAATTGAGAGACAGCTGCATACGTCGCATGTCTAAAGGCAATTGTTGGCATATTGCATAAAGACTATGGACGGGTGATGTGCGGAATGCGCCTGAACATATTCTCAGAGCAGAATGATGGACAGTGTCCAGTCTGCGTAGAACAGAAGATCTAGCGGATCCATAAACAACACAACCATAGTCAAGTCGAGATAAAATTAATGATTGGTAAACTCGGAGGAGTGACGTGCGATCAGCACCCCAAGATGTATTTGAAAGCACCTTGAGGATATTGAGTGATCGCTGCGCACTTCTTCCGCAAATGTAAAACATGCGGAAGAAAGGTTAATTTATGGTCAAATATCACTCCGAGGAATTTTATCTGACTGACAACTGGTATATAGCCGTGTTGTTTATACAAATAACAGGATCATTGTGGAGGCTAGTCTTCCTGCAAAAATGGACACATTTGCTCTTGCTAGGAGATAGTGTATGGCCATTCTCAGCACACCATGCAGCTAATTTATTAACAGATGTTTGTAGTTGTCTCTCAATTAAACGCATGTTTGACCCTTCACAAGATATTTGCAGGTCATCTACGTACAAGGTACCATGCACAGAAGGTGAAAGTTGATGAAGTATGTTACTGATATGAAGATTAAAAAGGGTGACACTTAAAATACTTCCCTGAGGAACGCCTTCAGGTTGGTTAAAAGTATTGGACAAAACAGTACCAATACGAACTTTAAAACCACGGGAGCGTAAAATTTTGGATAAATATCGGCAAATTACCCTAAAGCCAAAATCATACATCCTACGGAGAATTCCATAACGCCACGTACGGTCGTAAGCCTTCTCTATGTCGAAGAAAATGGAAACCAGATGATTTCTCCGCACAAATGCATTGCGGATTTGTGTTTCCAGAACAGTAATATTATCTAGAGTGGATCTTCCTTTACGAAAGCCACTCTGATTAATATGAATGTATTTATTTTTTTCTAAGATATATACGAGACGGGCGTTGACCATACGTTCGAGAGTCTTACATAAGCAACTCGTCAGAGCTATTGGTCGATAACTTGAAGGAAGAGAAGGATACATACCAGCCTTAAGGATCGGAATCACTATTGCTTCGCTCCAAAGTAATGGGAATTTATTTTCAGTCCAGATCCTATTGAACAAAAACAGCATGTTCAACAAGGAGTCTGGACTTAAATGGCGAAGCATTTGATAGCTGATTCCATCAGGTCCTGGGCAAGTATCATTGGCCTGCTGTAAAGCTCTTTTCAATTCCAACATCCGAAATTTACAGTTGTACGGAAAAGCTTGTCCATGGTTGAAACGAATTGGTATTCGCTCAGCACGACTCTTAGTCCTTAAGAACGAAGGACTGTAAGAGTCGTTGCTTGAGACGCTAGCAAAAGTTTCACCAAGAACGTTAGCGATGTCCTTAGGAGAAGAACACACAGCAGCTCCGGATTTTAATATAGGAATAGAAAATTCCTTATAGATTCCATTGGCTGCTTTTACTCTTCTCCACAACTGCTTACTGGATGTGGAAGAAGTTATTGATGATACATAGCGAGACCAAGATGCCTTCTGACTTCGACGACGAGCTCTGCGAGCTAATGCTTTTGCTCTCTTAAAGGCGATAAGATTCTCCGTTGTGGGGTATCTTCTGAATAGCCCCCATAACTTCCTCTGTTTTTTATATGTCTCTTGGCATTCTTTGTTCCACCAAGGTTTGCAATGCCTGTGTGGTATAGAGGAACTTTTAGGTATTGATGCATCAGCTGCATTCTTAATTGTTTCAGTGACTTTATAAACAGCAATATCAATATCTTCGATCAAAACCATTTCATCATCAACGACTGCCAATTGCGCAAATAATGTCAATCTGCCCGACTGTACACGTAAGTAGGTAGACGTTGTTCTACTCTACTACCTCCAGTCTGGGAGATGACGAGAGGAAAATGATCGCTATTATGCAGATCATTTCCTACATTTAAATTTAACAATGGCAGAAGAGATGGAGAACAAATGGCAAGATCGAGAGAATGAAATGTTCTCGTGGGTACATGGAAATATGTCTTCTCGTCGGTATTAAGCAGACAGAGACTGTTATCTGAAATAAAACGCTCTATCTGCCGACCGCGAGAATTAGTATCATCATTTCCCCACAAAGAACTATGGCCGTTAAAGTCACCCAACAGTAGAAATGGTGTTGGCAGCTGATCTATTAATGCATCGAGTTCCTCTTTGCAGATGACATCACGTGGTGGTAGATATAAACTACAGACAGTTAATAAGCATGTAGTATAAATTCTTACAGCAACTGCCTGTAGAGTAGTATTTAATGGATGGGCAGTGCTGGGGTAAGCATTAGATGTTAATATACAAACACCTCCAGACACTGCACCATCATCACCACAGTCTTTTCTAGAGCATGTAAACCCTCGCATTCCAAAGTTATTGCTCGACTTCAGGAATGTCTCCTGAAGGGCAATGCATGCGGGGTTGTATGCTGAAATTATAGACTTGATGTCATCATGATGAGAACGCAAACCATGGCAGTTCAAGAAACTAAGGAAGTTATTGTTGAATTAGAAAAGCTCCTTTCCCGGAGCCGGAAGGCATGCCATCTGACATCTCCTCCAAAGAGAGATCTTCCTCAGAGGGATGTAGATATACAGCGTCAGCTTCCAGGGATAAGGCTTTACGGGTGGATATGGAGGGTCTAGGGTTGCCCTCCTTTGCAGAGTTCAGTTTTAAAGCCTTTGGGGCTTTAGATCTAGCTGTGGAAGCTTTTCTACGTTGAGGAGTGGTGGATGTTGATGTTGGCTTTTCTCATAATTAGGGGTAATTTAACTAATGGAAGTGACAGAGCATCTGTTTGAGTACTAGCCGTTCTGGTGACTTTGGCGGCTACAGTTGCGTAGCTAACTCCTGCTTGAGGTGTACGAGCTGAAACAGCACGTCTCGCCTCGGGATACGAGCAATTATTCTTAACTTTAGTGGTAGTGATCTCCTTTTCCAGTATCCAGGTAGGACAACTTCTAGCGTAGGAGGGGTGGTCACCTTTACAGTTTACACACCTCTCCTTTGCAGTACATGACGAGCTGTCGTGGCCAACTGCTGCAGCAGCGAGCGCAAGTCAGTTTGCCCTGCAAGCCGCTTTAGAGTGACCAAATCTCTGGCACTGGAAACAACGCAAAGGATTTGGAATAAATGGCCTGACGGATAAATGCATGTACGCAGCTTTAATATGCTGCGGTAGGTCTGGCGTCGCAAATGTCAGTACGAGATGTTTAGTATTGATGACTTGTCCATCCCGTCTGACAGTGATGCGTTTTACAGCGCAGACCTTTTGATCTTTGAGATTTTCTAAGATCTCGTCCGCAGGCGTATTTAATAAATCCTTGGCGGATACCACACCACGTGAAAAGTTAAGATTAATATGAGGTTGGACGGACACCTCAAGGTTAGCAAGCATGTTCATGCTGCTTATCAGGGTAGCTTGAGCTTCTGAAGCAATTTCTACCATTAGGTCTCCAGAACGAAGTTTCCGGATGCTCTTTACTTCACCGATATTGCCAGATATTGCCTTTTGGATTAGGAAAGGGGATACATTATCAAATGTACCCTCTTTCCGTTTAACAATATAAAATTTTGCTTCTAAAAAAGACAAAGTTTGCTCCCGTGGGAGAGAAGAGAAAATTAATTTTTCCATAGTAAGCTTGGAAAATTCGGGACCTGACGGCACCACCCACCACCGAGTCCAACAAGGGGATGCAGACCAGCTGCACCAGTGCTAGCCAGGTCCTATACGCTCACAGTACATCCCTGAAGTGGCCTCCACCCTTAACGAGTCACCCAGTAGATGTACCGATCGCTTGATTCATAAAGCCGATTGATGTGCTGAGGACCACAACACACCTCCCGTTTACCTGAAGCAGAGGCCAAAGCAATGTGTTGGTCTCAGGAGGCCTCAATTACCAGGATCCTCCTTTCCAGGGACACGGGTCTCCACGCACGGCAAACACGTGGGTGATTTAGTCCTCAAGAGTAGCTAATAGCAACAGAGCGGCGAAAGCTACTCAAGAGGAGCCCTCAACCTCTTACGAGGCAACCACACTGAGGGAGAAAAGGAAGAAAAAGCAGAAGAGTAGAGGAGAGAAGAAAATAAAGAAGAGGACAGATCACTAGGGTACCTCGGGATTGTGACACCCGTGTTTACCTAAAGAAGGTAAACCCCCTGAGGGGGTGAAATTAAGAAGAAACAATAAACTCTTTCAATAGAATTCATTAAAGAAAACATAATCAAAGGATATTACTATTTATATTAGGTTTGTCACTTGGCTGGAAAAAAGAAATATTATTTCCTGAGTTTTATCTAGTTTACATTTTTCATAAAATATTTGTTTATGTAATATGAAAATAAAAACTTTCAATAAATGTCTCGTACTTTTAATTTTTGAAATACCTTCAGCATTTTAAAAACAATCACGGATATAAACAAACCAAATTATACTTCATTAATAAAATTATTTATCATATTATTCATGGCGTAATTCTTTTATTAGCATAATTATCAATTGTATTATTAATTTTAAGAAAGATACTGTAACAATTATTATGTGATTTCATAACGTCACACTAATAACACAGACTATGAAGATATATTTAAGTTTTGATTTATTTCATTATAGTAATAAAATCATATGAATATTCAAAAAATTAGAGTATCATGAAATAATTAAGTATGAAAGATTAAATGAGCAAAATTATACGAATAAACAAGAAAATATTTCACTGAGTACACCGCAGTGAGAAATAGAATTTTGTGACGAAGAACTTAATTTAGATGACAAAACAGACAGAGACTGGAATAATCATATGAAAGAGATCTGTGTTCTCCACATGGAAAGCGAAAAAAAAAAAAAAAATACGAAAATAGGTAAACCTGACCGCATTGTTGAAATAAATAAAAGTTTGTTCACAAAAAAGAAAAATAATTCGGGTCGAATATTGTCCGAGCAATGGATTTTTGGTGGCGTCTGTCGAGAAACCAAGCAAGCATTTTTAACAACCGTTCCTGTGATAGAACTGCAGCCACGCTTTTCCAGAAAATTGTCTAAAACATTGAGGAAGGGAGTACACTTTATTCTGACTGTTGGAGAGCGTATCAGACTGATCAATTGGCAGTCGCTGGATTTAATCATTTAAGAGTAAATCACAAATACAATTTTGTCTATCCTGAAACAGGTGTGCGTACCCAAGCAATCGAAAGAATGTGGGGTTCCGCGAAATGGATGAACAAGAGACAATGGGGTACAGCAAGACACAATCTTGAATCTTACTTGGCAGAATTCATATGGTGTCAAGACAAAGAAAAAGATAAAAAAATTGTTTTCATTATATTCTAAAAATCATTTTGCAATATTTTCTACCAAAACGTAATTGACAAATCGTCAAATAATACTGAATTAAGAAGGATAGTACCTATGTTACAGAGAACTTTTAAATTTCAAAACCAATAAAATGACAAATCCCTATAACACAATAATGTATGAGAATATTCTAGCCTTTTTATAAAAAAAACTTGAATATATCTTTTAGTTTATAAGTTATTACATTTATTTCGAAACGCAAAACAATAATTAATATTTGCTTCATTAACTATAATTATATTATGTATGAAGGAATTTGGTCTTGTGTTTTTCTTATATTTAAAGAGTATTCTTTACAACACTTTAACATTTAATATTACCTTCATTATAAAGACAATAAACGAATTGTTAAATTTATTTTTTAATATAGTTGATAGTAATTCCACCTTTTTTTTTTTTTTTTTTTTTTTTGCTAAATTTAAAATATTTCACTTGAAATAATTTTTGATACTCTAATGTTTTATTAAAAAATCATTTATGGGAGTATAATTCATTATTTTTGACTTAATTTTTTTTTAAAAATATCTAACATTTCTATACATTTACAATCACAATATCTTTAAAGGTAAGAACTTTCTATCCAAATTAAAGATATTCTTCTAATTTGAAATTACTCCTTTTTACTGACTGACTTATTTCTACACTGTTATGAAATATCTTTTAGCATGCAAATGCATAAATTGCAGATTTTAATTTATAACTTTCATCAGTTATTTTTAGAACTTTTAATTTCTAAAATTTCGGAAAAATCTCAAAAAATCCTGTCTTGTACAATGAATACTTAATTAAAACCAATAATTTAAAATCTAAATTTCAAAATATCTCTATTAATACAAAATCATAAGCTATGTTTCAAATATATTTTTTGTGCTACATTTTAATTACAGAATCAATCTTTTTGATAAAAAATATTTTTTACTAATAAAATACCTCTTCTCTAATGTGATTTCAAAAAAGTCATGAGGATTTTTTTTAATTCCTTTACATAACCTGTTGATATTCCTTCAATATAAGTGTAAAATACCCCCCCCCCACACACACACGCACCCTGATATATAGTACATACACTACAAATGAAGCCTTAAAATCAAGTTAAATAATAAATGAATGAGAGTATATCCATATAATAAAGTTAAAAAATTAACTTGGGTTCCTTATCTTTCACTAATCATTGTTGAAATGCATTGCAAGTAACTGTTCTTCCTAAAATGTGGAAACAAGTAGTGCCTGTTTCTTGTAATTCATCAAAACACCAATTTCAAGAGACATTTAATATTCATTCTTTCTGCAAAAATTTTTAATGTTTTAATTTCATAGACATTTTTTATTTATTAAAAGATTATAAATTTGTACAAGAAAGTGTTGCGGATTTGAGAGATAGAATTTTAAGTTATTTAATAAGATGATGAAAAATATTAATATTTATACACTAAAGATTTAATTCAAATTTTTTATGTATTTACCATGGATTATCTACTGGAATACATTCTTCTATATAGACAGACAATAAGTTTGAATCCAGTCGCTGCATATTTAATGCATTTTAAAAAATACGCCATAAAGGCAAACTTTTTTACTATTTTCGTATACTTATTAAGGATGTATTGAGAATGCATACGTTTTGTACATAAGCCATGCAACTATTTTATTATCCACTTGATTAATTAGCAGATTAATATTGTTTTAGTAAGTTAACATCTTAACAGCATTAAAATATTTCATTAGCTTTAAATTGGCCGTTTACTTTAGTTTTATGTATTTATTTATTAATTTTTTTTCGTATGACCTGAACTAAATTTCTTGAATGGAAGAAGAGTTAGGAATTAGTATTTTCAATTATTTCTAACACTTCTTCCTCTTGACGACTTTTAAAAAGGCCTTAAAATTATCATATATCGTATAATTATTATTTTAAGTTTTAAATTTTATAATATAATTTTTATTCGCTAAAAAATCATAAAATTTTTAAACTCTATGAATCAAAAGGACAGGAGAAAAATTTTCGAGTACATTTCTAACCGAATAAAAAAAATCTCTGAAAGAATTTATTTTTTTAAGCTTTATATTTGATTAAAAAAAATCAAGTATTGAATTATACTAATGAATGAAATCTGAGTTTTCCTGAATAATTATCTTTGATTTTCAAGAGATTACATTTAATTGTGACGGGCGTATTACTTATTAATTTGTTTATCTGAAGGGTAATTTTCAAACTAAATTATTGTGCATTCTACGGTTGAGAGAACTAAATTTCTCTTTTGAAATAAAGTATATTAACCAGACAATAATAAGGAAAACTAACTCTCAAACAAAACATTAATTGACTTGGGATTATTTGTAATCCTACTGCCTTTATATATATATATATATATATATATATATATATATATATATATATATATATATATATATATATATGTATATATATAATGTATGTGATTAGCAAATAATTTTTCATACCTATTTTCTTCATACTGAATTTTAGTTTTATTTAGATCAAATTGACTAAAGTACTTTTTATTTAAATCATCAAAAAATTTCAGCAATTAAGAATTTTCACCATTCTAATTGGTTTTCTTATTATTTATCAACTTTTTCATCACACTAAACTTTAGTTTGTATTTAGATCAAATTATATAACCAAAATATTTTTACTTCAATTTCCCAGTTTCGAAAATTTTAATTCAACTCTAATGATTACCCTCTGGATGCTATTCTTTGGTTATTTGGTTGAAATTTTCACTGTATTCTTGAATTACAATTAATAAAAACAAAAACAAATTCAAAATGTCATATTTTGGGACCATGTTATTCGTTTCAATCCTTTTTCTAAATAATTGAAAAATCATGATAAAGATGTTTTTTCTGAAATATGATGAAGACGCATCACTGTGTTTTTTTTTATTACTGCTTATCCGAAAACTTCCTCTGAGTTGATATTCATGTGGATTCAAATTTTCCCTAAGCTAAGCATATTGCAGTAAAAATACAAAACTGCAATATGCTTAGGTTCGGTAAAATTTGAATCCACATGATCCACAGTAAGCTGAGCAATAATGAATTAGCAAGAAATGTTGCTGTAAAGTATTGTTACAAATTTATAAATAATTGTTGTATATGTCTTAAAATATCTCAGACAGATCGGAAATACTCACATTTTGGACAAAAATTGCGGTATTTAGAAGTGTTATACGTTAAAAGCGGGTTTTCTTCTGATTTGGTGACTTGGCGATGTTTTGGCGTGAAAACTCGGCAACAGTTAGCGAGATTTTTGGCGACTTGGCGAGAAATAGATATTTTTGGAAACATCCATCACCTAAGCTCTAGGACCAATATTTAGCGAGATAGCCCAGAAGCTTCCAGAACCTTGGCTAAATTGGTAGATTTTCCCGCCAAGTCAGGTATAAATACCGCAGCCCGACATAGAAGGAGTTTAGTTTTGTGAAGACAGTCAGTAAGTGAAGACGATTTCTCGTGACCTCTAGTCTAGAGAAGCTGTTCTCTGTCTGAGGTATTTGAGACCTGTTATCGGAAGCTGTTACTTATTGTATCTGACGAATTATAGCTGTGTAATTGTGATTGATACAGCTGGTATTTCTAGTGGAATTTTTACAAATAAAAGTCTTGTGTTCATTGAGTGGTTGCTTTATTCAACTCTCAATCCACACGAACGCCGAAGCTCGGTACAATTGGTGTTAGAAGCGGGGTTGAAGAGTTGATGCAGCGTGTCACAAGAAAAATGGATATGGATTTAATAAAAAGTCTTCTCGAAAAATTAACGGAGGAAATGGCTGAGATGAAAGCTGGACAAGTAGAGATGAAAGCTGGACAAGTAGAGATGAAAGCTGGACAAGTAGAGATGAAAGCTGGACAAGAGGAGATGAAAGCTAGACAAAAAGAGATGAAAGCTAGACAATAAGAGATTAAAGCTATACAAGATGAGATTAAAGCTAGACAAGAAGGGATGAAAGCTGTACAAGAAGAGATGAAAGCTGGACAAGAAGAGATTAAAACCGAGATGACGAAAGCGATAAAATCCGGACAGGAGGAGCTTAAAAAGAAATTTAAGAAGGACATTGTAAGTGTTAAAGAAGAATTCTCCAACATCATTCAGGAGAAGATGAATGCAATGGAAGTTACCTTAGGTAACTTCAGTTGAAACTAAGGGTTTGGAGATCGAAGAAAACGTTGGAGAAGCATTAAAAAATATGAATAAGGAGATTGAAAGCTTGAAGAAACAAATCTCAAACAGAAATGAGGAACCCCATGTGGCATTTATGCCTTCACCAGCCACGATTAAACTCTCAACATTTGATGGAAAATCAACCTGGCAAGTATACAAGACCCAGTTTACGATGGTAGCGGAAGCTAATAGATGAAATCCCCAGGCCCAAGCTTTTCACCTGGGGGCTTCTTTAAGAGGAGAAGCGGCCGATATCCTCGAAACGCTTCCGGAAGAGCAGAGGCACGATTTCCAATCCCTATCGAGTGTGCTTGAGCTGCGGTTTGGAAAAAATGCAATAAAGAATATAGTAGATTACAGTTAAAATCCCGCTCTCAAAAAGCGGGTGAAAGTCTGCAAGAATTGGCTGCCGATATTCAGCGACTTTCCCATTTAGCATTTTCGGACTTCCCAACTGAGACACGTCAAGATCTGGCTCTCCATCACTTTATCGATAGTGGGCGGTATCCGGAGATACAGAAAGAACTTAAACTCGCCGATGTCAAAGATATCAGATCAACTGTAGTCTACGCACTTAAGATAGAGGCTGCCCAGCAGGCCGCGCGTAAAGACCGGCACTCAATTAGAGCCGTCTCTGCTACTGATACAGACTATTATCTAAGAAAACAAATTGAAGATCTGCGGTGTAAAGTCCGTTGCTTAGAATTCAGTAAAGGTGGCAGAAACACGAAAATTCAGTGTTGGACTTGCGGTGCAGTCGGACACGTCCGTAGAAACCGCCCGAAACCAAAAGAGGGTGGAAAGGATTTTCCCCCCACTGCAGGGAAACTAATATGTGGCCATTTCGCAGGGCGGAGATGTCCAGAGAGTCAGAAGCCCCATTTTAAATTGTTTCACATTTCTTCCGTAAGTGACGGCGACAGCGGACTTTTCGTTACGGGACATGTCAACGAAGTTCCCTGCAGAATGTTAATTGATACTGGAGCCAACGCAACCATCATTAGGGCAGAATTGGCTCGCAAGCTTGGAGAGAACCTTATCTGGACGCCGCCCTGCATTATCCTCCAAACTGTGACTGGTGATAAGAATAAAGTGCATGAAAAAGTCAATCTAAACATTGCATTTGGTAGTGCCGTGTACCATCATATGGCACATGTCGCTGATATAAATGACGAATTTATTCTCGGATTGGATTTCCTCAAAGAAAACTATTTCAAGTTAGATTTTAAAAATTCTGAACTACATTCGTGTTCTGAAGACATAGCGATTTTTAAGACGAAATATTCAGATATTAAAACAGTCTATCATATACCTGCAAAGAGTGAAACAACATTACCACCGAAAACTGAGATTGTAGTTTCCGGAGCTCTTTCAGAAGATAATAATTTTCATTATAGATTGCTTGAATATCCAGATTCTGACAATAGCGTTAAAGGAGTATTAGTGGCTTCTTCACTCGTCGACCTTTCACGAAATGAAATCCCGATAAGATTTGCTAATCTAAGCGATAAGGCAAAACTAATAAAAAAAAGAAAAGTGCTGGCGACTTGTACTCCAGTCACCTGTATTAACAGAAATTGTCAAGCCACACTACCTGAGCCTCCTGATACTCTAATTAATGAACTCCTTCAGAATGCAGAGTTAGATGTTGCTGCAAGAAATCTATTATTAGAATTCGGAGGTCTATTTTCCAAGAAATCAGATGGTGTTGGACGAACCAAAATAACGCAGCACCGAATCGATACAGGAAATCATCCACCCATTAAACAAAATCCGAGAAAACAACCATTCGCTAAGCAGGAAGAGGTGGATCTTCTGATGGAAATGCAGCACAATGACATTATTGAGCCATCAGAGAGTCCTTGGGTTTCACCTATTGTTTTAGTTCGGAAGAAAGATGGTTCTACCCGATTCTGCGTTGACTATCGTTGGTTAAACAACAGCACTAAAAAAGATAGTTACCCTCTTCCTAGGATTGACGATACACTTGATGCTTTATCCGGAAATCAATGGTTTTCGACTTTGGATCTCAAGAGTGGTTACTGGCAAGTAGAGATACATCCTGATGATAGGGAAAAGACTGCGTCCACCACAGGACAAGGACTTTGGCAGTTCAAGGTTATGCCATTTGGGATGTGCAATACACCTGCAACGTTTGAACGCCTGATAGAGACAGTATTACGAGGACATTCCTACGAAGCCTGTTTGGTATATTTGGACGATATTATCATTGTAGAGCGCACATTCGAAGACCATCTAAGAAACATCCGAAAGGAGCTGGAAAAATTAAAAATGGCCAACCTGAAGCTGAATCCTAGCAAATGTAATTTATTTCAACGTGAAGTAAGCTATCTGGGACACATTATCTCTGCTGAAGGTGTAAGAACAGATCCTGAAAAGATCTCTGCAGTTAAGGACTGGAGTCGTCCAGAAGATGTCCACCAATTAAGAAGTTTTCTTGGACTATGCACATATTACAGGAAATTTGTTAAGGGTTTTTCAAGCATTGCCAGACCCCTTCACAAGTTGACAGAAATAAAATAGAGATTTGTATGGACAGATGAATGTCAGAAAGCTTTTAAATAGCTGAAGGAGGCTTTGACATCTTCGCCCGTTCTTGCATATCCCCAGCCCGGAAAATTATTCATTTTAGACACAGATGTCAGCAATTAAAATATTGGAGCTGTTTTGTCGCAGGAAATTGATGATAAAGAATATGTCATTGCTTATTGGAGTAAATGTTTGTCGAAATCGGAGCGAAATTATTGTACAATCAAGAAGGAATTGTTAGCAATCGTTAAATCCACAGAACATTTCCATCATTATCTCTATGGAAGAAAGTTCTTGCTTCAGACAGATCACGCATCCTTAACCGGGCATTTAAATCTAGAAGGACAAGTAGCCAGATGGATTCAACGAATCCAGGAATAAAGTGACTTTGAAATACGTCATCGCAAAGGCACTCTTCATGGAAATGCTGATGCTTTATCAAGGAGACCGTGTAATGGAAGCTGCCGATATTGTTCTAGAGTAGAGAAGAACTATCAATTAGTAAATCCTTTCGTACGCCAAGTTACTGTTTCACCGCCATCGAAACCAGACCCATGGAGTGATGAAGGACTTAGAGAAGACCAAAAAGAAGACCCAGATATAAATCCAATTATTGAATTAAAAGAATCTTCTAGTATGAGACCAAGTTGGCAGAACATCTCCACCTACAGTTCTGCTACTAAACAATATTGGGCTCTTTGGGACTCATTCCATATTAGAAACGGCGTGTTATACAGCAAAATGGAATCCGATGATGGACGTAATTTTAAATGGCAGCTTGTCCTTCCGAAATCAAGAATTTCAGATGTTTTGAAAGAATTGCACAGTAGATCAACTGGAGGCCACTTCGGAGTAATGAAGACTCTACAGAAAGTTCGAGAACGCTTCTATAGGAGCAAAACTAGACAAGATGTAGAGAAATGGTGCCAATCTTGTTATGAATGTGCGGAACGTAAGGAATCAAATATACGTACCCGAGGAAGGTTGCAGCGGTATAAAGTAGGAGCACCTTTTGAGCGGATAGCAATGGACATTTTGGGTCCTTTACCACGATCTTCAAATGGCAACAAATACATCCTAGTTGTCATGGACTACTTTACTAAGTGGCCTGAAGCATTTTTAATCCCTGATCAAAAAGCGACTACAGTAGCCGAGGTTCTAGTGCAGCAATGGGTTTCCAGATTCAGCGCACCCTTACAAATTCATTCAGATCAAGGGACAAATTTCGCCTCTGCTGTGTTTAAAGGACTGTGTCAAATTCTCAGAATAGACAAGACGCAGACCACGACATTACACCCGCAATCGGACGGCATGGTAGAGAGGTTTAACCGTACCATCTTAAATAATTTCTCACTTATGGTTTCCAGAAATCAGCGAGATTGGGATTTGAAGCTACCGCTGTTTCTACTTGCATATCGCAGTGCTGTCCATGAGACTACCGGATATATTCCGTCACAAATGCTCTTTGGGCGCGCACTTCATCTCCCTTGTGATCTTCAGTTTGGTCGTCCACCGGATACATCTTCATCGCCAGAGGAATACCTTCGAGACCTTAAGGCACGTCATGAAGATGTCCATAACTTTGCTCGAGACCGAATCAACCTGACGACCGAAAGAATGAAAACGAGGTATGACACAAGAGCGACAGGATATGAATTTCAAGAAGGTGATAAAGTTTGGTTGTGGAACCCGATTCGATGTAAAGGACTTTCTCCAAAGTTGAAAGCCAACTGGGAAGGTCCCTACACAGTCCTAAAAAGACTGAATGACGTCGTGGTTCGTATAAGGAAATCACCCTCAAAACCAAAGGTAGTACTATATTATAGATTAGCTCCTTATCGTAATGTAAAATAAAAATTAGTATACAATAGTCTCTTTGTAAATATTATACATAATTTTAATATTTTATATTTTTTGTATTTGTATTTTTAATTGTTTGTGTATGTAATGTGTTCTGTGTCGTCTTAAAATGTACACTACTGGCCATTAAAATTGCTACACCAGGAAGAAATGCAGGTAATAAAATGATATTAATTGGACAAATATATTATACTAGAAATATAACAAGTGATTAAATTTTCGAAAAATTTGGCTGGATAGATCCTGAGAAATCAGTACCCAGAACAACCACCTCTGGCAGTAATAACAGCAGTTATACGCCTGGGCATTAAGTCAAACAGAGATTGGGTTGCATGTACAGATGCTCATGCAGCTTCAACACGATGCCACAGTTCATCAACCGTAGTGACTGACGTTTGGTGACGAGCCAGTCGCTCGGCAACCATCAACCAGCCGTTTTCTATTGGTGAAAGATCTGGAGAACGTGTTGGCCAGGGCAACAGGCGAACATGTTCCGTATCAAGGAAGGTCCGTACAATACCGGCAACATGCGGTCGGGCATTATCCTGCTGAAACGTAGCGTTTCGCAGGGCTCGAATAAAGGGTAGAACCACGGGTCGTAGCACACCAGAAATGTAACGTGCACTGTTCAAAGCACCGTCAATGCGAACAAGAGGTGACCGAGACGTATATCCAATGGCCCCCATATCATCACGCCAGGTGATGGGCCAGAATGACGATGACGAATGCACGCTGCCAGTGTGCGTTCACCACGGTGCCGCCAAACACGGATGCGACCATCATGATGCTGTACACAGAACCTGGATTCATGTGAAAAGAGGACGTCTCGCCATTCGTGCTCCCAGGTTCGTCGTTGATCACACCATTGAAGGCGCTCTCGTCTATGACGCAGCGTCAAGGGAAGCCGCAGCCATGGTCTACGAACTGAGAGTCCATGCTGCTGCAAACGTCGTCGAACTGTTTGTGCAGACACTTGTCTTCCAAATGACCCCGTTTCTTGATTCACGGCTCGTGACGTGGTTGCAAGATCCATTACGGCCATGCGGATAATATATGACTGTCTTCTCGGCTGCTAGTGATAGGTAGTCGTTGAGATTCCGCATGGCGTTCCGTATTACCATCCTGAACCCATCGATTCCATATTCTGCTAACAGTCATTGGATCTTGACCGATACGAGCAGCAATACTGCGATAAGATAAGCCGCAATCCCGGTACGCTACAATTCGACCTTTATCAAAGTCAGAAACGTGCGGGTACGAATTTCTCCTTCTTACACGAGGCATCACAACAACTTTTCACCAGACAACAGCGTTCAAATGTAATTTGTGTATGAGGAACCGACTGAACAATTTCCTCATTTAAACACAATTAAGGTGTCGCTACTGGCGCTTGCTTTGTCTGAATGCGCTGAAAAGCTAATCATTTGCATATCACAGCACCTTCTTCCTTTCGTATAAATTTTACTTCTATAGCATGTCGCCTTCTTGGTGTAGCAATTTTAATGGCCAGTAGTGTATATTCTTTTATATTAAATTTGGCCTCCAATCAGGGATTTTACTGCCCGGGCAGTGCTGTACTTGAGAGGGGGCAATGTTACAAATTTATAAATAATTATCGTATATTTCTTAAAATATCTCAGACAGATCGGAAATACTCACATTTCGGGCAAAAATTGCGGTATTTAGAAGTGTTATACGTTAAAAGCGGGTTTTCTACTGATTTGGTGACTTGGCGATGTTTTGGCGAGATTTTTGACAACTTGGCAAGAAATAGATATTTCTGGAAACATCCATCACCTAAGCTCTAGGACCAATATTTAGCGAGATAGCCTAGAAGCCTCCAGAACCTTGGCGAAATTGGTAGATTTCCCCGCTAAATCAAGTATAAAAACCGCAGCCCGACATAGAAGGAGTTTAGTTTTATGAAGACAGTCAGTGAGTGAAGACGATTTGTCGTGATTGCTAGTCTAGAGAAGTTGTTCTCTGACTGAGGTCTTTGAGACCTGTGATCGGAAGCTGCTACTTATTGTATATGACGAATTGTAGCTGTATAATTGTGATTATTACAGCTGGTATTTCCAGTGGAATTTTTACGAATAAAAGTCTTGTGTTCATTGAGTGGTTGCTTTCTTCAACTCTCAATCCACACGAACACCGAAGTTCGATACAGTATCATATATGTAAGAAATGAAGTATGTAAACAAGAAATATAGGAAAACTATGAAAAAACAAAAAATTATGGTAAAAAAATAGCGCAATTTTAAGTGAATTTTTAAATGCTCTAAGTTGATATTATACTGCACCTGTTAACAAAAATAAGCCGAAAATAAAACAAGAATCGATATTAAAAAGGTTATGTGTAAAATTCTCATCTTTATGTAAAGCTTAAATCATTCCTTAAAATTTTTACGTATATCAAACTTTTCGATGTTCGTTAAGTGTATCACTATTTCTGATGAAAATTATTCAAATCTCTGTGAGAAAATATTTAGATTTTTCTAAAATATTGTTGTTTCTGTTAACTCAGAAAGACAACCAATATTTTTTCCCCTTTCAATAATTGTAAATCTGTGACTTCCCTACTGGGATGATAGTAACCATAACAACACGACGGACGTATGTAAAGAACAAACATTAAAAGTAAACATGATGTATTTTTTTTTTAAGTACTACATACAGATTATCATGCATCAATTTAACTGAATTTATATGAAGAAATACTAATATTTATATGCTTTTATTTCTTTCCACTGTGTGTGAACATGAAAGTAGAGTTTTTAAATCTTTTGAATAATAGGAAATCTTATTAGAAGGCAAAAATATTTTAAGAAATGTGTTTTTTTTCTTATTTTCACATAATTTTATATTTATTATTTTGTAACATCAGTAAAGTTAAAAATACTGATTTATTCAAAAACTCTATTTCACAATGCATGGAATTGTTTAGATTTCATAAGTTTAAAGGTTTTCCTTTGTCCTAGTTACACCAAGAAAGAAATTATGATAACAAATATTTTGGATAAATTATCAGTGAAAAGATATATTATTTAACATAATTGAATTATTATGTAAAGAGATAAAAATTCTGCATTGCTTTGCTACATTTTGAAAATAATTTTTTTGATAACATCAATTTATTATCTTCATTAACAGTGATATTGACTGTAAAAGAATGGGGAGTTAAAAGATTAAAAGTCTGCATATTTATAAAAAAAAAATTTTTCTTGATATTTCGATAAAACTATGTGTAATATAATGCACTACTTTTTGAGTTATCAAACATTTTAAAAAGAGAAACTTTAAAAAATCAATAGATAATCTTTGTGTATTGTAAAACTTTTTTCTCTAAGTGCTTACAACTGTGAAAAAATTAGTAAAACAGCAATAATTATTGCAAAAGAATGGGTGTAAACACGCTGCTAAAACAAATAAATGTCTTTGATTTTCTTCAAATTTTTATTTTAATAGTTGCAGTATTTTCAGTTTACAATTTCTTGAAGCTTGCCATATGGCGGCAGAAATACAATAGAACAATTCCTTCGTTGAAAGTAAGGTTCATCAATGTCATGGGGCAATTGGCATGGTTTCCTTTTGGTTACAGTAAGACTGGATGGAACGGATTTTCAATCTCAACATGTAAGCATACTTCTCATTTGCTTACATAGACTATTAGCTAAATAACTTAGTTATATTATAATAATGTACTCTTATTTTAATGTAATCTTAATCGGTAACTTCTTGCATTAAATGTATAAAAAAATGTTAATATTTTCATTTCTAATTTTAATTATTACATTTTCTTATAAAACGGAAATTTTAATTATCAAGAGTATGTTCTCATAATATATTTTAAAATAAATTGAAAGTATATTTAACGGATAAGAAAGATCACAGTAAAATGTTTTGTTTTGTCAGAGAATTAAAAGAGCAATATTTTATTTATGTGTTCTTAAATAGATGCTGCACACAAAACCATGCGTAAAGTACATAAGGAATAAAAACTCTTGAAATATTAGTCTAAACAAAATTAAAAGAAAACAAAAATGTAGCAAACTAAAAAGGAAAATACAAAACATTGAATAATAACCACGTTTCAAGAATGATGATATAAATACAGAAATAAAATACTTCAAAAAAATAAAATTAGCACAAATTTATAAAAAAAATCTAAAGATTATATTTCCATAATTCAATGATTATGTAATAAATTTTTTTTGTATATAAATAAATGATTTTTGTCAGTTGTTATTCATGATAATTTTTTATTAGTAAAATATTCTTAGAAATAATTTATTTCGAATATTCTTTTCCGTGAAATAGTACTATGTAAATTATTAAAACATTACTTTTTGGAAATTCATTACTGTCGTATTAAATATTGCATTAATATTCTTAATAACATATAAATATTCATAAATTGTTCAAATTCTTAAAAATCATGCGTTACCTTCTAAAATATATAAATAAAAGTAATTTTCTGTACATTGTCATTAACTTACATTTACATGAAAAGCTTAGATTGTATCTCTATGAAAGAATTTAATAAAAATAATTAATTAATAAGTAAAAAATTATATCAAAATACCAGAAAATATAAAAACAAGTCAAACATTTAGTAGTATAAAAGAATAATTATAAATTAAATTATATTCCATATTAAATTGTGGAAAGATATTCATAGTTTATTAAACATAACATAACACCTTTATCAGAGCTTAAAGAAAATTACCGAGAAAAAAACTAACTCCAAAAATAGCTCTTATACTTTTTAAGAAAGAGACAGAAGAAAAATGTATTTTCTCTTGTGCATAAGAAACTTCTAAGGTTTGATAATGGAATAACAGAATTCAGTTTTAATTTTCAATAGACAATTATTAAAAATACATTTTCAAATTTTTCATATTTTTATTTTCAAGACAGGCATTTTTTGTGACCTTATTATATGCTACTAAAATCCTCTTTCTCAATAAAAGTAAGAGTTCTCTCTTATATTTCCAAGTTGTAAAAAGACAACGAAATCAAAGATATGATTGATATACACGAACTGTGATATTTTTCAATCATAAATAAAAAACATAAACATTCTTTTGGAATGACTTAAGGTCACTGATTAGCGTTTACAAACTTCGAAAATAGCATAGGAAATACATTAATGAATGTCAAAAAGCGAAAGTGCACTTTACTCACTTTATTTCACATTTTTAAAAGATAAATTAAATCCAAATACTTTAAAATCCAATTAAATTAAGATCCAAAGAAATTAATATCCAAATATATTAAAACGCACTCCCGGCCAACTTGTCTAGTGGTCAGCGTGTCTGACTACAGATAGGGAGGTCCTGGGTTCGAATCCCGTTTCAGGCATGGATGTACTTTTTCTCTCTATCCTGTCTTTGTCCTTTCCTTGCGTGTGAAATGGTAGAATACCCTATAAACGGATACCTATGGCATGTGTGTACTGAAGAAGTTGGACTCCACACCAAAATATGGTTCAGTTGGAAAAGTGGAGCAGCGCACCCCGATTTGCCAGCGTAACTGGCACACGAAAACAACAACAAAATGCACTGTATTGATGCAACTCATAAAAATGTTATAACGAATTTGAAGATTGGTTATATATATAACTGGAAAGCTTCTAACGGTGGAATTATGGAGATCAAAGAAAAAATAAATATATACAAGAGTCTATTTCTATTTGCCATATGATTTACTATCTTATTATCATAAATATACTCTTATTTCTTTCTGCTGGTCGCAATGAAATTATCATAAAATTTTATGGAAGATTGTATAGCGACAAGTGTCACTACATCTAACTCATTCATCCTACACAGTACCGTAGACAAAAATGAAAAAATGCAATTCATATTTTCAAACTTAAAATTGATAATAAGGTGAAAGTTGATACGATATTATCAACTATAACGTTCATAATATTATTACACTTGCAATCTAATTCGTTATGTTTGCCACAGCTGATATGATTGCCCCCGCCCCTTTAAAATGGACAACAACTGAGTCTTCCTTTTATCAAGGGAAAAGGTAACCATTTTTAGGGGGGAATCTTGTATTTGTATAGAAAACAATGGTTTTATTAGGAGTGTTGTGTGTTAAAAGGGGCAGCATACCATGCCTTGATATTGTATGAATTATTGAAATGGCATAATGATGTACAGAGAAAATTTAATCACGTTTCTCAGAGCCTATCATTTTATGATACTTGTTTAAACATAATGTCCCAAACCTTAATGTTCAATATTTTTCTAAATTTCTTTGTGTTCTTTATAAACCAGCATGGCTTGCAATGTCCTTAAGTATTTTGACCATATGTGTAATAATTTACTAGTATCAGCTTCAGCCACATCCTGACATCGCTGATCGAAACTTAGTATTAAATACCGAACAAGATGCGTTAAAAGTCTAATATAAAATCCATATCCTTATTTGATAATAAATATTCAAACTTGCAGCATCTCAAGAGTAAATTCCATCTCGCTCAACTAATCATAGCACTCAATTTATATTTGTGCTTTAATGTAAACACAATGAAATTAAGCAATTAATATCTCATGCAAACTTTAATAATGCTTTTTTTAATTATTTAATAACTTAGTAAAATACACGTTCTCTTTAGTATATTAATGAAACATCTTTCTGATTGTAATTAGTTATTTACATAAAAATTGTGTACATTAATTACATGACTATAAGCTATTAGACAGAAAGAAAATCTTTCTCTTTGTTGAATGTTTTTCACTTAAGTTTTAAAATGAATATGCATGAAATTTTAACTTACTCTTTACAGATACGCTACAATTTCTAAGTTCGTTCGCTTATTTATTTAAAAAGGAAGATTTGTTTTGTGCTTGGCTTTGCTATTGGCCGTTTATATGTCTAAATTCCCCAGAAGCAATAGAGGTAAAAAGTTTATTTTCTAAATTTGAAGAGCAAATTGTTATTCATGTCAAATACTGTAGTTTCAGCTTAGCATTTTAAACAATTTATTAATGTAAAAATGTTTTCGAAGAAATTTCATTTTCAAGTGTGAATTTTTAATGTTTATTAATCAAAATAATTATTCTCTCATTAACTTATATTTCTCGCATTAAATTCCCTCACTAAAACATTCACAATCAAATTATTTTTTTAAAAAAATTATATATAAAACATTTTTTTTCTGAATTTCATTCTGGAATATTTTTTCTTTTTTTTTTTTTTTTTTTTTTTTCAATTTCATTATCAGTATGAAAGACGTGTTTTCTCAGGCAATCGGGTATGAAAAAAGTAGTCAGATTTTTTAAACATGAATTTAAACTTGTTGCTGTAAAAGGCAACTATAAAAGGCTACTTAAAACTTCTATAAGTGTTCTATATAAAGCCGTTTTAATGTATAAGAAATTTTCCTGTTTCTTCATCTATCAGCGTGTACTATTTACTGCAATTTAATATCACTAAACTCTTGAATAATACTTTGAGAAATTCTTTTTTTAACTGAAGGTTTACCCCAATTGTTTATAAGATATTCGTTAAAAAAAGTTATCAATATCTTTTATAAATTTTCTGTTTAAATTTATAGAAAAAATGTGTGTATTTAACGGATTGAATTTTCAAATTTATTTCTCCATCCATGACCAAAGGAGTAAGTCATTATTAATTATTAATATTTTCGTCAACAAATCTTATCACAGAATAAAAATTAAGAAGCTTTACGTTTCTTCAAATTTTATCACTGTGATAACTGTTTCATGTCAAAGGCAGAAAACATGTTGAATGGGAGGAAAGATATTAACAGAATACATTAATCTGGAAGTTCAGTAAACACACACAATTGTGAAAACATATAACAAACGTAAATTAATTTAATGAATGAAAAATTGTACAGATTCTAGTTATTGATTAAGATGTAAATTTTATAGAAAGTCATGTTTAAAAATGAATAATTAAAAAAGTACATTTACCATATATTCAGCATTTTGTAATATTTAAAATTTTTCATTTTAATATGCTCGTTACTTTCTGTTAATGTGAATATAAAAATGAAAAATAATATAAATTTTTATCCCTTATGTAATTTAATTTATGGAAAGTTTCATTGTTTACATACACTTTAATTGATGATTATGTCTTCAAGTTATGGAGGAAATAAAAATGTTTCATTTTAGAGATTTGTGGTACATTTTTCTGAAGACCCTTATAATAATTCCCTTGCAGGAACACAATTTTTTGTCATTTAAGCTTATTCATATATTTGCACATTGAAAAATTTCATTTCAATTTATTAAGTTTGTTTTTATAACTAATTGCTTTATAAACTATTTATATTATTTTCATGATTTAATATTTTAAAAGTTTTCAAAAACTAAACTTAATAAAAAAAAGTATTGTCTAAAAAGAAATTAATATAAGTATATTCATTTAAATGTGCAACAAGGTGCTTGAATCTAAAGTAAAAAGGATAATAATTTTAATAAATGTAAATTAATTTCAAAAAAGTTAATTTAATATAAATTAATTTCATTAAAATTAATTTTAGCAAAGAACTTAATTAAAATTAATTGCATAATCAGTAATTTAAATGAATATTAAATTACTTCTGGAGAAATTTTTGACATGCTTCATTATATATATATATATATATATATATATATATATATATATATATATATATATATATATATATATATATATATATATATATATATATATATATATATATGTATAGTCTTTCTTAAAAGTATGTTTGCTTAAGATGAATTCAGGTTGTATGAAGAACAATTAAAGTAAGAAAATAAATTTAAAAAATACAATAATTTAAAAAAAATCACCCAATTTCATATAATTATTCTAAAAATTACGATATCATGAAAGGAAGAAAAAATAATTTTTTATTTTGAATAAACATCCAATCATTTATTTATGTTTTTTAAACACTGATTATTGTAAGAAAATTGGTCATTATACGAAAACAATTATCTTTTCCTAAAAACATACACAGTAATAACAAAAATAAGTAAGTTTTAAAGTATTTGTCGAATATTGTTATAAACTATTTTAGAATAAAATCGTGTTTTTTTCCTCACTTATAAATGTATTGACTTATATTGCAACCGTATACAGTTATAAAATTTATACAGTAAAGCTTTCATAAAATTAAAAAATTTTATAATATTATTTATTCTTAAAATTTTGTTAAAAATTGAGAATAAGCAAAAAATAATACCCTACTATGAAAAGTAGCAGTCAAATTATCTATTTTATACTTCCAAATACACACACAACTATTTAATATTAAATATTTTGATGTCAAAAGCAATCAGAGTATAATTCACAATATTTTAAGAAGTGTATTTCTGTTGCTTTATATATTTATTTTTTATTTAGTTTTGTTTAATAGCCTGCAACTGTTGATCTGAAATGGAATGTAAATAAAAAAATTTCATTTTAAATGCACCAAATGCTTACTTTGGTTTATAAATTAAAAAAAAAGCATTTACTTTTCGAGTCACAACATTTTGATTGTAAATATAATGTTATCTCTTTTTATTTTTATGTAAACATTTAGAATATTTTCCTAAAAAAACTAATGTATAAACACATATTTCTTATTTTTATAAATAAAAAATATATACTTTTGATATTCTTCATGAATTTCTGCTCATTAGTATTTTTAAAAAATGAATAATTTTAAATTTGACAGGTCTTGTCGAGAACTTATTTGCTAGTTTATTATCTCAACTTTAATCACTGAACTTTGAATTGTCAATGATATCACAATGATTCATAATATTTCTAATCTTGTTTACGACTTAAATTTTGACGACAATATGCACTAATATCCTGATATCTGTTAAATGCTATTTTAAACTTTAGCTATAATTTTTAACAAGCATTTTCTTTTATTTCCCCATATAAAATGCCAGATTATAATTTAAAATCTGAATTGTTTGACTCACATTTCAATTGAAACCAACTAAATTTAATTTCCTAATGATTCTAAAATTTTTCATATTTTCATTTGAATTATTTTATTTATTAAAAAGAGCAAAATATTTTATATTGTAACATATTAATAAAATGCATATAACTTACTAAAAATATTAGCACGTATTAAAAATCTTTGCACATTTCACGTATGTGTTGTAACATTTAAGATTAATATATTTTTTAGATTATTTCGTGCAATGAATAGCATTTATAATCCAATTTTTGAAGATATGGTTAAATTCCTTAAGGAGGGAGTGATGTCTTTTACAATAAAATACATATATATCAACTGTTTAAATTATTTTTAGGAACTATTAAATGGAACAAAAACTATGGAAAAAGCCTGGTGCTATAACTTTATGCATTGTTGGCTAGGAACAGGTCTTCTAACAAGGTGACATTTTCCTTTGATTATTTATAAAATTTTCATTAATGAAGCTTAAAATGTAATAAAAACAAAATTTTAGAGTTCATGAAAAAATTAAAATTAATAAAGTTTACAAAAATTACATTTAAAAAATATTAAATATTCTTGCATCACATTTGTCGCAATATATCTTACATCTTACTCTGGTAACACATACATGTACAGAACGCTTATTTAATAAAGTATTTGTGCTAAAAATTATTTTAAAGTTATTTCTAAGGAAATCAAAGTGTGTATACGATTTATCGAAAGAAATGTAAGGAAATAATATTTTAATTTTTCATAATGAAAATAAATTATTGTTATTTCATTAGATTTCTGTTCAAGTAATATGAGTAAAACAAAGACTAAGTAAATAAAAATAATATTATTATATTGAAAGACTTAAATTTATTTAATGTATAATTAAAAAAAATAATATTTTTAGAAGATTAATAAGTATTTTATTTAAATTTTTTTTGCTAGTAAGCATATTTATTATCAATGTTAATCTAACTAACTTTATGCCTATAACAATACTAACAGAATTTGTTTTTTTATATTTCGCATTCAGATAACAATTACAAATAATTATTAACAGATTCATTTGCATGAGCACTTTATTTGCTTTTCGAAAATATTTTGCATGAAATCAGATCGAAATTCAATTCGATCGAATTTCTTCGAAAAGAAGACCAAAATTAACGTTGAAATCAAATTACATCTCTTTTTAACTTTAATACTCGTATTACTTATAAGGCTGTTGAGCTAAAATTTACCAATTTTCTAATTTAATTCCAATTGACAAAGCTATAAAGATTTATTTGTTATTCTAATTCTTTAAAGTTGCTAGGAGTAAGAGTTTTAGCTAACAACATTTTTATTAATCAACTTTTATGAAAGGTGTAATTTTCTATAGTTTATGAGAAAATCAACGTCAACAAAGTTAAATTATATATTTAATATTATTGCACCAAGCTCAGTACTGGTTAAATTTTAGATTTTCTCATTTGGCATAGCTATAACGATTACAATTTTATTCGAATACTGTAAAATAGTGTAAAATCACAAAGATTATGTTTTTTTAGTGTTAGAAAATTCTAATTGTTAAAGAAATTTAGACTCGGGTATTATGTAAGACTGTTAATCTAAATAACGTATTGCTTTTGTTAATAGAAATCAGCAGTCAAAGTTAATTTCCCTTTATTTCATTTGTATGATAGGCTAGTTTATACTGTTTCTTATTTTTATTTCTCTATAGCCATGGTAAGAAATGGAAAATACGTCGAAAGCAACTAACTCCAGCATTTCACTTCGACATATTGAAAGATTTTCTGCCCGTCATCAATGCGAACTCACGGAAACTCGTCAAAATTTTAGAAAAAGAAACCACAAAGGATTTTACAAATACCGCAATTCCATTAACACTGTGCAGTTTGGACATAATTTGCGGTAAGTGACAATTTTGTATCGAAGTTGCGATGTTTTTATGAACCTGTCGTCTTCAGGTTCGTTCAGGAACACAAAATACCTTCATTATGGACGGCATATTTACACAACATTAATTATTGGCACAAATATAAATTTAGACGTTTCATTTCACATTATTCAAAGACACATATATTTTCCATCGGCTGGGAGCGAGACCTCCGTTACCACTCGTATTCACAACCACACCGTTCTCTCTCCGACATCACTCAGACTAACATGTCTCATGTGTCTTCCATCGGCAGATAACGAAATCGAAAGATTTCGTTTCCGTTACGTGCTTCATTTTCACAATGATTAATAAGATTGTAACTTACTTAATTATATGGAAGCTAAGAATGGAAACCATATCATTAAATAAGAATTCGTATATTTTAACAAATAATTATTAATACTCTTATGAAGTTAAATTTATCACAATTCGAATTCCTAAGACCAAAATGCTTTTATATTGCATTTTTAATTCTAAAATACGGAATGAAAAGCAGACAATATATACCCACTCACTACTTTGTAGACCCTTTTCTATAATTATAATCCTACCATTTTGTATTAATCTGGAACACATCGGTGTAAGAATGATATCCCCCTCTAAATGATTTCTCGCCAAATCTAGCGCCCTTTGTTTTAATCATAGTGTTGCCAAATTCAGTTTTTACTACTTTTCAGATTTTTCAGTTGACAGATTTTGTTTTTCTCGTGTTTTACATCATTTTTACGTCATATATATATGCTTCTTTTCTTTGGCAACAGTATTTTTAGTTTCACTTCGCCTTTTTAGTACAATTTGTATTTTTGCCTTGTTCGTTTTTTTTTTTTTTTTTTTCCCAGAAGTAAGGCTCGGCAGTTTAAATCCTGTTTTTTCATATTTATTTTTTATTTCACTTCGCACGAAGTATAAATATTTTTATATTCACATTTTTTATTTCGCTGTGAATACAGTGCCGGAATTTCAATACTGTTCTTTATATTCGTTTTGCTTTTCACTGTGGATATCGTACCAGAAATTAAACTCTGACTTTTACATTCCCTTTGGATATTGCTTTGCATATAAACCGTCGGAAGTAAAATGAAAAAAAGAGTTTTATTTTTAATTATTTTCTGCATGAATAGAATCCCTAAAATTGTACGTTAATTATTTAAATTTCAAATAGTAAATGAAATTATAGGATCGTTCTATTTTTTGGAATTATTCTAGATTTGTACACTTTTATGTTGTAATGATTTGTAACATTCTGTCTTACATCACTGAAATTCATTTTTTTATTTATTTTTAACTAGAGGTTATTAAATGTAATTATTTTTGTTTGTTTATTTGCTTTATTTTTAATTCTGAAATAATTGTAAGAAAAATCTTTAATTTTCTTTACATTTTGAACTGATTGCTGTTTTCTTTTATAATGTTATATTGAGCAATTTGTAATCGAGGGGGGACACTCTGCTTCATTTACATGGTTGTTATTGCTTTCTTATATAGTGTTTGGTACAGCAATTCAAAATCGGGAAAACCCCGGTTTAAGATGTTTATTATTAAGATGTTTAGCTATAGAAAAATAAAAGAAACTCAAAATAATTTTCCATTGTTCAAAATGTAAAGAATAAAAGAAACCATCACACTTTAAATCATCATTTTGTAAATTTATGTGTAAATGATAGAAAAAGATTGATTTTATAGCATTCAATATCTTAAATTCAGTTTATTTCAAAGTTAATTTTTTCATAAATATATTCAATAATGAATGAAACAAATGAGCTGTATTCAGAAATATTAAACCTAATCTGAAATATTTTAATGTTACATTTGTAAATGTAGATGTAAAATAGTTTCACAAATTTACAAAGCGAAATTAATCAATTAATTTAAAATAAAATATCTTGTCAATATTTCGGAACTTAAACATATTTCATTTTTTTTTCAGAAACAACTTTGGGAATCAATATCAATGCTCAAGAAAATAGCACTTCAAATTACGTGAAAGCTGTAGCTTCGTAAGTTGTCTGAAATTATTTTTAACGTAGGAAAAACGTAAGATTTATTTTATTGAAATGAATTTTATTCCCAAAAAATTATTGTAATTCACTTTTCCTTTAATGATAAATTTTTACTTATTTATTAATTAAGCGATTGATTGTGTGTCAAGTCAGAATTTTTCCATGTAAATGCATAATTTCTAGGACTGTACTAATGAACCCAAAAGGCATCAAATTACTCCTTTTAATCTAATCTTTGAATCTCTTTTTATTAAAAGAAAAGGTTAAAAATTAATAAACACGTAAATAAATAGTATTCGTTTCAAAATCTCTTCATCAAAAACGAAGAGCAATATTTCCTCTTTCAACAATGAATAAGAATATAAGAAAGTAGGAATAACATGCAGATGCAATGAATTTAAATTATAAGCAAATTACGAAACACAAGATAATCTGAAGATAATAAAAAAATCTCGTGATTATAATAATGTTCCTGCTTGGTTTCTTCTGTTAATCTTTAGCATTTGTGCAATAAAAGGCTTTCTATTAAAATAAATCAATTCACATTAATAAGGAATTTCGATTACTTTACCAGAAGAAAATAAAATATTCGCGAATGCCAGGATAATAGGAATAAAACCGATGAGAATTTTTGTCCAAACCAAACAAAATCAGTCATCTGAAATGTGAACTTATTACTACTCTGTTATAATTATAAATCACTTTTTTGCACCAAGTACTTGGTAAGTAAATTAGAATTTATGTCAATTTCTTTAATGGATGTTCTTAAATAAACTATGAAATAACTCTTTTTTTAAAAAAAAGAATCAGCAAAAGATGGTATTCAGTGCAAATAGCTTTTCTTATTTATATATGGTATTTGAAAATAATGTTAACCATCATCTCAAATTTTTTGGGGGGAAGGGGGAGAAATTTACTTCATATCTCCCATTATGGTAATAAAAGTGAAAATTTGCCAATTTCTATGTATATTTCAGTGATGTGTTTTGATAAATTACATATTTATAGTTGATGTGTCACTTTAAGTTCTTGAGATACAGCTTCCTCTTTCACATGTCTAACTTCATGTTGCCTTTCTTTGGCCACTATTTATGTCTTATAAAAATGTACACGGAGTATCAAATGCCAAATGTGTTTATTCCGCATATCTTCCGATTATCCACACATCCCGCAAGCCATCAACTAATAAATTTCAGGTGAATTTTTTATTCATAGTTGTGTATTTTATTTTGCTTGGTTCTTCAAAAATTATGAAAGATCATGTTTTGTAGTATTTTAACAATTATATAAATTTCCAGTTTTATCGTATAACAAAGTCGATCTAGTTTATATAAGTCTGACAATATTCTCAAATACATTAAATATTTATAAAATGTTATTTATTTTGTTGCAATAATTACATAAAATAAGAACGGCAATTTTTAAAAACTCTTAAAAGGACAGGATTCTAAGAATGACATTACGACCAAGAAAATAAATAAACGACCAAGTTTGTCGCAATTGCTCCTTAAAACAAGCATCACCTCTACATTAGAGATGGTAAAAGCTATTATATTTTTGGATAAATAGTTATCAACGTTGCGTTCCAAGGAAATAACATGTACTAAAAAGCGTTATCAAATAACGACTTTTTAAAAGTGATTCCAAGAAATCCGTTCACTTTGGCCTTCTTGGAAATTCTGTGGAGCGAAAGGAAGCTTTCGTGTGGTGACAAAGCTGGATTTTTTTGAGAAAATGAGGTGTAGGATTAATTTTTTAGTGAATGAGTATCAAAAATCACTTAATAAAAGAAATCTTAACGATTTTTTTAATATTTTTTTATTTAATTTTTAGGAATTTCCTGCTTTATTATACGGAAGTTCAACATTTAAGTTTTGACTGACTTTTATTTACTTATTTTTTTCTTTAAAAATTGCAATGGATAAAATTAGATTGATAATTTTTTTACTTTCAATGATTTTTTCAATTAAAAATTCTTAAATAATGTGTACTTGTATAATTTGTTTTCCAATGATCATAACTGCTTAATAATATATTACTTTAATGCAGTGGTGGCGAAACGTTTTTTTATACGGGCCATTTGTAATAACTAGACGATCGTAGCAGGCCAAAGAATAATGCTTAATCGTTAAAAAAATTTATGTCTTCTATAAACATATAGTACATATATTATTACATACACTTATTATTTTAATAGTAAAAAAGAAAATTATAAGCACAAAATATAAAATGAATTTAGTGTAGTTCTTGATGTGAAGTATTATCACTTTATTTTCTGGTGTCATTACTGGTTGATGGTGCATGAGAAAAATGAAATTGAAACTGTTTTATCAAAATTTCATCATAGTCCGGTTTCATTTGTGAAGCAGAAATTCTTAAAACCGATGAAAGGTGCTCATCTGTAATTCTGTTTCTTAAAGAAGTTTTCCTAAGCTTCATTGTTGAAAAGATTTGTTCGCACGAGCCGAACATTGTCATTATCTTCATTGCATGAGTAATTAGATTTGGGAAATTATCTGGACTTAAATTTTTATAAAATTCTAGTAATGGTACTGTATGAAAAGTTTGTTTCAGGAGAGAATTACAGTTCAGTTCTATTAACTCAAGTTTAAATTTTGCATCAACTTCTTCGTAATTAACATTGAATGGGGTCGCAAAAATACTAAACTCTGGTTCCATTTTTCTAAAGTCCTGAAATCTCCTTTCAAATTCTGAAGACAGTTTTCTGAAATTAATTTCGTATTTTTTAATCTTATTGTTTGATATAGTGAATTTTAAAGATTGTATTCTTGGAAAATGAGAAAAATCAGATTTAGAGATCTGATTAGCAAATAATAATAACTGTAATTTGAAACTCTTTAGGTATTTCCAAATATCGTGAAGAAACTGTTTTTCCCTTGCAATTTAAGATTAAGTTTATTCATGTGTACGAGGAGGTCTGTGAAAAAAGCGAAGTCAGAAAGCCACGTTTCATTTTCTAAGACGTCAAATTGATTATAAATATCTTTATCAAGAAGAAAATTCACAACATCGTCTTTTAAATCCCAAATTCTTTCAAATACTTTTTCAGCACTTAACCAATGAACTTTTGAATAATACAGGATATCGGAATGCTCAGCATGTACGGACTCCAAAAACTGTTGAAACTGGTGATTTAATAATCCTCTGGAACGAATCATATTTACTAATTTTACAACAATATTTAGTATATAGTCAATATCTAAAGCTGATTTACAGAGAGCACCCTGATGTATAAGGCAATACAAAAAAACAACATCATTTTCCGGATACTTAGAATTAAATTTCCCAACAAATCCTTGATTGACTCCAACCATATTAGGAGCACCATCTGTAGTTACATTACATAACTTATCAATAGGTAAACGAAGTTTATGGATGCGGTTTTCAAATTCACAAAATATATCGGCATCAGTCGTTGTTCCATTCACTGACTGCAGCCCTGCAAGTTCTTCTGTAATTTCAAAGTGGGCGTTGATTCCTCTTACAAATATGAGTACCTGAGCAGTATCGCTGATATCTATACTTTCATCCATGGTAATTGAATAAAAAATAAATTTTTGAGTTTTTGTAGTCAGTTGGGAAATTAGATTTTTATCAATATCTTCAATTCTCTCGGTGATTGTTCTTCTTGAGAGAGACAGTGACTAAAAATCATTTTTCTTTTCACGGCACATAATATCGCACACATCTATCATGCACTGACTTATAAATTCTCCATCTGAAAATGCTTTATTAGATTTAGCAATATTATAAGCCAACACATAACTGGCTTTCGTATCTTTGAGAATGATTAGCTTTCTGAAATAAGCGTTGTTGACTTGATCAATTTTTTATTAAATCTTTCGATTGAATTTTTTCACCTCTTCACTTAATGATGAGTAAGAGTGGTTTGCATGTTTGCTCTTGAAATGGCGTTGAATGTTATATTCTTTTAAAACTGCAACAGTTGTATTGCAAAGTAAGCACACAGGTTTTTCTTTAAATAAAGTAAAGAAATATTTACATCCATTCTACTTTAAAAACTCGACATTCTGAATTCACTTTTCTTTTTTTTTTACATCCATTTTAGACGTTACCAACTACGGAGAATAACACGCAGAAACGCAATTGACGAAAGCTTACTACTAACTAATGCTCTTGCGCGGGTGTTTGTTGAGGCAGTGGGAGTTTCGGGGATTACACAAACAATTACTTGAGTCACAGCGGGTCCTTGCAGATTACTGACTAAGTCGCTAACTTACTGATCTTTGAGCGGCCTCGCTTGTATTTATACCTACCTGCAAGGATTGTTCGGGAATTGGATTTTTCCGGTTCTTTCGGAAAAACAGAACAATGAATCGAAAATGCGAGAGTGTCTGGAAGTTTAGAGCGAAGAGGAGTCAGCTGTTTGGGTCGGATGGATTTTTCCAGAATACTATTGTGCTTTTAATATCGCCGCAGGTAGTTTTTATGCGGGTCGTCACATTACGAATAAGAACGCGTTCAAGCATTCTCACGACGGCACTCTTAAACGGGCCAGATTAAACCTTTCCGCTGGCTGTAGTTTCCCCATCACTGCTTTAATGTATAAAATATACTTAAATTTGAATTTTTTTAAACCAAACATAATTCAGTTTCTCACAAGAGGAATTTAATTAATTCCTCATTGTAATTTCTATTATAAATTCCTACAAATTATAAACGATTTTTCTTTTACACAAAGGATTACTATTGAGTATATTACTTATGCTTGAATAAACCTTAAAATATATATACTTGGAAAAAGTATTTCTCTTAGTAGAGATACAATATAATTAAAAAGTTGAATTGTGAACAAAATTTCTTAGTTTTACTATATTATCTCAACTTATAAATATAACCCTGCGATTAATCAATATCCATGGGCATCATCCATCATTGTTTATGGTAACATCAATACCGAACCCACAATTTTCAAATAGTAAAATCAGAGTAAGGGTAATTTAACTAGCGATATGCATGAAACTAACTTATATTTAATAATTAAATATATTTTACTGTTCCATATATAAATTAACTTTTAAATATTTAAAACACCTTAATCGAATTTTAGTTTTCCATTAATCATCTGTGTAATGAAAGGTAAATTGAATGCATACAAATATCACATACTATAAAATTAAATGTTTATGAACATAAATATAAAATAATATTTTTCTTAAAAATAAAGAATTCTGTATGTAAACCAGAATATTTAGCACCTACTAAAAAAATATATTTATTTTACAGTTTTAGGACTGTAAAATAAATATATTTTACAATCCTAAAAAAGTATTAAAAGCAAAAATTATTACAATATAATCAATTATATTATTTATAATATTTTAATCATACCAACTATATTATTTGAACATAGTTATGATATTTTAATTAATAATGAAAAAATAACCACAAATGCATGTTTTTAGATTCTTTAAATTTTTAAAGTGTATTCAAAATTTAATCAAGTAATCTACATAAATTTCTTTTAATTTCTAAATTATTATTTTCTTTCTTTATAATTTAAAATATTTCACTTTTTTTAATATAATTTGGAGTTCGTAAAATGTTTTTCATTACAATAAAAATTTAATTAAAGTCCATAAGAAAAAAATAATATTTAATAAGAAGGTGAAGATAAATAAAATGTCCTTTTAATATTGTTATAAAATGTATCCTTAAAAAATATCCATTCTTAGAAATGCTTTCAGCGTTTTTACCATGAAATCTATGTATTCATACATGCACTTTCTGCTTTTCAACAATTAACTTCTTATTTTCACTGTGGAGAGCAGAAGGGGTCACATTCATTAATTGCTAAGCAATTAATGAATGCAGCGATTCAAGAGCGAGCTTGGAATGGCTTCCTGTACAGTTATAACGTCTTTAAAGTAACGACACATAACGAGAATGTCTTTAAAGTTCCAAAATAACGAGAACAACTTTCAAGTTCCGCATATTCCAAAATAAGTAACGTAGAAACGTTCTACAACAGAGTAACGACTTTATCATCTATTAAAACCGGAACGATTTGAGTGTTATGGTAATGTGGAACTGCTGGAAAGTCTAGAAAGGAAAACGTTATCTTAATAACCTATTTTTTCAGAAACAAATTATTTATTAAGCATTTATTATTTGATAACTGTTCTGTTGAATAACGACCATCTCTACTCGGCACATCTTGGACTGGACTGGGAGGATATCCATAATTGTCCATTTCTTTTATTAGATTTCATCAATGTCCACGACTTTCTGTTCTTGTATGACTCCGTCAGACCAGATGAGAGATAAGAAAAAACAAACTTTTTTTCTGGTATAAAATATAATTTACAGTAAGTTAATTAGAAGTATTCTATATTTATATATATAAATCTCCAAGTAAAACTTCAAAATTGTCTCCTTGTGATCATCATTTTGAATCCATCAATTCCATGAAATGTAATTGGCAACGAACTGCGTAAGAAATTCGGAAACAATATGCTTATGTCATTAACTTGATGATTGAAAAATAACTCTAAAAATGTTTTGAATAAGTTGATGCAATAAATTAATTTATGCCACAATTCCGAGTGTTTTTCCACTTAGTAGTAAGTAATACAATTAAAAATTTTAAAAATAAGGAATATTTTATGCATAAAATTATACAGTTTATTTAATTATATGTTCTGAATTTTATTTATATATAACATTAAATATGTAAAGTTGTTCTTGACGTCTTACGTTTCTTTAAAATTACACGTAAATTGAAATCGTATTTATTTCTTAGTTCTATGAATCGGCTGATGTTATTTAAAGTATCGAATTAATAAATTTTTATACTCTTTTTGTTAGAGTTTCCGAAGCTCTTACGAGGAGAATCTATAGCTTATGGAGTTTTTTTGATTTTACATATTTTTTGACGTACGGAAGAGCGGTCAAAAAAGATCTTAAACTGCTGCATGATTTCACTACTTCTGTAAGAAATATTTTTTACTTTCATATTTTTCAAATATATAATATTTATTAAAAATAATATATTATTTTGAAGTTATTTATATTTTATTGTATATATTACTATTATTAAAAAACAAATAATAATTACTCATCTCCAAATTTTAAATAGAATCCTCAAGTTATTGTGCAATGCAGTAGACACTGCTATTGTTGAAATTTCAAATCTTTTTAAGCATTTTGGAAGCAGTTTGAAATTTTTCCATATTAAACTTGTGAAACGGAAATTCCAATTCAATACAATTGTTAATCAACTGCTTGCAATAATGTAGAAGGAAAACCTATATCAAGGTCTTTGACATACAATCTATATTAAAAAACTAACACAACAGAGAAGAAACCCAATAAAATTTAATTGAAAACTTGTAAAAAAATAACTCACGTATATATGAATTTTAACACTGACAATTAAAGTTGCCAGAAACTTCATTTAAAGACATTTTGAATGTGGACTCAGGTGTTATTTGTACGTAAAGAGTATCAAATGATTAGATGATTTAAAATATAAAGTTTTAAATACTAAGCAAAAGAGGAAAAGACGTAGTGCTAGGACACTCTGAAACAAGCAGATGAATGGCTACAAAATTGTAGTGCTTCTTCCAGAAAACATGGTCTGAACAGTGCTTTTGAAACAGAAATAAAAGTGATTACTTTACTTGATTTAAATAATTGTGGAGCAGGAATTTTTTTTTTTATTTTGTGCGTATCTCTTGTCTATGAGGAATAATGTGATAAATACATATTAAATAATTTTTATAATAGTTCCTTATATGTGAAGAAAGTATATTTTATATTTTATAATTTCACTGACTTTTGATGTTATGAAATATTTCACCTATCCCTATGAACTCGTAAGAAAGAGAGCTTATTGTTTATTTTAATGTTTGCTGTAGATAATTAATCCTGTTTTTTTTTTTTTTTTTTTTTTTTTTTTTTTTACATTTCCCAACATTTGTACTTCACTTGAACAATAAATTTGAGAATTTTGATGATGTCAAAAATGCCATTTTGTGATATTTTACTCAAAACACCAATTGATTTTTATCGGTTCTGGATTGATAATTCGCACATTTTATGGCAAAAGGCTATTGAACACGTGGGTGATTGTACTATTCATTAAAAAAATAAATATCTCAGGAAAATTTATTCGCGTGAATTTGATGTAAGAAAGTGACATTAATTTCCTGTTGCCTTAATATGACATGAGAACGTCTAAAATATTCAACAGAAAATGCTTTAGGTAAAATTCTAGGAATCAGAAAACTGACAATCATAATATCTTGTGCATAGCAACATCACACCATTATAAATAAATATCTTTTAATCGATTTCTTAATTCAATTAATCTGAGCGTTAATGCATAGAATAATATGTGTGTTCAATTAAATAGACTACAAAGATGCACATAGTTATATCCACTCGTTCATAACAATAAAATATTATTTGACTGAAATTTTATATAGCAGAAACGTAAAACTTTAACTAAACTTATTGAACAAACAGTTCGCAATGCATCCTCATTTAGTATGTAAAAGTATGTGATTTCTTAAAATGATTTTCTTTTACTAAATATTTTTTATGTAGAAATATTTCTTCTAGTACTGAATAATTCAAAATTTTCAATTACGATTCACGACAATAAACGTAAGGAATTCCACAGTTATCAATAATTACAATATTAACTTTTTTTCATCATTAGGTCATTCAAGAGAAGAAACAGAAGCTTTTGAATAAAAACAACAAAGAGACTGAGGAGCGAAAACACAAAAGGAAAGCTTTGATGGATATATTACTTGAGCTTCATCTTGAAAGAAAGGATTTAACTGAAGAAAACATACGAGAAGAAGTCGATACATTTACATTTGAGGCAAGAATTACTAAAACAATTATCCTGAGAACTTAATTTTCCTTAAAATAGTGAGATATTTTCCTTGATTTAAAATTGTATGTTTTAGGGTCATGATACTACGTCCATGGCCTTGAATTGGACTTGTTATCTCACAGGTCTCCATAAAGACATACAAGCAAAAGCTCACGAAGAATTAGATGCAATCTTTGGAGATGATCGAGAAAGGTCTGCTACGAAAGATGATCTTAATGAAATGAAGTATTTGGAATGCATTATAAAGGTATATAGAGAGAAAATCTAGAGTTTTCAGAAACACTTAATGAAGTTCAAATTTGACACCTCTAGTCTTTTGTTCCGAAATTTTGGGTTCATCCATTACTACTCGACTTTAATTAGTATTTTAAGATATTAACAGTTACAAATGTATATTATGAAATATACTGATATGCAAAATATATAAATATGCTAGTTGTGCTATTACGTTAAGGAAAACTACATTTAATGAGAAAAAATTTAAAAAGTGGTAGTTTTTTATCAATTATTCTTTAATTATATTATAATTGATTATTTTTTTAATGAATATCCAACAGAAACCGCTTAAGAAATATTTTAACAAAGAAATTATTACTTAAAATCATGTGCATTTAATGAATAATATCAAATATTTTATTTTAAAAATGATGCAAGTAAACTTTACAATGCCTTGGTTAATTCTAATTTTTTTATGTGCTTTACAAAAGCCATATAAAAGGTCAAACAAAGGGATTAAAAAAGGCGTCTTACTTTGGACTCAAGATCCTTATGATGTCATAGAAAATTACATTTTAGGAAAGATTTCAGTTACTGATTCAAGAATGGGTTCAACTTGGATTTTTAACATGAAAACTCGTGCTAATATACTTAAGCAAGAGGTTCACATTCCTCATGTAGCATGCTAGAATTTAATGTTATAAAGGGAGCAAAATTTTATATAAACAGAAGAAATTATACTTCAAAAATATCTATAGTTCGTAAATATATGCATTTTATTTTCAGGCATCAGCTTTTATGGCTATAATATTTATAATTTATACGTTGAAGATTTCTAACAAAGGGATTTCAAATAAAGATAAAATTTTGTGATTCTCTTGCAATTTATAATAATCGAATTTCTTTTCTTTGCACAATTTAAAGTTAAAGGAGATGTTTATTGACTCTATAAAAATTTTACATCATGGAATATTTCAGAAATTATTCATTTACATGCAAAAGGTATGAAAAAATGGTATTAATATATTATCTTTTAAAAAAGATAATAATATATGAAAACCATAATGTTAATACATTTTTAATAGAATACTACGATACTAAAATAATATCAACTATTATAAGAAATAATAAAAATTGAATAAAAAAATTAAATAAGATGAATAATAAATTTTTTATCAAATTTGAGATATTAATTGCATTCTTTTGCAAAGTTTATGAACTTCGCTTTATTTATTAAAAGCTTAAATATTATACTCTTATGCTTAAAAATAATTGGTAAGGAATATTTTAAAAACCACTATTATTTATAATGGTACATTAAAAAATTTGAGAATTAAATTGAAAATAATTTACAAATATTTTAGATCTAATCTATCCAAAATTTATAAACTTCTGAAAGTGGCAGACACAATTACGAAATGTGGTATAATGAATTACCAGAAAAAAATTAGCATGAGCATAATGCTCATGCTAATTTTTTTCTGGTAATTCATTTCACAGGAATTTTTCACAGCCAGAAAGATATAAACACAAATACGTCGACGATTTTTATTCTCTTCAATATATTTTAAGGACATATATTATTTTATTAAAGATATGGAAAAGAGAGAGAGAGAGAGGAAAGTTTTATTTTAAATTTTAATTTTAATCTTATTATTCATGTAATAACAATAATTTAATATATGTAATATCACATCAATTATTTTTAAAATATTCTATGGGAAGTATTTAAGTTAATAAAATGATATGAATAATTACCTAAAATCTGTAAATACTCTGTGAATAATTTCATGATTCCAACATAAATTACGAAAACGCTATGATAAATGTTTTATAACAATATTTTGGAAATGTATTTAATATAATAACTATACCAATCGCTTTCGGTGATACTATGAGTTACCATAACGAAGTGGCACCCAAAAAATAAGGGTTAATTAGAATATAATGTATACCTCTAAATTAAAGGTTTGAGACTAGTGATAGAATTGATGATTTTTTTTCATGGTCAAAATACCTTTTGGTGTCCTAAATAAAATAGCAAATTAATAACTAAGAAAATTTAATGAGTTTAAATCTCTGCATTATTTGTATAACCTTATCAATTTACTTTCTCACAAATAAATTATAAAACATTTCTATTAGGTATTTTATACGAAATATTCATGAAACTTAAGCAAGAAATGAAATCAATATAACAAATATTAATATTTACTCGCATTTGAAAATTATTATCGATTAAATCTTAAATATTTATGGTAATTAATAGTTAAAATAGTTAAGTTATAGAATGTGTGTATATAATAAATCCAGTTATCCTCATTCAAGTTGTAATCATATTAAATTGCAATTAAAAACGCTATTTGTATTTTATGCTCTTTAACATAATTTTATAAATATTCTCATGAAAAAAATTTTTTTAACTTCTATTTTAGGAAACTTTGAGACTTTACCCATCAGTTCCTGCATTTGGAAGGCAAGCAGATGGTGATATGTCTATTTGTAAGAAAGATTCTTTTGAAATAATATATTCCTTAGTTATTTGAATTTATATTTTTCATGTATTTTGTAATATGTTATAGTCTATTGCGTAAGTTTAAAAGCCTTTATACGTATTTTGTTGTAATTTTTGAGTGTTTGAATTCAGTATTATTTTATGTAAATTTATTTATATTACGTAGTAATTTATGCATAAGTTTTATTCCTAAAATGTCACAATTTTTTGACAGTTGTTTTTTAATTATTTTGCTCCTTATAACTAGCTCCCCCCCCCCCCATTTCAGTGCATGTCAAATGCTTCAGATTACGTTTTTCCTCATTTTACATTTCCAAGTTCAATAAATTCCACTGAAATTAATTGCTTTTTTTTTAGATTTTTCTCTATTTCTGAAAACTAGGACATAAAAAACCTTCTTTAAATGTATCCAATTTTAATATCTTATTTTATGAGGTTATTTGTCTGTATTTTTCAAACTATTTTCGAATTTGATAAAAATTTGTGATACCCATTTCACAGTTTTGCTTTATTTTGTTGTATTGTTTAAATGGGTGGAAATGTAAAATAGGGGATCATTACCTTCAGGTTCTGAAACTTCGTGTCCAATAAGATAGTGGAAACGATTTGCACTCCCAAGGCACAGGACAGAACTTCTGTCCTCGCACAGGGCAAGGTAGTCTCAGCTTTTTATTCCATCAACGAGTAAATAAAAATGCATTCTTGCTTGCATTTTTATCAACCCACTGAAAAGATCGGAGAATATCTAAAATATGAGCACTGGGAGTTTAGCTAACCTCCTAACCGAGACATGCATCTCATCCTAAGGCCCTCGATCAGGAAAACATGTATGGGCAAGTAGACCTTAGTCTCGGGTTGTTTTCATGCTACTGTGTGTGCGTGAATTTAGTTTTTAAAACTGTGTAAAGGAATCTACAGAAAAAGGAAAAATGTATCTATATTAACTATCTAAAATGTGTTTATTCATTTTGCCCCTATATGATTCTACCATAAAATAACATCATCAAACATGCTATTCATGATATTTCTATTCAACTCTCACATGCACTCAAACACTATGTCTGAGTTAAAACAACTGTTATATATACAGGAGACGCAGAAACCATTTTTTTGTATACTATACATGTTAAAGTTTTTGTCCTAAATCCAGTTCAACAAAAATTTTAAATATAGCACTTTAATGAGTTAATCTGAATTTATTTTTTATTTTGTCACTAAAAGTACAAGGAATGTTTTTTTGTTTTTTTATCTTTAATTTTTAATTTGCTTGCTTAATTGAAGAGTTAATTTCAAAGTGAGTATAATTTTTTTTAATAATGATTAAATTCTTTAAAATAAAACTATAAAACATTCAAGCAATCGAGAAAATGCACTGTCTTCTTGCTGGAGAATAAAAATCTTATAAATATTCCTAAAAACATATGTAATCATCATATATTTTCAGGTGGTTATGAAATCCCCGACAAATCGACTGTGGCTGTGTTTCCATATATGTTACACAAAAATGAAGACATTTTTCCAAATCCTGAAATATTTGATCCCGATCGTTTCACGCTGGCGAATTCAGTGAATCGTCATCCGTATGCATATTTGCCTTTTTCGGCTGGTCCTAGAAACTGCATAGGTAAAACATTATACAAACATTTATTTAGCATCTTTATACACTGGCCTCGAAAAGTTAGTAAACAGCATGTTTTTCGAAGTTCACCATAAAAAATTACATTAACATTAAAATTTATAGCATACATAAATGATGAAATCTAAATTATGTAAATTTACACAAAAACGTTTGCTACCACTCTCTTTTTGATAGAAAAGAACAAGTATGTATGAGTGAGAGAAAAATATGCAAACATCAAGCTTTCGTATTTATAACTTTTGTTGCTTTTCAACTCTTGTCAACAGATTCGTTGACATTAGACAATGGGATTTCGCAATGTCTGAGAGAAGCTGTTTGCCGATTAGTTAAGGTATTGGTCGGTCGGACAGATGAAAATAGAGAAACGTCACAGGCTGGTGCTGTTAGGCACTTTAATGTGTATCGTAATGTGGTCTTGTGTCTCTGGAATCAGTATCAAACTGAAATTTCTGGATTCAGAACAACTGTTCCAGTTCGACCCAGTGTTATAACATCAGTAGAAGACTGTCTCATAGCCCTTTCGAGCCAAATTAGAAGAAGTATTTCTGAGCTCCATTGTGTTGCAGACCCAACTGATTATTTTCAACTTCTATAGCATTAAAGATAAGTACATCCGCTTGTACGGCACCTCCAAGGTCTTAAGTATGCAGGTCTATATGCAGAGACCAGCTGTGTTGCCTCTTCTCTGGACGACAGAGAAGGGTCGGTTTATCTTGGACAAAAGAACATGCATTCTGGACCATATAGAGATGGGCTTCAAAACTTTTTATTAATGAGTCCAGATTTACACGGGAGTGCGATTTAGGATGTGTGCTAATTTAGAGGGGATAAAGTAATAGATACCATAAATCCAAAATAATTCAAATACACTATTAACAAAATGGTTCTCACTTAGTGGACACACTTACATGCTTGTTTTCCAGGGAGAAAATGTGATTGGTGTGACATATCGTGATGTGGTATTTGATCCATATATCCACCCATATGTCGATGGCAATGATTTCTAATGAATGATAAGGCATTACCTCAGTCAGCTGCAGTTATTGAGGAATATCTTGAGAGTATTAGTTGAAGAGAAGGGAATAACCAACTCTATCTCCATACCGTAATACTATAGAGTATCTGATGAATTACCTTGGAAGACGAGCTTCTTCTTTAAGTCCACCTCCAAGGTCTGTAGGGGAGCAGGAAAACAGCTTACTCCATGTGTTGACTTCCTATTATATTTCGATAACGGTAGATTTGATTGACAATATAGAAAGTCGACGGAGTCAATGCATTCAAGCTAGGAGTAGGCATATTCTTCATTAAAACTCTTTTTTGTTATTTTTCTATGACCTTTTATTATATAAAACTGGGATTATTCTTTTTTCCAAGAAGGGACTTTTCTGGTAAGATTGTATTCTTCTTTCTTTCTTTCTATATATATATATATATATATATATATATATATATATATATATATATATATATATATATATATATATATATATATATATATATATATATATATATATATATATATATATATATATGTTTTGTGTACATGTCATCTAAATTTAGTGTTTCTACAATCATTTATTTGCAAATTAAACTCAAAATTCCTATTGTTTGTTCGTTACCTTTTGGAGATCAGTATATTTCTTAATTCCTTAAATGATTTTATTTATCTCATAAAAATTTATTTACTTATGAAATTTAATTACCTTAAACTTTTATAATTCTTAATTTACTCATAATAACTCAAGATAATTTTTAAAAGTGAGAAAAACTATCAAATTCGTTTATAATAATTTCAAATATGATATACATTCTGCAATTAAATTATTTAGAGAGGAAATTTCAATTCTTGTATTTTCAATTGTAATTTCAATGTATAATATAAATGCTGGAGTATAAACAAGGTGTTACTGTTATAATATATATATATATATATATATATATATATATATATATATATATATATATATATATATATATATATATATATATATATATATATATATATATATATATATATATATATATATATATATATATATATATATATATATTATATATATATATATATATATATATATATATATATATATATATATATATATATATATATATTATATATATATATATATATATATATATATATATATATATATATATATATATATATATATATATATATATATATATATATATATATATACGGTCGCTTTATTTGATAAAAATATTTTTATTCTTGTTTTATTATAAAATATTTTTAAAATTTGTTCACTAGAGATATAATTTATATTAACTAGAAAAACCTTTTTTTCTAATTACACAACACTTTATGTGCTAATTATATCCATGTTTCTTAAGTTTAAATATGATTTGACGAGACGGTTTACTATTTGTACTCTCGCGAGTGATATATTTTTTTCATTCGCAAAAGTTATTACAATCTGAATTTTCATTGAGATACATTACCTCTTAATTTGGATCTTATGTAGAATTCCTAGTATGTAATATTACTTATTTCCAAATTTCAAAAAAAAATTTTAATATATTTTATATGAAAGTCTTAAATATGCTTTAAAATTTTCTCTGTTGCAGGTCAAAGATTTGCCATGATGGAATTAAAGACAGTACTTTCTCACATTTTGAGAAATTATACGTTAGAATCTTTAGATCCCAGGGATAAAGTTCCTACTTCTTTTGAACTTACATTAAGACCAGCAAAAAATATTAGGATTAAAATTCGACCACGAAAATATTGAAATTGAAAATTAATAGAAAATTTTTTTAATGTAATTCCTTAAAAAGAACAGAATTAAAAAAATATTACTATTTATATCAACTTTAAAAGTTGTCTGGAATGAAATACTATTTCCAGAGCTTTATCTATGTTATATTCCTTATTCAATATATGTTTATGTAATATGAAAATAAAAACTTTCAATATATATCTTGTACTATTACTTTTTGAATCACCACTTTAAACACACGCACATCTACACCACTTTAAAAACACGCACGGACACACGCAAACCAAATTATATGTCATTAACAAAATTATTCATCGGATTATTCATGAGGTAACTTTTTCAGCACTCTCATCTGGAAATAAGTCAATTGACTTTGACCAATTTTTAAAATGAGAATAAATTTTGTATTTATCTCTCAATTTTATTATATATTAATTATCCGAAAGATACTGTAAAAATTTTTGAATGATTTTTGCACTTTTTTCCCAAAATACATGACAAGTGATATTTTATCTAAGATTGATCAATTTCGAGTTGAGAAAAAGTAATTTAGCTAATAAATTTCTGTCTTGACAACTTTAAATAAGCAAAAAATTATGCTTCGTAATCAAGCAGAGTATGCCCATTAACAATGATGGTAATTGTTATCCTTTGTATTATTCATTAAACTAACATGAAAAAACTGAAAATTGTCTTTATTTTAAAATACACTATAAATTGTTATTTATTATTTTTACTTTCGAAAAATGTATGAAAAAATTTAATCTTATTTTTTCCTCTATTTAAAAATTATTCTTTAAATTACTTTAACATTTAATATTATTTTCATTATATAAATGACAATAAGCCAATTGTTAAATTCATTTTTTTAATATAGTTGATAATATTTCCACCAATTAAATTTAAAATATTTCTCTTGGAAACATTTTTGATATTCTAATGTTTTATTAAAAAAAATCATTGATGGGAATACAATTCATTGAGTTGAACTTAAAATTTTTAAAAGATCTATAATTTCTATACCTTCACAATAACGATTTCTTTAATGGTAAGAACTCTTTCTATCCAAATTAAAGATAATCTTATAGTATCCAATTACTCCTGTTTTCTGGTTAACATATTTCTAAACTATTATGAAATAACTTTTAGCATCAAATACTTAAAATGCAGCCTTCTATTTACAATTTTCATCAGTCATTTTTATAATTCTTAATTTCTAAAATTTCGGAGATATCTCAAAAAATCATGTCTTGTACAATAAACACTTAATCAAAGACATTAATTTAAAATTTAAATTTCAAAACATCTCTATTAATACAAAATCATAAGCTGTATTTTAAACATGTTTTATGTACTCCATTTTAATTACAGAACCAATCTTTGTGATAATAAGATTTTTTTTTACCCATGAAATACCTCTTCGTTAATGTGATTTCGAAGGAGCCATGATGATAATTTTTTTATTTTCTTTACTTCACCTGTTGATATTTCTCCTATATAAGTGTAAAATCCCCACTGGGATATAGTGCATATTCCATCAATGTAGCTTTAAATTCAAGTTAAAGTGTAAGTATTAATAAATGTATCAGTATATACATAGAATCAAGTTAAGAAAATAATTTGGCTTCCTTAAAATCTTTTACTATGCATTGATGAAATGCATTGCAAATAGTTCTTCCTAAAATGTGGAAAAAAAATGCCATCTTTTTTGTAATTCATCAAAACACCTATTTTATGAGACATTTAACATTTATTCTGCCTGCAAAACTTTTTAATGTTTTAATTTCATACATAATTTTATGTATTTTAAATTATTATGCATTTGTACAAGAAAGGGTAGCCAATTTAAAGTTAGAATTTTAAGTTGTTTAATTCAGAAAACTGATCCTTATATCCGATGTTGAAAATTATTAATATTTATAGACTAAAGATTTAAATCTAATTTTTATGTACATACATAAAATAGAAACCATGACATTGAAATACATTCTTCTATTAGAAAGGCAATAAGTTTGAATCCAGTCGCTGCATATTTAATGTATTTTAAAAAATATGCCATTAAGCAAATTTGATTTTTTTTTCTATTTTGGTATATTTGATAAGAATGTATTGAATACATACGTTTTAAAAATAGGACATACAACAATTTTATTTTCAACTTGATTATTAATTAGTGAATTAATATAGCTTTAGTAAATTAACATCTTTACAACATTAAAATATTTCATTAGTTTTAAAATAATCGTTTATTGTAATTTTTTTTTTTTGCGTACAGCCTGAACTAAAGCTCGTGAATGGAATAAATGTAGAAATTTGTTTTTTCTATTATTTTTAACGTTTCGTTTTATTAACTACTTTTAAAACGTAATCAAAAATTATCATATACCGTATAATATTTTATTTTAAATAACATTAAAATTTATATGATATAATTTGTTATTTACACATAAATCATAAAACTTCAAACTCGCTGAATTAAAATTACCGAAGAAATATTTTCGAGTACATTTCTTACAGAATTAAAAAAAATCTCCGAAAGCATTTATTCCTTGTGCCTTATATTTGATAAATAAAATCAAATATCCTGTTATATTAATAGTATTATATTCTAATAATAAAAAGCACATGTGAGTTCTGGGTTTTCCTGAATAATTATTTATGATTTTCTAGAAATAGCAAATAATTATGTCTGGCTTATTACTTAATAATTTTTTGTCTGAAGGGTAATTTTCAATCTAAATTATTGCACATTCTACGGTTGCAAAAAGAACTAAAATGTTTTTTGAAATAAAGCAATTTTAACCAGACAGAAGTAAGGAAAAATAAGGAAAACTAACCCACAAATAAGTCATTACTTGACTTGAGATTATTTGTAATTCTACTGTTTTGTATTTTTTATCGCATAAAATAATTACTAAGCATTTTATATTCTACAATGTATGTTTTAACAAGAATATTTTTTCTGTAATCTAAACATTTACTAAAAAAGTTAATATTTTTATTAAATATTTATATTTATTAAAATTTTTATAAATATCTATTAAAATTTTTATAAATATCTATTTGAATATTAAATTTTAAAATTTAATTAACATCATCATATTGAAATTCTATGTATAAATTAGTTTCAAAATTTTCTCAAAAGCAACTCCAATAGCGGTAGTTTTACCAAACAAATATAGTTTAAAGAAAATCAAAAGTTTATTATATTATCACAAGTTTATTACATTATCATCATAAGTTTATTACATTATCATCACAAGTTTATTACACAAATTATACATATTAAATATGTCTAACATTTTTCATCTAAGTGAAATGAAAATTTTTACAAATACTTTGTTCTATATTTGCCCTTATTTATAATATTTTTAATAAACTTATTTCATTTCTTAAATGCTGCTTTTAAATTTTTCTACGAAATTCAAAATTTTAGTTTCTCTTTCAGTTTACTTATAGTTAGTTAATAAAAATTAAAAATAAAAACTTACAAACCAATCTTTAATATTAGATGTTGACTTTATAAAAACTTCAATTGGTAAAGAACCAGTAAATGCTACATTGCGCCTCTTGCATTAGTTATGACCAGAACTATAGTTAATAAGAGACTTGAGATACATCAAAATTTATCGATTTAAAAATTCTTCCCAATAAAATAGCTTTTATTTAATATGAAATAGTTTTTCCGTTGGTTTCAATCAAGCTGTGGGTATTAGGACTTCAAAAGAGGTTCTTTGGCAAACAGTGATGATAAGAGAATTAGGAAATAAATTGTTAAATCCTGAATATTTTGTATTTGTCCCAGTGTTCTGTTGGGAGATATTGAGCAAAATATCTTCCAATTTATACGCATGGCTGTTATGCTCCAAAACATATATTTTCCTACAAAAGGAAATAATTTTTGTTGTCTTGACAAACTCAAAAATTCTCCCAAATATTTTTAAAATGGTATTGGTTAACTCACATGCACAATATAGCAATCTAGTGTGAAATGTTTCCTCCCTTAGCTTAAATAAGATACTGTTCTTCTTTGGCATGGATTCTGCTGAATAAGGACAGAAATTTTTAATCTCATCATGATTAAATCATATTTTTACAGCATTCTCAATCATTGATTACTTTGTTGAACATTCCTCTTTTACTCTCTCCTCTCTTTAACAATTCTCCACAGATTTTCGATGGGATTTACATCAGGTGAAGTACCATGGGATTTACATCAGGAGAAATACCATGGGATTCACATCAAGAGAAATACCATGACTTATCCATCAAGAGAAATACCATGGCTTATCCATCAAGAGAAATACGACGGAAGTCCGTAACATTTAATTTCTGTTTTTGAAGAACTTTGTTTGCTAGCTTATAAATATGGCTTAATGCCAAATTTAGTTGAAAGATAAAAACACTACAGGGAAAATTTGTTCCAATTTTTCTTTCTATTATAGAAATGTGTTTAGTAGAATTCATAATGCATTGAACTGGTACTAGCAGCCATGTTCTCCAGAAGCACAATAATTCCAAAACATCTGTTTCTGAAAGTCTTTAACTGTTTGTATCAGATGTTATTCCCTGATAGGTTATAACTTCGCATAAGCACATTTCGATTGAAACGTTTACACAAAAAATTGCTTTTCGTCGTTGAATACATCCTTCTTCCAATTCTGTGCAGTCCAGGATTGAAATCTCCTGTCCCAATCAAAACGTTTTCTCTTCATTGAAAGTGTTAATAACTGGTTTTTTTTCAGGCGTTTCTTGTAGATCTCGCAGATTAAATAAACATTCGTTGAAATGTCGATGAATTCATGATCATACCAGAAGCTAATAGTTATCTCTGAAAGTCAGCTCTTGTTTTGCGAGGATGCATTTTACTATTTCAAACAATTAATTTGTCCATTATATTTGTGTTTTTTGTCCACATTTATTCTTTCGTTTTGGATACATTGTCCCAAAATTATTTTGCTGGTTAATAATCCTAGTAACACTTAATTTTCAAACTCGAAGTGCAGCAGCAGAATCCCTAAGTCATAAAAGTATGCTGACTACGGTTACAATTCAATTCTTTTTCCTAAAAACGACATCCATTTATTAAATGAACTTCAGAACCAGACGATTCATTCAATTAATAACTTCTTATAACAATTGAAGGGAAATGTTTTTGACATGTAATGATCAAACCGATTTAGATTTGTCGTTGGCTCGCACCTGTTATAAGAACATGTAATTAAAACCTGTTTGAGGCAAAACAAAATTCCAGAAAAATTAACAATTTTCATAAAAAAATATCTTTGTCCGAATAAATTCGCACAGTATATGTGCGAATTAATTGCAATTGTAACATGATATATGCATATAATATACATAATATACATGTATACAAATGTTTCTAGTGTCATTTACAAGGATGAAATACGTTACAATTCAAATACAACAAGAATCTTATTATATTACATTTTACATTTCCCAGTGGTTATTTTATATGCAACAGAAAATAATTAATCATTATTAATCAAATAATTTTTCAGAAAAATTCAGCCTTTGAATGCAATAAAAAATTTTAAGTACCTTCATTTCGTTAACTGACAAAATACTTTAAAAAAAAGAAGAATATACCTAAAAATATACAAACATTTCGATTATAAAAATCTTGTTTTGTTATGATTTTTAATATCGTATAAAATTTTCTTCCAATGAACTCATAATACAAATAATTTCAAATATTCATCTATATTTATTATGAAATTAAAAAGAATTTGTCATTTGAAAAATGATTGAGTCATTCATATTAAAAAGGGTTTAGTCATTTAATTTTCAAAAAATAAATATATTAGTCTAACAAAATAATCATTACATAAATTAATATTTATAGTTTCAATTGACTTACCAATACTAAAAACTATTATAATATTTTTTATTTCTAAAATTGACATCCTGATGCTGTGTTTCATAAGAAATATTGGATAATCAATTTACATCATCCTCATCCAAGCTGGTAGCTGAATGGTTAGTATTCTGCTGGATTGTTCTATGATTTCGAATCTCACCATTGCTTTGGATGTTTATGATGATTCAGAATCCCTTTTAACCTGTAAGATGCAGTGTAATTAGTCTTCGGGTACACAAAGGGACCTAACGGCGACAACAAGTAAAACCTATACTGAAAACATTTGCTGTGTATCTTATTTGAATAATAGGAAATTAAAGTTTTATACATTTCTCCTGAAATTCACAAAAATGCTTTAAACTGCATAATTTTTTCAGGAACTTAAAATCTAGCATTTTAAAGAACATTTTACTTTTTCAATGAACATGAATCAATTAAATAATTTGTTTTTCAAAGGTAAAAATTCATATTTTTATTTTTGGAAAAAATATATATTTCTAATAAGCATTTAATGCCTTCAAAAAAAAGTCTATATGTGTTTTCATAATTTTATTTTTAAAGATAAAACATTGTCACTAAATACGTTAACAAACGAACAGAAACGAGTTTGGATGTTGAGGAGAATAGATAAATGCCTTAAGAAAGTTTTTACACTTTTATCTGAATCGTCCAATGCGAATTAGGAAAATTGTGAATAATTTCTTCATTCATTTAATATTTAAAATAGAAGATAAATTCTTTTGGAGTTAATGATTAAATATCTCAGCAATTTAAAAAATGTATAATTTTTTAGTAAAATCAAGCTAAATTTCTGACGAAATTATTTAATAATGATACAAAATTATAGTATTGATAATATAAAAATAGTTTGACATTTCAGCAATTAAAATATTACTGAATTATTAATGAAATGATTAATTAAATAATTTGATAATTTTCTCCTTTTTAACATAAGAATTAATTCAACTGTGACTTCTATTTTTAAAGTAGATTCCAAACCATTATCAACATCCCTCCCAACTAGTAAATCGCAGTATTGAACTGAAAACAGATGCACTAACCATTCGATAAATAATCTAGCTAAAATATAATTAATCAGGAATCAGACAGCTCTCAGAAGCTTCTTGAAATTCCTTGAATTAAAAGGACCTTGAAAGTTAGAGTTTCAAACTGATACCTGTATAAAAAAATTTAATAATCCTTGCAATTTTTTCCCTTATTGTTTATTTCTCCTTATGAAAAAAAATTATTAAAATTCGATTTTCCATTTTATTCTTCAAAACGTCCTGTAAAAAGGAATTTAAAAAAAGAGCTTCTAAAGCTAAATGTTTAATTAGTTTTAATGTCTCTTTTCGATATAAATGAGACCATCATAACATATTAAAATCAAGATTTTGAACGGAAAATAAATAAAAGGATTTCTTTGAGTTGTAAGTCGTTTTTAATATCTATGATAAAGAAGTTAAGGATTTTTTTAATTCTCATGGAAAAATGAGAGCCATTGCCTCGGAGAGGTTGGACTTCTACCTTTTGGTAAGTGAAAGGTATTTTATTTTCCTTCTACCACCCACTGGAGAACTAGAGGAGGACTTTCCCAATCTGCGCTGGGGACGTGTCCCCTTAGTGTTACTGCTTCCCCCGAGGGTCTAGATACCGACTGAAAGAAAAACACATCAAAATGGAACATCAATTAATAAATGATTATTGTCAGTTTTCTGTTGAATGACTATAAATACAGACGTGATCAGATCTTACAAATAATGTAGAAACTGCCCTCAGGATGATCTCACCTCGGAACATGTTTTTAACTGCCTGGCCATCATAAGAAGATAACAGGCTCTTGACGAATTTCCCTTTCAGGGAACTCGCTAGAAAAATAAAATTGTGCACATTTTCAAGGCCGTGATTTTGTCACTTGGAGTGATTTAATTTGACTTCAAATGGACACGACACCAACTCACCAACCAAAGAAGTTAATGAAAATGTTTCTATTCCAATATTTTATAGCACGAATCGCTTAATATTCTTGAATATGATAGCTAACATGTCAAGTTTAATTTAAGTAAAATGATTATTTTTATATTTTGATAAATTACACATATTAGAATCCTTAGAACCCAGATATAATGTTTCTAACTGTTCGAGATAATATTAAGGCTAACAATAAAATACGACGACGAGTGTCCTTAAACAAAGAAATGATGAAAAACCTCATCTCTCTTGAAGAATTCATTGAAAATGAGCAGAATGAAAGAAAAGAATTCATGATATTGACTTATTTATAAACAAAATATATTATTTTTCATTTTTCTGTTTTGTGTTATTTTATCCAATTTTTGATCATGTAATGAAAAAAAAAAAACAACGTTTTATACAGTACATGATCGCAACTTTGATTTACACACACACAAATGAGTATCTACCTTCATTTAAAAGTAACTTTTGCATACCATCTTATTGTAAAAAACTTTTTCTTAATATTTCAAATTATCTTTACTACTTTAAAAACTAATGCTGACACCAACAAATCAGATAATTTTCACTAATGGAATTACTTACTATTGTATTACTAATTGTAAAATAATTCTATAATTAAAATTTAATATTAAACTATTCGAATATATATTTCGATTTTGATCTTTTAAACTGAGTCAAGTTTTCTAATAATATATTATGTTACTAATTATATAAGCGAAATAGTACGACAATTATTGGATAATTAATATATATTCTCATATAACATTATATTAATATGAATAAATAATTTCATATTTTCAAATAATTCAGTAATTGCTATATAATATCATTTTTGATTAAAATCCTTTCAATTTTTGGTCTAGGTTTAAAAACCATGAAATAAAATGCTCTAAATTCAAAATAAAGTATACTTAATGTTATGCTATACTTTATATCATCATTAATTTTTTTCAAACAAATTTGTATATCTCTTCTCTATGTTGTTATAATTTATACGTATTGAAATACAAGCATTCATGTTTATTTAGTTGCACGTATTTGTGCTCTTCCGTGTATTGAATAAAGAACTATTTCTGTTGAGTAATATATTAAGCAAATTGAGTAGAATTTCTATTTTATAATTATAAAAAAATAATATGTGTTTTAATATATGCATTTCATACTAAAATCATAAAATGTACGATATTTATGTAAAATATTATTCATGTAATTTACCTTTTGTATCAGCATTTAGGACTTAATGCGAATTACAAATCACAATGAATATTTTCACTTGAAGTGGGAATTAAACCCACTAATACTTTTTTAATAGAATAAATTTGATCTAAAAATTTTTAAACTTAGCGGTAATGTTAAAAGTAAGGTATGTGAAAATTCAATAAAATGTATGCCTTTTTATTTTTATGTTTAATGTTTGTTTGCTTTCAATGTTTCACATTTTACGTGTAAAATGTTTATTAAATAAAGAAAAATTTATTATATAATAATGATTATAATGATCATTGTATAATAATAATGATTAGGAAAAAATAAACAAAAAACAGATACTGCTGTAAGAATTTTCTGGAAACTTCATGATCAGCACGTAGTGGCGTACATCGTGAGTGTGAATTTTTGTTTCATGTGTAAAATTTTGCTGAAAAAGAAAAGAAAATAGCCAAAGAACTAGATTTTTTGCAAAAAAAGATCTATACAATAAGTAATAATTATTACTCGCATTATATTTTTCCATTTTTTAAAAGAGTTCTTTTTAGGTATATCATTTAATTTCCTTTTACTCTGCTGTCAAAATAGAGAAATTTAAAATACTTCTATGTACAATTTGTCTTACAAATAATCTGTACCCTAATGTTAATTTGTTTTTAATCTTCTTTTAAATTTCTTTTTGAAAGAAATAACATTTTCAGTGCCCATTAAATATGCACACTAGAAACAAATGAAATGATTTAGTGTGAAATTGCCGCGCCAACTTTCCTTTTCACAAAGGATTTTTACACATGCACCGATTGGTTTGTTTTTCTATAAATGATGATTTTTGCTCACAATGGCTAGTTACTCCGGGACATTCAGTTTAAAGTCGATTCTGAACAACTGCAAACATCCAACCAAAGTGGGATTCGAACCAACGAACTGTTGAATCAAAGGTCAAAGCGAGAACAATATGGCTGCCAACTTCACTGCGCATGTACCGAATTTTCTGTTGTAATCCAAATTATAAGAATATAAACAAAAAAGAAATAAACTAAAATATCTATATTTTCTTCTCTGAAATAAGAGCTCATTTATCATTCTATATTTCTTTACAAAATGTTAGTACTTTACAGAAAAGTTCCTATATAAATCTAAAATATTAGAAAATAAATTATATCTTGATATACAATAAATAGAAAATAAACACAAAAATTAGCTTAATACAATTTACTGAATAATTTTATTCTTATATTTTTAACCGAGATAAAAATCTCATTCAATGATTTTCCCACGTCATCATATGTAATGTGTAAAGTACATTTCATAAAGTTTGCATCAAATTTTTTTAAATGCATTTGATCTCAAAGATTGAAATTTCTTTTGCTTTTTTATATACTTTCTTCATTCAAATTTTTAATTTTATTTTGAGCAAATTAAGTGATTTTCAATTTAATAATCAAGAACTTTTGTGTTTTGAAACTTTTTATTCGATTCTAACGACTCTTCTTCGAATGCAATCTTTCAGAAATTTGATTAAATTTTTCTGTAAATTCTTTGTATTATATTCAGTTAAACAAAAACATATGCAAAGATTGATATTTCTTTACTGTCTTACTGATTTTATTTTTTATTATAAAAGAAACATTATGTAAACATTTTTATTTCATAGATTTTCATTATAGATTGTATTCGAGAAATATTTCGTTTACACTCACGTGAATAAGGTGTTGCAATATTGGAGTAGCTTAAAATTGTTCCAAAATTTAACATATTGTAATAAAAAGTAAAATGAATTTTTACAAGCAAGATTTTTATAGCCAGAAGAAATAAAATGAAAATATAAAAAAGGAAGATAAAATAAAACAAGAAATTGTACAAAAAAAGAAAACAATATTGAATCTTGAAAGACTATAAAATCATTGTTTTTTAATATTGCATATATTAACAAAAATAAACATCTATTAACTAAATATCCAAAATTAACAAAATATTTAATTTTGGAGATCTGTAATAAAATATTTAACAATTAAAAAGTGGAAATTAACACAGTTTAAAACTAAATAAACAATAATAACTAACAAAGAAAAATATATAAATAGGCATCAAAATAATTTCAAAAGAAAGATAAAGTACCTGAAAAGAAGATATGTAGAATTATTATAAAACATTGTAAGCAAAATATCCGAATTTTATTTAAAAAAAACTGAATTTTATTTAATAACACGCCAAACACATTTTTCAATGCAAGGAAATTTTATTCTTTCATTTATTGAGAAAGTTGGGGCTTTCCAAGGATGATAGTTACTATAGGAAAAAACAGGACATTTGTACAGGACAAGCATACAAGGTGTTCATTCATTATTTTCGATACCTCGTAACTTTAGAATAGAAAATATTACGTAAAAACCGATTACGTATTCGTAAATTACAACTCAAAGAATTTTACGCATTGCAGTCTTAGCACATTTGCAGTCTGGGTAATTATGACATCATAAATAAAAATGGCGACCGTGCAACAAAAAGCAATGTGTGCGTTGTAGTTTTGCGAAACATTCTATTAACAGTCATAATTACTCAAATTCTCTTCGGAAACATGTAACAGAAAGATCTTCCTTCAGATAATTTTATCAGACGCTGGTTAACACAATTTCAGGAAACTGGTATCGTTCTACGTCGGAAGGAAAACCGAGCATTTTGCATGAAAATATTGATCGCATACAAGAAACGTTTACTCGCAGTTCACGAAAATCAACGAGACAAGCAGTTGTGCAGTTACATATGCCGCATACGACGATATGGAACGTTCTCCATAACCGTCTTCATCTGAATGTCTACAGAGTGCAAATTGTGTAAGCTTTACACCCGAATGATAAACCGCGTCGTTTTGAGTTCGCAGAACAAATTCGGACTCGAATTGAGGATGGTGAAAATTACCTTCGGAAATGGTTCTTCAGTGATGAATCTACTTTTCATGTGTCAGAAAAAGTGTATAAACATAACTGTAGAATATGGGGGCTCAGAAAAACCAGCACGACTATCGAGAATGGGAAAGAGATAGCCCAAATATGAATGTCTGATGCGCTTTATCACATTCTGAAGTTACTGGACTTTTCTTCTTTGCTGAAACAACAATAAATTCCGTGACATACTTTGATATGATGGACTTGTATGCGGTTCCTCAGATGCTGCAATATCATCCAGGTGTGATATTTAACAGGAGGGTGCACCCACACATTGGGGCATGATTGTACGGGACTTTTTAAACGAGAACTTTCCCAGCAGATGGTGTGGAAGAGGGTGGACAAATTCCATGGCCTTCGAGATCACCGGATTTAACACCGCTGGATTTCTTTCTAATTGTTTGTCAAGAACATTGTGTATAAGACCCCTGTGCCCTCTCTTGATGAACTGAAGCGCAGAATTGTTACTGCGATTCAAAATGTCACCCCACAAATGCTGGAGAATACGAATGGTCTCTTAATATTACGAGTCCCGAGGGGCAGTTATGTGCAAATTCATTAATCTTTTTTAAAATCGTTAATAAAATTTTTTGAGTTGTAATTTACAAGTATGTAATAAGTTTTGGTGTAATATCTTTTATTCGAAAGTTATGAGGTATGGAAACACCGACAATAATTAATGAACACCCTGCATAACTTTACTAGGTTTAATGTAAGTAAGCACGTAACTACTGTTTTCCTAAACTACAACGTATAGATTACTATGCATATATTTAACTACTTTTATGTCAATAAACTACTTTTATGTCAATAAACTACTTTTATGTCAATATGTTCATATACTTTCATTTATTTCCTTGATTATGAAAAAAGAGCTTTTAACTTTTATTTAGAAATGTAAAATCTTTATAATAAAGTGAACATAAACGAAATTTTTTAAAAACTTATAAGTTTTTCGCATTTTTACATTATTTTCAACTTATGATTAATATAAAAAGTATAAAAATAAAAATATAGTATAAAAATTTTCATCATCATTAAATTACATTTATATAAAGAACTTAATTTACGTAAGATTATATGAAAGAATTTCACAAAAATAATTATTTAAAAAATAAAAGTTACATCAAAATATCAGAAAATAAAAACAAGAAAAAAAGCCTTAAAAATGAAATTATATAAAATTTAAAATTCCAAATCACTTTGTTGATAGACATTCTTTTTAAAAAAAATTTTAAAAAATATATTAAGATTGGCAGTTTTTAGATTTGGTACACCAAAGAAATTTTTGATTTCTTGATGTATCATCTGAATTGTTGTTGAAAATAATGATCAAGGATTTCAATTTTTGCAAGTATTTCACATGTGAATTTAATATTACATACATAAAAAAGATAAGAACTGTCATGAACTGTAATTTCTTCCATAATTGGCATAATTATTTTCTGAAGATTCTACTTTTAAAAATGTTATTATGAATTTAAATAGTGTACATAAGACTGTTGTGCTTCTAATTGTCGTATTTTGGAAAAAGAGAAATGATATAAAAATCCTACAAAAAAATGTCTTTAGTCTCTACATATGACTTTAGTCTCTTATTACTATAAACATATATATTTGTTTCATGGTGTCACAGAAAGCAGCTCATTATTTGAATCAAGATTGTGCACCGACAACTGCCGACCACTGCAAAGTACATGTCATCTGACAGAACCGTTGACATAAATAAACGCATGCAAACCATATTCTGGGATATAAAATCTTAAGGATGACTATATTTTATTTTTAGACTCTTTATAATGTTATTTTACTTGACATTATAACTTGTCACGCTTTTGACAATCTATAATATCCCTTCAGAGCTTTAAGATGAACAGAGATGCATATTTGAATCTTATTGTGACAACAAAGTAATTGGAAATATCTTTCTCAAGGCAGAATTTTGTAATTTTATTGAAAAGAATGATTTTTTGTGAAAATGTTTCGATGACCACACTGAATAAACCTTTATTATCATTGAATATATATACAAAAATTAGAATGATAACAGCATACCGAAGATTTTAGAATTTTACTGTATGCACCATTTAAGGACAACATATCTTTCATAGCTACCGCATTAAATCTGTAACGTCTTAATGGTAAATAAATGACAAACTATTTACATGTTTTTGAGTCGCCTAAACTTATCATTTCGGAATACCTACAAAAAGAAGAATTCTCAAAGCGACAATGTATGATATTTTTTTTTAATTTTCTTTTTATTCTTTACACATATTCCTAAGATCGTTAAATATTTTGTCCATGTGAGCAATATGTTCTAGAATCAGCTTCAATGACACCGTAATGTCGCTGATCCAAATTTAGTATTAAATGCCTTACAAAAGGCGATATAGAATGCGATTAAGATCTATATTTTTATTTTCTAATAAATATATACAAGCTTTCAACATCTCGAGAGTAGATTTCATCCCTCTCAACTGATGGAAACAGTAAATTTATTTTGACTTTATTTTATGCACAATATGATTAAACTATCAATATCACATAAGCACTGCAATTATATTTTTGAAAATATTTAATAATTTAAGAAAATATACTTTTCTTTTATTTATAAAATGATCTTTCTTCATGATCATTTATTGATTTATTGTGAAAATGTGTAGAATAATTAAGTGACTAATCTCTATTAGACAGCAAAGAAAATTCTCTCCATATTGAATTCTATAAATTTTTATATTAATATGTCTGAAATTTTAATTTACTCTTTATAGATATCCATTAATCAGCAATCGCCTTATTTTATTTATTTAAGAAAGAAGATTTATTTATCGCCTGGTTTTGCTATAGGCCCTTTATATTTTTAAACTCTCCAGAAGCAGTAGAGGTAAAAATAATTACTTGATCTTCAATATTAAACTGCGAATAAATTGTGACCTACATTCACGCCAATTACTGTAATTAAACACTAAACAGTTCATTTATTGGAAAAGATTTTACAAAGAGATTTTATTTCCAAGCTTGATTTTTATAGTTCCTTAACCTAAGAAATCATTCTCTTAAATTCATGCTTCTTATTGTTTTTTTCCCTTTTGGAGTATTCTGGATAAAATTTTCACATTATTAAAAAAATATTATATAAAACAAATAGTCCAATTTTATTCTTAACAATAATTTTTTTCTCACTTTCCAATTTTCAATTCCATCATCAACATAGAAGACATTTTTCAGACAATCAACGATTAAAAATTAATTTGTGAATTGAAAAGTTTCCTTCCCTATAGAAATTTAAGGGTTTCCAGAAATCAAGTAAATAAAAGAAAATGATGGCATTGTAATCAAATAAGACGATCAATATAAAATTCGTATAAATTCTTAAAAAAAAGACTATTTGAATTACATTGCAGTATTTTTATAAGAGGCAATGTAATAGTACAATCGAAATCTCTCATCTGAGAGAGGAATAAAAATACCTGTAACTATGAAAATTTAGATTGATGAGAAATTTTGGGCAGCTAATTTGCAAACTCTTTTAGACCTTTTTTCCAAAAATTCTTAAGCGGAACTATTTGAGATATTGAGGTAGTTTACTATCTGAAAGTGGAGAGAAGATTTGACACCTCATAGTAGATTTAGTGCTATTATAAACTTTCTCCGCATATAAGCTACAAGGAATTCTATAAAAAAATGAGCCAAAGTTGCATACCAAATACCAAATCTTGCATACCAAAATGATACTCTTAACGTTTGGTGGTTCCAATGAACATCCTTCCAAGTACTGACCACATCATTTAATGATGATATAAAAGCAAAACGTTAGTCTTGTAGATAAAGGAACGTAATCTATTTATTTTATCTCCAGAAAATTTAGTTAAAGATCATCCATTGCCACAAAAATTTAGGTGATTAGTATTTGTACCTAAAAACTGAAAAAATAAAACGAAAGAGGTCACTACAATTCAAATTATAGGTAAAAGCTGTTTTTCTGTAGTATAACCCTTCTTTTTTTATCTCGCTTAATTAGGTTCATCATTAATATTTAAATGAATGATAAGCGTTTAATGGAACTAGGAAAATATGTTAACAAATATGAAATCATGCGTGGAAGAAATCTCAACAATGAGATTGAGAATATAATTGTAAAATAATAATTTTTGCTTAGTAAACGTATTTAGGTTATTTTTTTTTTAAAAAAAAAAAGTCTAATTATTGCCCCGGCACTAAAAAAAAATATTTTACTTTTTTTTTTTTTTTTTTTTTTTTCAGAAACAACTTTAGGAGTCAATATTAATGCGCAAGAGAATAGCACGTCAGATTACATGAGAGCTGTAGCTTCGTAAGTTGTCTGAAGTGATTTTCAAGATTTACTTTATTCCGAGGAATTTTATTCTCTAAAATCTGATACAATTCACGTTTATATTAAATAGAATCTTTTTGTTTATATAATAAATACATGAGTTATTGTAAATTAAATTGGAACTTTTCAACCTTTAAATTCACACATATAATTATATTCATTTTTAGGACTGTCCTAATAAAATCAAAATAATATAAATTATTACTATTGGGTTGTTCGGAAAGTATTTTCGTTTTTCTTACATGGATCAGCTTTTCGCTAGTAAAAACCAACCATTTTATGACTATGGAATCGTGCTACTACCAGAAACATGGTAAAAGCTATTGGACTAGAATAGACAATGTGCAATGCAATACAGTATTTATTTGCTGCACGTTTTTCATTTTCATGAAAAACGAAATGACTTTCCGAACAACTCAATATTTTAGTCCCAGCAGTGAATCATTTTCATTCTTTTAGTGTAAGAAAGGGTTAGTACATACACATGCAAATTAATCGCGTTTATATCGGAAAATCATCATCCTAAATGAATATTTTACCTCTTTCAACAATGAAAATACATGTGTACTCTTTATCTAAATATCTTACAATCCTATTCACTTAATGAATAAATAAATCAATTCATGTGGTATTATTAGCTTACTGCTGTATCATTATTCCCGCAGTAAAGAACATTTCAAAAATCCAAAAACAGTCTGTCTGGAAAATATTGAAAGCATATTGATGTTGAATAGTTCATAAATTAATAGAAATGAATTGACAAAACTAATGGTTCGTTAAAGTCAAAAAAGTTAAATAGGTTTCGTCAATTTTATTACCACACATTCGACACCGGCCCATGGAGAATAAAAAGACAGTTTCCAAATTTGTAATAGGTGCGGACAATTATCTCGGCATCCACAGAAGATATTACAATTGAAATTTTGACCTTTGAGCCATCAAAAGTGTGTGTGTGAGAGAGAGACAGGAAACATCACACAGAATAAAATTTCGAATGCACAATGAAGAGTAAATTTAACATTTCCTATTAACCTTTTCCGAAAACAAGAGATATTATATTTAATAATATGCTTTATATGTATATATATATATATATATATATATATATATATATATATATATATATATATATATATATATATATATATATATATATATATATATATATATATATATATTTATATATATATATATATATATATATATATATATATATATATATATATGCATTTAATAATACGTGCGATAGATGTTTTCAAAAGAAAGAGGAAAAAAAAATAAATAATCCGCACAGAAGTTACTTACAAAAAAATAATATATTCACAAATAGAAAAACAATATATACATATAAATATCGTTAAATTTGTTGTACTTTTAACGAAAAAAATTAGATTTTAAATATATCTATAAATTAAAAACATGGATTTGAAACTATAGTTCTATTATAGATTTCAATAAATAATAAGGCTTATATATGTTATTTTTATTGATGCATATATTTATTTTGCTATCTTTAGTTTTCTGTTTTAGTGCTTCAGCTGTCCTTGCTCTTAACCCTAACTCTTATCTTAGCATATGTTAAAGCCAAGGCTACTAAGCTAACTATTTCTTCAGGAATGTTAAATTCCCTCATAGTATTTAAAGGCCGTTTCCTGTTTATCAGATCATAGGATGTTTTGAAATAAATAATTCGATGGTATGTCTCGAATGCAAATTCTAGGGTCTCTTCCATTATTTTTCTTTACATTGAAGATTTATTCAGCTGTTGATCAGTCTCCATCGAAGCAAGACTGGCAATCTTCAATTGTACTCTCTGCTCAAGTGACCAGTCAGTGTTAAGAGAATGTTAGACTCTCTCTCTCTTCTTAAGATTTTTTTTTTTAATTACACTTAGTGAAATAGTGTTACATTGTTTTTTAAAATTTCCTCAATCTTCTTAAATTATCCGAAATTTTTAGCCAAAATATGTTACTTATTAAATGCTCTTTGCTATATTTTCCTTTGAACTACTATCACATTTTAATGAATTTGCTTTCTTTTGATTAGAGTTACCAATGCTATTGCTAAAACGCTTTATAGCGTGTTGAGTTGGTTTGATTTCACTTATTTTTTAACTTACGGAAGAGCTACCAAAAAAGATCTTAAACTGCTGCATGATTTCACCACGTCAGTAAGAAATAATTTTTTACTTCCATATTTTCTAAATATATACTAATTAAAAATAATAATTTTTTTTATGTTTTTTGTTGAATATGTAACTGTAGTTAAACAGCAATTATAATAAATGTTCTTCTGAGAATTTTGGATCGATTTCTAAAAGTACCGTATAATTTTTATTTATTACAAAACTATCCTCTGTATAATAAATCATTTTTATATTGAACTTCTCTAACAATTTACATTTTAACTATGAACAGTACTAGGAATAAATAGAAGGCTTTATAACTGAAACTATTCCTATTTTATATGTTATTATTTTTATAATTATCATCACCAAAATCATTTAATTATAGCGCTAAATAAAAGTTACAGAGCTTTTTGCTTTATCATATTAAAAATTTGGATTATTCAAGACTAATATCAAGAAAATATTAAAAATTATTGAAGACAATATTAAAAAATATTCAAGACAAATTTAAAAAAAAATATTCAAGACAATATTAAAAATTTCACGAATAAAAAAATGGACATTGTTTTTTTAAACAGGTTATCTATTGCTTTTGAGAAATATTAAGGGTAAGAATTATGTTTAGATTTTGTGCTCCATTTTAAAATATTATGTATTAAATTCAAGGATTTATGTGTCTGTATTTACTTAAAAATTTTTGATTAAGGAAATTTTAAGATAAAATTATAGAAATCTGTGAAAGATGATATGTTTTCAAAAACATTTTATAATCGTAATTCTTTTTTTCATCCTATTATTAAATATCTCCCTCTCAATGAATTATCAGTAAGGAAATAAAAATGTTTATTATTTGGATTTACAGCTTTTTTTTTTTTTTTTTTTTTTTTTTTAATGATTTATATAGTGACCGGTAAAACAATTCTTAAAATTGTAAGTTCGTTTAATAGAAAAATAATGTATTCGATTGTTGAGATCTGATTATATTTATCAAACTACTTTTCTTTCATAAATATAAACTACTATTAGAAAAATTATATAAAATGCACTATAAGAAACTTGCAAAATAAGATTCATAAATAAAATCGATAGTTATTTTCATTTTACTGATGAAAAATCAGGCAAACTAATTATTTATCATTTCTGCTTAAAAACAATATTTTTAATTTTTTTCAATGTAGAGAAGCATTTTGCTATACTGCCCTCAAAAAGAACGTTAGTTCTGTCAGCTATTCATCTATTCATGTTAGCTGTTCATCTGACTGCGTTTGAAATCAACACATTTGACATCTGTTCTCATACTGTGACACCACTTCTCTTTGAATTGCGTCAGAATGAACCCTTAAAGTTTGCACCCAACTTTCATTAGGATACATAATTAATTATTATTTACTTTTGTAGCGACGTAAGAAAATGGAAGTTAAAACAAAACAAACATTTATTACATTACACATAATTAAGGTTAGATACAAAAAGAAAGCACTTAATAATTATAAAATAAAATCAAGGTTACATAGTACCAGGGTGGTACAAAAAAAACGTATTTAGGAACCGGATGGTTCTTCCTTACCATTTCTCACATCACTCTGCTCATCTCATTCGATGTTGTTTGTAAATTGGGCAGCAGCGCCATCTACTGTCAATATTGTTAATATCGGTCTGTTACAACCTCCCCCTCTGACCCCGAAAACGTCCCAACCAGGGGTCAGCAGGAGTTTTCTTGGAATGACTTTGTTCTTGAGCATGAGCTTTGGCAGGAGTGTTCCTAGCATGGTTTTGCTCTTGAGCATGAGCTTTGGCAGGAGTGGGAGTTTTAGGACAGTTCAATTTTGTTGGTCTACCTCTTCTGCGCAAAGCTTTGACAGGGGAAGTTTTCTTTCCCTGAAAAGGCGTCAATGCCGAAGTGTGGTATACTCCTATTGGTATATTTGGAGAATCTGTGTTTGCCACAGAATACGATACAGGGGATTTTAAAGACATGAGCCATCGTAACGCCTGATGGTCCGTAGCAACTGTGACTTCTTGTCCCTCAATATAGCATCTGAATTTTCCTAAAGCCCAAACAACTGCAAGGGCTTCACGCTCTGTAGTGGTATAGTTTCGCTCAGCACTAGTTAGTAGTCGGCTTGCATATTCAATTGGATGTTGATCTGTCAGGGATTCTCCTTGGAGGAGGACAGCACCTAAGGCATACCCACTAGCATCAGTACGTAAGATGTACGGTTTACTTGGATCACACTGCCTAAGAACAGGTGGTGAAGTAAGTAATGTCTTTAACTTTTGGAACGAAGCTTTTGCTTGCTCTTTCCAACACCAAGAGGAGGATTTCGTGGTTAGATTACTGAGAGGTCTGGCTATTTCAGAAAAGTTCGGAATGAACCTCCTATACCAAGAACAAGTTTGCAGAAAGGACTGAACTTGTTTAACAGTTTTGGGTTCAGGCATATCCAAGATAGCAGCAGTTTTGGCAGGATCAACCTCTAGACCTTCAAGAGTAATATAATGCCCATATGTACCAAAAGGACAAACAAAAGCAGTTTTGTCTCTATCCACGGCAGCCACATTTACCTGGTGATAACCAGCTTTAAGGTCGATGGTCAACATATAACGAGTTTGTTTAGCTTCTTGAAGTAAATCATCTATGCGTGGAAGAGGGTAAGAATCCGTTTTCGTGATGGCATTCAATTTTCTGTAATCCACGCAAAATCTATAAGCACCATTTGGCTTTGGGATGAGCACAACAGGCGCTGCATAAGGAGATTCGCAGGGCTCAATAATTCCTTCATTCAAGAGTCTATCAATTTCATTTTGCATAATTTCTTTCCTTGCTGGAGACACTCGATACGGAGGAACAGCAACCGGAGGGTGGTTCTGCGTATCTATGTAATGTTCAATAAATGGGGTTGCCTCTCCCCCTGGATTGAAGATAGTTTCAAACTGGGACAAGAGTTCATTTAATTTAATTCTTTGTTCACCTGTCAGATCAATACCTTCATCTTCACGCAAATGATGAGGATGATTCTTTAATTTCTTTTCCCAGGTAGGAGTCAAATGGGATGCTTCATCTTCAATATTACCTTTTTCATTCACAGTTAGCGATGCAACCGTTTGTAACGACCCACAAAAAGTTGGCGTCGGTACTTCAAAAGAAAAGTGTCGTCTGGGTTGATTATGGAAAAACCAACAGTTTCGTTTCAAATTTAGTACAATCCCAGCCGAATTCAGAAAGTCTATTCCCAACAGGTTGTTGTTTCCTGTGGCATCAGGGATGGCAACAAGGTTCAAAGGCAATGTACGGCCTCCAAGACGAATTTTTACCTTTGTTGTGTGAACTTCTCTTTTTATTTTTCTACCGTCTGCTAATGTCATTAGTAGTGTACTGGTAGCAAAAGTTGCTCCTTGTTTCCTCAGGATGTGATAAAGTGTTTCTCCTGCAATTGAGTGGGTTGCAGCAGTGTGTGCGCAAGCGGTACCCATGACTCCATTGATAGTTACTCTTAACGTTGCCATCTGTGCGGGTGCACTAGAAGCGGATTGAAGAATAACGCTGCTAAAAGTACCAGAACTTTTCTTTTTCTTTCCTTTACAGGTAGGACATTTAGGTTTAATGACTCCTGGACTACCACATCCATAGCATGCAACTTCACTTGACTCTTTCTTAAGATTCCCATTTCTTTCATTTTGAAGTTTTCTTTCTTGAATAGTAAAGGGTTTAAAGGGAAACTGCTTCTTTTGATGTACTGGAAGGAAAGATTTCTTTACACCACACCTGACACTTTCGTAAGCATCCAATTTTTCCACAAGAACAACCGGAGAAATAAATTCAGTCCAAATATCGATAAAATGCTCTTTAACATCCGGGGGGACTTTCTTCTTGATTTGGTCTGCAACGATAAGTTGTTTTAACTTTTCGAAATCCTGAACCTTAAGTTCTTCAAGCCAGCCATCAAAGTAGCTAGACAGATCAAAATAGAAGTCTCTCCAAGTTTTTTCAGGGTCTTTTTTGTGTTGAGCAAACATCTGTCTAAATCTATCTCCAGATAATTTAAATCTTTTTAGAAGTAGTTCCTTTACTTTAGCATATTCTTGTGTTTTTTCAGGTTCTCGAACGATGAGAGTTGCAATGTCAGATGGCAGGGTGCCTAGTAAGTAAGGGATCCATGAAGATTCGGGTAATTTCATAAATTTAACTTGTCGTTCGAAGATTGTAAAGAATGTACACAGTTCTTTTTTCGGATCAAATTTCGGCAAAAGATTGCTGAAATTATTAAAATTCAGTTTCTGGTGTGCTACCAAGGGACCATTTGACGTTAGAGGATCTATACTTGCCAAACGCTGAGATTCAACTTGAAGCTGGCGTTTCTCCAATTCATAATTTTGTTGTTTCTCCAATTTTTCCTTCGCATCAGCTATTTCGGTTTCTCTTAAAATTGCCGTTTCTTTCGCAATTCTCTCTTCAGTAATTGCTTGTAGCATACTTTTGACCATAGTTTCATCATAATTAGGTGCTTTGGTAATGAGATCCATTAACTGGACTATTTTTAAATTATCTCCCACTACCAAACCAAGCTCGTCGGCTAAGGTCCTTAAATCTTCTTTTCGGGCACGGTAAAGGAAGGCCATTCTTGATCTCAAAAGTTCTTATTTTATAACTTATTATTTAAATTAAATTTATCAATTAAACGAAATTTAAACACTTGTTTATCAATATTAATTAAATACGAATTATTAAATTTATCAAACACATGTTTTTTCAATTACTTTTAAACAAAAATATAATTTGTACACATTTTTTCATATTTATCATTTTCGAAGACTAGAAACAATACAGAAAACTAGTAAAGATATGTTGAAATTATAATTCAAATTAAATTAAAACCCAAAAGTTGTTATAAATATTTAACATTATTTCTTTAAAAAAAAAAAAGAAAGAAATATGAATAAAAACAATTTATATATTCTAACAACTTCAATTGCTATTCAATTAATAAACTACTTCCATAATAATTAAACAAATAAAACACTATCTCTGAGTGAAAACAAAATTATTTCTAAAAATAATGACAGTATTTTTATCTTTTACACATTTTTAAATAAATTCAAAATTAATTCTGCATTTCACTTGACAATCAATTTTACATTATTAGATGAATAATTACTAATTTATTAGCAAGTTATTTTCAATGTAAAAATATTTAATGTTCTGAAACTTTATTTAATAAAACCATATCTAGTAAGAATTTTTAAATTATAATATACTCATAGAAAATATTCAAGATAAACAAATAAATTCAAAACATTTATTTCTATTATCTTATTTTAGCAATGTCATGAAATGCAAAATTCTACAAAGTATTATGTTCTTTCAAAATAAATAAAAAAAAATCTTAAGGTATCAGTAGTAAGAACAAAATAATAATATCAATTCACAACAGAAATATTATTCTTATATTTTGTTCTGTTTTCGTTTTAAAAATTAAATAGATTTCTTATAGATAAAAATATATATGAATTTTCTTTCGAATATAAAACACTGTTTTTTAATAATAAACAAATAAAATAATTATTTATTTTTATCAAAACCAATATTCAGGGAGCCGTTACTTCGACTTCCATACTTTTTCTAGACAGAACATTGACTCGTTTTATACATAGAAATTATTCTAACTTTATTCTAACAATGAAAATAATGAGAAAAAATCAGTTTTTAATTTAAATATACAATAGGAACAGCTTATTCTAATTTTAAGCAGTAACAAAAACAATCAATCAATTTTTAACCTTTAACGAACAATATAGAACAGCGTTTTGAGTCAGTTCTGTTTTCAATATAAACAGTTTAAATTCAAGAATTTTACTGAATATATTTCACATTTCAAAGTATTAAATTTCACTATACATGCAAAATGACGTGCAGAAAAATATATATCAATTACATGCAGTATTAGTAAACTAATTTTAACATTCGTGCAAACGTCTGAACAAAATTTAATCGAACCACAAGTTAGAAGAATAACGAAACTAATACTACAAAACAAAAGTTATGTTATTTGGATTAGTTTTAATACAAAACATGCTATTATTACAACATGCTAACATTATCAGGATGATAATGAAATATGTTAGAACACATAATAGAACTTACCTGTTTTCTAGATGAAAACGATATAGCTCGACGAAATTCCGACATGAAATACATCTGTTCTATTTCTGGATGAAAACGAACGACGACACGGGAAAATTCCAAATAGAATGCATTCCAGATGAACACATAATCAAATAAATTCCGACTTGGAATTATAATTAACAACTCAATAGAGCTAAAACTTATATCCAATTAGATGGAACACAGTGGGAAAGGCCACGAGTTGGGCGCCATTTTTGTAGCGACGTAAGAAAATAGAAGGTAAAACAAAACAAACATTTATTACATTACACATAATTAAGATTAGATACAAAAAGAAAACACTTAATAATTATAAAATAAAATCAAGGTTACATAGTACCAGGGTGGTACAAAAAAAAAACGTATTTAGGAACCGGATGGTTTTTCCCTGCCATTTCTCACATCACTGTTCATCTCATTCGATGTTGTTTGTAAATTGGGCAGCAGCGCCATCTACTGTCAATGTTGTTAATATCGGTCTGTTACACTTTAATTAAATTTATATAATTATTATTTTCGCATAAAACAGCAAAGGAAAACTAAAAAGAATATAAAGTGGAAAAGAAAGTAATGTCATTTCTGCTCATATCAATATTTGATTGTCATTTGCCATTTCATTTCAATTCATGATATCAGCTATTTTTTTTCTGTGTAAGTGCAAATAACTTTTTCACCTTTAACCAACCTTTATAGATCTCTCTGGAATATTTACTACAGATTGGAAAAATAAGCAAAGCAACTGCTTGGAACCCCTATATCTGTCCTAAGAAAACAAAGCCAACCGATTCACAGCATGCAACGTATTACTACAACGGTTACATACAGAACTGATTTTTATCGTTTGATCACTGAAGACAAAAAATTGGTCCAATATCATTATCCAAATCGTAAAAGCCCGAAACTATTTGCACCAAGTAAAGCTAGTACAATAATTTTTGAGATGTACTTCGTACATCTCAAAAACTATTGTGAACAAATGGATCCAGAGAACCAATCTTTAATCAAAAAGTATCCAGTGATTGTCAACAGAAAATAGCATCTTTCTGCAAAACGACAATGCGAGACCACGATGTGAAGGGGAACACGGGAAAAGTAATGATTTGGGGTGGTAGATACTACTTCACCCACTATATTTGACCAATATCTCATCATCGGATTCACTTTTATTCCGATTACAAAAATATTTTCTTAGTGGCAATAAATTTGAGAATTTTGATGATGTTAAAATGCCATTTTGTGATACTTTACTCAAAAACCAATTGAATTTTATCGGTTCGGGCTTGAAAATTCATACATTTTAAAGCAAAAGGCTATTGACAATGTGGGTGATTGCACTATTGATTAAAAAATAATACTTGATGAAAATTAATTCGCTTGAATTTGTTGCAAAAAAGTGACATTAATTTCTTGTCGTCTTAATATGACAGGAGAACGTTAAAAATATTCAATAGAAAATGCTTTAGGTGACATTCTAGCAATCAGAGAACTGCCAGTGATAATATCTTGTGCATAGTAATATCACAGTTATAAATAAATATCTTTTAGTCGATTTCTTAATGTAATTAATTTAACCGTTAAAGTATAGAATGATATTCGTATTCCATTAGACTGCAAAAAAGTACTTACTTTACTAGTTCATAAAATAATATGATTTGATTGAATTAATTACATAGTGCAAATGTAAAACCTTAACTAATGTTAACTTAATGAAGAAACTATTAGAACTGTATCATCATTTAGCATGTAAAAGTACATGCAATTCTTTTTTTCTTTTACTTAATATTTTTAATTCAGAAATATTTCTTTTAGTACCGACTAAATCAAAATTTTCATTTACGATTTACAATATTAAACTTAAAGAATTCCATATGTTTTACTAAATTACAGTTTCCGCTTAACTTGTTGTCACCATTAGGTCATTCAAGAGAAGAAAAAGAAGCTTTTGAATAAAAACAACGAAAACGCTATGAAGCGAAAACACAAAAGGAAAACTTTGATGGATATATTACTTGAGCTTTGTTTTGAAACAAATGATGTAACTGAAGAAAATATACAAGAAGAAGTCAATACATTTGCATTAGAGGCAAGTATTATTTAAACAGTTTATAAATATGGACCTAATTTTTAAGTTACGAATTATTCTAATAATTTACTTTTCCTCAAATTAGTAGGATATTTTCCTTAATTTGAAATTATTTGTTTTAGGGCCATGATATTGTGTCTGTGGCTATGACTTGGACTTATTATCTCATAGGTCTCCATAAAGACATACAAGCAAAAGCACAGGAGGAATTAGATGCAATTTTCAGAGATGATCGGGAAAGGCCTGCTACAACGGATGATCTCAGCAACATGAAGTACTTAGAGTGCATCATAAAGGTTCAGTAACACTAAAAAAGTCGTGCCTTTTTAAGATATAAATTACTTTTTACTACTTTGTTTCACGAAAGTCTTTGTAAAGCCGATCTCAGCAATATCTGGTTAATACAAATATTATATTGAATACAATTAAATAGCCTTTTGAATTGAAAACAAAAAGAATGTCGATAACCACTCCCCCAAATTTCGATTAATAACAATTTTCTCTGTAATATTGTAAAATAACTTAAAACATTGAATTTTTTGAGTAGTTTAACAATTTGTTTTCAAAACAGCTAAAACAAAATTGAATCCTCATAGTCCATAAAATATGACATTGTTTCAGTCTTCAGAATGCAATTATCATTGATGTATCTTACACCCCAAGTTCAGTTCCAAAGAACTTCAGTTTATTGTTCGAACTAGATAAACTGTTCGCTTCATATAAATTAACAGAATTGAATAAAGCAAATATTACGAATAATGCATCACATTTTATTCAAAATATTTAGATATCAGAAGATTACAGTGTGATGGATATTCGGACCTGGATGTGGTCTTGGTGTACAGTCGACCAAGCAGCTTCCACACGTTTCCATTGTTGATGTGCTGTGGCAGCTGTTGATGTAATCTGGGTCAATCGTTGAGCTACTCAGGGAGTTAATATGAGATTGCGGGGTAATAGGAATAAAGTGACAAACTTTAAAATATAAGAAGTACAAATATTTTATGGTAAATATATTTAACAACTGTAGTTTCCCTTCTCGTGGAAATCTGGTTCGTTTGTGTTTCTTATGAATAAATAGTCCACTTGTTTGAACGACACAATTTATTTAACATAAACACACACACGCACACACACACATATATACATACACACACACACATATATACATACACACACACACACACATATATATATATATATATATATATATATATATATATATATATTCATATATATATATATATATATAAAGAAAGGAATATACAAAAATTTACAACTGACCTAACTGGTCAATTGGAGGAACGCTTCTCCCTTTACCCTTATTTTTTTATATTTACCCCTGAAGTGAGTGAGGGACACTCTCTCTGGCTAAAATGTCAAAACACTACTACTACAATACTTCTGTTTACAACACTTCTTTATAAACAACATTTTTCCTATTGTTATCCAGGATATATATGTATAAATTTTTGAATACCCTTTTACGTATAGTTGACAGTGATAAAAGCAGGCGTCTTTGAGGTTGATGCCGCAATATTTTAATGTTTAGCCTTGTACTTTGTCAATTGTAAAACTATAGGCTAATTTAATTGAAAATTTCAGTGTGAAATTGAAATGACTGTTAAGAGGTGATAAGTGATATTCTGTGGGTAAATACTGTTCATTCCTTGTGCCTTCCAGTCATAAGCTCGCCTTCGATGATGTCATTCGATAACTGTTTGAGGATCATCCTTGTTTCATTGCATAGTTTTGGGGAGTTGAGATTTCTTAGTAGTATAAACTGAGATCCAATTTTCAGTGTAAGACAGAGTAATGGTATGATTGGTACATACAAGGAATTTAAAAATTCTGTAAAGAGGTTGACACTTTTTCCAAAGTTTACCATCGTACCAATTTGTGCATACTCATTCACCGAAAATTTTCTTTTAAATATTAAAGTTATAATATCGTCGACAATATTATTTTTAGTTGTTAAAATTGGACTATGAAACAGCCAGTGTGGATTAGTATAGTTACGAAAGAATAATGTTTGGATAAATTTGGTCGTTGAATTCATTTTCAGTTGTGGCAATGTTGCAGAAATCACTATTGAGTTCAATGAGGCCAATTGTTTGGTCAGCAAAATATGTACCTTTTCCTATTTGTAAAAGCTGTTTTGCAAAATGTACTGTTGGATAGTTTAACTAAAACGCATCGTTTAAAACTACCGCGGATCATACTTTATATATAGCTCCCTATCAATAAGTAGCCCCAGCCACACAAATAAGGATTCAAATAGTCTACAATATTTCAGAACATTCCACAACATTAGAGCGTGTTCTGGAACGTTCCACAATGCTCTGGTATTTTTCAGAGTATTCCTGAATATTCTGAAACATTGTGGAATGTTCTTGAAAACTCCCGAATGATATGGACTGTTCTAAAAATTTCTAGAGGGTGAAACTTCTAGCCCCTATATCTTCTTAATTATGCCCTACTGGTAAAAACGGGAGCCTTCTTCATAAAAAGGAGTTAGAGGGTACCACACCATATAAACCCCCTTGTTCCTACCGGGATTCATTTCTAAATTTCAGAGGCACGCAATTGTGCACTTTCTTTTTTATAATATATGTTGATTATATGTAAATATTTTAACTAAATTATGTTATGTAAATATGCAATAAATTTTCATATGCATATTCTTCTTGTTCGAAAATTTCTTTTTCAAGTGAACAGTTTCCTCTTGATACGTCAAATTTTTTCCTTCTTTTTTTTTTTTTTTTTTTTTTGTAGTGTTGATTTATTATAAAATGTTATGGACATATGTAAAATCATTTCCATGAGGAAAGTTGTCACAAATTCCAACAAACTAACATCAAATGATTTCATATTGTTCCCCAGTGCAAATTTAATAAGAATTAAAACAATGCGTTAATTAGTTCAGAAATTTTGAACTAATACTTTTAAGCATATAATAATTATTGACTTATTTTATTCGCAAAATTTACTCAGAATAAAGGTACATTAAATACATTATTTTAACAACAAAAATGTTATTAAATGGAAATATAAAAAGAATACTATTTTACTGAGGATCAGCTGTATTTGGCAAGCAGTTTTCTATTATTGGTGACAAGCTTGTTATTTAGCGACATTTTACATGGGGGATACGTTACAGAAATTTACATAAATATCAAATTTTCATAAATTTTTTGTCTTAATTAATTTAAATAAATTATTAAATGTGAAACAATTATAATCTTATTTTCCTTTGAACTGTTCTTTATAATCATTTTAATATTTCTTTTTAATTTTTTACTTAAATTAATTAGTATCTAACCAATAATTTAAATTATAATAAATAGCATTGAATAATGTCATGATAATAACAGCCTTACAAAAAATAAATTTCTAAACTGAGCCCCCCAAAAAACTGCCTTTATTTTTAGTTCAAATCTAATTATAGCTTAGTAGTATACTTACTCGGAGTATTCTTAGTTTATATATCAGAAGAAATTCCGATTCTCTCGTGCGAAATATGTAAAATTCATGATATACAGCAAAATGTGCGAAATTTTCCCTTATTACATGATCAGCCCTTAATTAGTTCGCAAGGAAGTGCCATATCGGATAGTGTATTCCAGTTCCGGGAGCTTATCAGATTTCCACTGCATAAGAGCAAAACTATGCCAGTCATTGTGAATGAAAAAGCTGACTTCCTTTTCTTCTAAGGGCGCTGAAACGATTCAGTCAAATTGCTATGGAGTGTCCAACCAATCTGTAAAACTATACATAAAACAAATAAGGAAAATTAATAACTTTTCTTGGTTTGGAGAAAGGATAAAAAGCAAGAACTAAAGTGAGCCAGATATAGATGCAATACCAGACAAGCCTAGCCGATATTCTATAGCCCTCTTTTGTAGTATAACAGGTCACGACTACCTGGGTGAACATTTATATCACCTACAGATCCATGACCATCTGATTATCGATTATGTGGTTCTAGAAGAACCATGAATTGTAACCATCTCCATCATTGAAGTTCGTTCCATGGACTTGACTCTGAGACTGCTAACTATAGGCGTGCAAGATAGCTTCTAGAAAAATGACTTCGGTCTTTCTTTACGTTTTTGTGTCTATTTTTTGTTTATCTTCTATTCTTTTTGGTTGAATTTGTTTGCTTTCCCAGCTATTGTAAAGAAAAATGATCAGCCCTTCAAAAAAGCCTTATTGTTTTCACAGGAAATAATGAATTGTCTTTATCTTAAAGATCTGTGGAAATAAACACTTTATATTTGTCTTGAGGAATGAAGCACGAGCACATTAGTAAATCAAACTTATAAGTCGTTCATGTATGGATGGATAGATGGATACCTTCCCAAAAATTTGGGGGAAATTACATTTAATTTAGGGGGGGATATTCTTCTGTTTCTTCTTAATGGGCTTGCATGGTACTGAGCATCTATGCTCGATAGCATTTTGTGCCATAGCCTCAAGCCCATAAACTCTTAGTTCCAATAAATTGGATCGTCCACTTTATAAAGTCAGACAAACCATTTATGGAGCTAAGATGTAACTCTTTATTGATTGTATTGATGATTCCTAAAGTATTAAAACGAATGGAGGCTAAAGCATCACATTCAAAAATAATCTGATGCGCCGAATCATCATCCTTAGGGGGGGGAACATTAAAAACCACTAAAATTTAGAACATCATCTTTAAAAATATTCGGATTTACAAGAAATTGCTTATGATAATTATCAGAAATTAATAATATGAAAACACGACTTTTTGTGCTGATTAATAATTTATTCAAATATAGTCGATTTCAGATTCGGTATGATATATAAATACAAAGAAGTAACCTTAGGAAAGATTTTTTAACAGTTTAACAGTTTTGTAAATTTAAATTTGAACAAAAAATTTTAAAAAATTGTTCTTAAAGAAAAAAAATTCAAGCTGAAAATATATTTCATTCTTATTATGTTTGGAATATATTTTCAATTTTAAGGATTGTCTTTATGTATTATTAATCAAAGCCATATAATAATTTTCATTAACAAAAAACTAACAAATTAAGCTAATGATAGCTTAGTGTGAGATCAGTTTTTTACTTCCAGTTATACTTTGTACACTTAGAAAATAAAAGCATACGAATTAATGTTAAGTTATAAGAATCAGAATTATCAACTTCTAGTTAGTATTATTGATCCATAAAATACGTGTTAATAAATCGTGAAAAGCCAAGAACTACTTCTGTGTGTGTGTGTGTGTGTGTGTGTGTGTGTGTGTGTGTGTGTGTGTGTGTGTGTGTGTGTGTGTGTGTGTGTGTGTGTGTGTGTGTGTGTGTGTGTGTGTGTGCGTCTGTGTGTGTGTTTGTCTGTGTGTGTGTGTGTGTGTGTGTGTGTGTGTGTGTGTGTGTGTGTGTGTGTGTGTGTGTGTGTGTGTGTGTGTGTGTGTGTGTGTGTGTGTGTGTGTGTGTGTGAATGTTTCGTATTTTATATTTATTCCCTTCATAAATATTTTCAAATTTTGGAAAAATATAAGAATTAAAATTAATTAAGAATTTAAAATATATAATTAGACGTGATCATTCTATTTATTATAATTCTTGGTAGCTAAAGAAAGTAGCATACAAATTTAAGCTTAATCTATTCGCGTCCTAAATTTTCTTGCTAAAATAAAATTTTAATACATTTCTTTATTCTTTATGAAATACAAATCTTTCCTTTATGAATTTTACTCTTTTATATATACTCTTTCTCCTTGTTATAGATTACAAAATTTTAATGTTAGATAAATCAAATTTTTCCAACTTTCAACAACTAATCTTTACTTTTTAGTAACTTTCTTAGTTTATGAAAAAAACTGTGAAAGTAATCATTAATTAAAAATTATATTTATAATTATTTATTAATAAATTGTATCTCATTTTTATCATTCATTGATTTATTTATAAAAGTAGTATTTCAATTTTATTCAGCTTCCATGTCTGGGAAAGTTCAAAATTCTATTTCAAATGCATAATTTTCCTCCTTGTTTGATTTTCCCAGAAAAATAAGTCAGTTGCAGAGAAATAATTTTAACACTTCAATGGTATTTAAAATAAGAATTAGTACACCCCCACGATCCTCTTTTAAGACGATTTTTTATTCTTAATGGGGTGCATTTCCTTTCCGCAAGAAAGAAAACCGACAAATTCTCGAGCTCCTGGACGAATATGCATGCAGAAATTTTAAACCCAATATGTGTTTCACAATCCTCAAAAACAGTCGGGATTAAAAACTCAGGTCTTTATACTTCCAGCAATGGTGTCCTATTTCTCGGTCAAAGTGAAAATCCACAATTTTATTTTTATCATGATTTTAGTTTTTAACATCAGTGAATACCAATTCAAAGGGCAAATATCTGAAGTCACGAGTTGATACAGCTGTAACTCCAGATCAGCTACTGTTAAATTTGACTTTCACTTAGGTTTGTTATACACTGCTGGCTACCGTAAATGCAACATCCTGAAGGAAGCGTGCAAATGACATGGAATTTAGAACATGCATTCGCAGAAGTAATATATACAAAGGATTAGAATTTCAGCGTAGACGCACATCACGTGTGGTTGTAGCGCTTCAAAGCACTATTCAAGGCTTGGAGAATTAGATGATTTCAAGTTCAACAAGTGTGTTTTTCTTGTGGTATTTTAAAAAAAAAAACGATCAATTACGATTCATAGAAAACAACAATAATTTTTGATCAAGTATATTAGTCCGACAGTGGCTCACCGAAATTGCGGATTACCTTTCAGGGAAATCGGTAGTCGTCAATGAACGAATGTAATGTGGATATGTGATCGTTGGATGCAGGAGGGTACGATGGACTGACGTGTTCTATCGCATCCACCACAGTGCACCGCTTCACGGGATGATAAGCAAATTGTGCGCATGGCAGTGACGGATGCATCACTAATCATAGCACAGAACATTCAATCTGTAACGCATCATCCAGTGTCTGAACGTACCATTCGACACAGTTTACAGCAGAGTGGTCTGTTCGCAAGATGTTCAATGTTGCGTCTATCCTTGACGCAGAATCACAGATGTCTCCGCCGCCAATAGTGCGATGAAAGAAGGATGTGGATGGCAGAATGGAATGAAATAGTCCTTACTGGCAAGTCATCCTTCTGTCTGCAACACCACGATTCTAGTCTAGAGACATCGTGGAAAGAAAATGCTGAAGAGCCACACTATTTCTGCACCGAGTATTATGGTATGGGGTGGTATTGGATTTCACTCTCCCAATCCTCTAATACGCTTTGCTGGTACTTTAAACAGCCAGCGCTACATCTTCGAGGTGTTGGAGTCAATTGTCCTTCCTTATCTTCAGGGCTTGCCCACAGCCATATTTCAACAAGAAAATGTGCGACCACACATGGCATGCATTGTCCAAGGATTCTTCGCCAATAGCCAGATTGAATTGTTTCCCTGGCCTGCTCACTCTCCGAATCTTTCGCCGATAGAAAATATGTGGTTCATGGTTGCTCAATGATTGACCCAGATTACATCCCCAGCTGCCACACCAGATTAACTGTGGTAACGTGTGGAAGCTGCTTGGTCTGCTGCACACCCCAAGAATACATCCAAAGTCTCTTTGAATCAATGCCGAGACGTATGGCAGCGGTGATCTCCAGCAATGGCGGCTATTCTGGCTACTAATTTTGGCAGGAACCGTAATTCACAGAAATCTATAAATTGAATAATTTGATCGTGTTATCTACAAAATAAACTTTGTTGTGATACCTCTTGTCTTTCTTGGTATTGCAATTCAGGTCGCCAGCAGTGTAGTTTCACGTGTACCTTTTATCCTATGTCCCAAGCAAATAAACTTTCAAATAGAAAAAAGTGATCCTAGAATGTCAAATTAAAAACTTCACTGTCAGTTATCGTCGAAATGACGATTTTTAATAACATTTCCCAATTTTATGATAATAAAATTTACTGCATTATTTAGTTTCAGAAGAAATGAATTTCTGTCTAATATATGCACATTGCATGGAGTTATCACGAGAATTTTTGGGACCAAAATCTTACTTTAAACGGAACATTCTGCAGTACTATTATATTATCAAAATTAATCACATTCCATGACATAAATGATGATAAATAATTGGTGATCATTTATGTCTAATGCAACAATTAGTTTAATCAGCTTTATACACATTTTTTAATCGAATAATGACTCAGAATTCCTTTGATTTTGTATTGTACTTAGGAAAATAAATTTAATTTCGTATCACTTTTAAGAATATTTAATAAGATAAATGAGTCTCAATGCTACAAGTAATCTCTTTTTAGTAGATTTTATTGTCTACACTTTTTGAGATATTTTTATGTAAAGACAATATGATTTAACACAAACTTGAAAAATGGAATTAGTTTATGGCTTACAATTTCATTCCTACTTATTTTTCACGAAATTTTCTTCTGATTATAAATTATTATATTCATGGCAACATTTTTACTATTCTTAAATTTCAGAAGATGAATATATCAAGAATATATTCTTGAGATAAGTAAAACATGATTCTCATATGTATAGACATATGAAGTTGGATTATATAAAAATATATTCAAGACTTAAAAGCAATTCTTTTCTATACATTAAAGCATATTCTATTCATCAAATGACTGTAAAATCAATAATGACTTGATAGTAGAAAAAAGATTTCTTAAAACTCATTCATGTTATATAAAAAAAAACTCTACGACACTGTGTAATACAGAAAAGTTCAAGTGAATTCCAAGACACTACAGTTTTTAGGCTAGCAAAAGATTTTAATGTATAAGTAAAGCCAATGAGTATTAATTAAGAGAAATTGTTTTTAACTTGATAAAGCTTAATCAATTAATTCAATTTAAATAAAATATACATAATACATATAGAATGTCCCAAAACCTCGTCTTCATATGTGAAAGAGAGGCAAAAAACATCGTTAGGAACTGAAATTACAAAGGAAATGTCCACTTGATAGAGAGACTATAAGACACAATTAAGCCACAACATTTAATGTAGTACAAAAGGTTTTACATTACACAAAAAATGCACACAATAACTGATTAACAAATATCACATGAGGTTTTCGGTGGGTCTTCTCTTACGTGGATGTGTGCTCGGCATGCATATGCAGCTGCGAATGTTTTCAAAGATACCTGGCGTATTTCTGATGGTATTAGCAGTGATGAAGGTTGGTGTCACCATCATTTAAGAGTTTACGAAAAAGTTGAACGTAATGCTCTCAATGACACCCTAGGAAAAACGAATTAGAAAATAAAAAGCAATTCATCTGGGAGACTTAGTCATGTGACCACCGAGATTAATAAATGGTTTTCAAATGTCAAAAACAATTGATCAAGGCATTCGAGTTACAGCAACTAGCTTCCATATACTGCTACCGGGATTTTGGTCCACATCACCAAACAGAAATTTCTCGAATATGGATTCCCAATGCCCAGCATCATATGTTGAGGAGGTTGACAATCCAGAAGGCTTCTCAAAAATTTGATGATCTGGTAGGCGCCTATATGAATATCTTTCTAAACATAAGCAATCAATAAGAAGTTTATTTCCGCCGGCTAGCCTGTGGACCCTCTTCATCTCGGTGTTTGCGAAACAGTTCGGGTTCATTAATTGCTGTCAACATATACAAAGAGAAAACCTTACGTACCTACCTTGGGACTCGCCGATAAGCGTACAGTGTGACGATTCGTACATGTTGACGATTCGTACAGTGTGACGATCGATTTTCATATAATTTATACATGTTTTAATGTAAGACAGATTTTGCCATGTAATTATGGTTCTTAACAATGTTCTGTACTTTCCTTCCAAGTATAAACACCAATTTTTGCTATACCCTGTAGTTTCATGTATTTTTGGTTCTTTAATTTATTTTGTGTCGTTTTGTACTGACTTAAATTCTAAGATTTTTAATTTTGAACGAAACAATCAATCTTTGGGAATGAAATAAGTATTATTTTGTAATAAAAAGCAGGAAGTGAAGATTCAAATACATTGTATAAGATTTTGTTATTAAATACTTCGATTATTTAAAATCATTGATGAACATTTCCATTATTTTTTGAATAATTTATTATTTTTTAATTTTGAATAATTTATTATTTTATACATTTCTGTTATTTTCCACAAAACTATAATTTTTGACAGTTATTTTAAATTCTTCACTTAGCATAAACCTCAAATTATTCTTGTTTTTGAAATATGAACTTTTTTAGAAAAGCGCATTTTGTTTTTGGATGTATAAAATTGGTTGGATTTATGTACTAACTTATTATATACTATTATACGATAATCAGATAACTAAAAGCAATTATTAAATCATCCGAGAGACATATTCATATGACCACCAAGATTAATTGTTTCCAAATGTCTGATCCAAATGGGGTTACATATCTCTTAAAACAACGTTACGACCAATAATATTATATTAAAACAACTGCACCAACATGATAAATCATGGTTGTAATAATTAAATTCTCTGAAAATATGGTTGATAAATTTAAGTGATTTTTTCAAAATACTATGTTTTTTGCTGATTATCGTAATATATATTAGTCCCTCCGACCAAGGCATGCATGTTATTTCAATGTTTAAATGTATAACCAAAAACGAAACAGATCCATCACTATGAAAAAAATATTTTCGCCTTTTTCTTGTAAATATATTCAAAAGGTTGTTAATTCCAAAGTCTTGAAAAAGCACTAAAATAGAGAAAGGGGATCATTTTTATACAGTGATGCTAATATCTTTTACCGAAAAAAAAGTATTAGTGTTGACTTAAGCACACCTCATTATTTCAGAAATCTTTATCTCACTACACTCAGTAAATAAATAAAGAAATTGTTCGAAGTAAAATTTGAACTTTGCTGTATTGTGAAATCTGAAAAAGGAAACGAAATGTTATCTAATAGTTTTCTGTTGCTTAGATATATATACTTTTACATTAATGCCTGAAAAGATTTTGGGATGATATTTATAAGAATATTGATGAAATTTTGAACTTCACTTAATATGGGAAAATCTATAGATCATCCAAATTTAGGAACTGATTTCGGTCATTATTTATTTAATTTTTATATTTATTTTTTAAAATAGAAGTTTATACTTTTCAAGATTATGATATTCAATTATGTAATTTATAAAAAAAGATAAATATATAAAAGCAAGAACAAATCACAATAATTAAATTCATTTTGCTAAATTATTTCATAAGAAGAAATTTACAAAACATAAAAAATTAATTATGTGGTATAAGTTTCACAAATTAACTTCTTATTGATCCTATTATTTAATTCTGTTATTTAAAAGATAGTTTAAAGATTAATAAAATACAAATAATTTATAAAATATAAGCGATTTTTTTCAAAATTCTATGTTTGTTGCTGATTACCTAGGATTTTTATATTTTTAAAAGATATGAAATTATCAATTGTTTATTTTTTTTTCTAAAAAAATATTGAATAAGAAATAAGGCAATGGTGTATTATTATTTCCTGTTTTGAATGTCTTCCATAAAAAGTATTCTAAGTATAAGTTAGGCCATCAAGAAACTGATTATATGAGCTTTCATTGTAAATCTTCAGATATATTTGGATAATCTTGCTAAAAAAAGTGGGGGGGGAGGGGATTCTGAGATTTAGCATTTTGCTCAATAAGGTCATTCATTATCATCCATTAGAATGAAATCATTGCCTATTACACTGCATATGATCAAATATGTGGATATATATATATAATATGGATAAATATATATAAGTGATATATATATATATATATTACTTATAATATTTAATTACTGTGTGTATATATATATACACACACAGTATAATTAATTATTATTAAATAATATATATTATTAAATAATATATAGTTGAGACTTTAAATTTTTTCAATTAATAAATATCATTAATTATTTTTATCTTTGAAATATTGTCTGGAGAAAGTAGTAAATGTTAACATTGGCACATATATCAACATAATTCTTTAAACATATTTTTGAATTTTCAGGCATTTAAAAAATGTTGCCAAACTCACATAACTATTACATCCTAGTTTCTTTCAAAATAAATTATATATATTTAATGATAAAAAAACAAATAAAATTCGGAAATGTTAGGACTTTTAATTAAAGAAAATTCACTTGAATTATCCTCATAAGAATTCTAGTAATAATGTATTAAAAAAGCTTTTTAATGTTCTAATTCTTTCTTATATAAAAAGCTTTCTAGTCTTGCAATATTTTATAAAAAAATAATAAAATGTTAAATATTCTTAGTATTTTCAATCTTTATGATGCAATAAGATTCCAGGGTTAGTTCCAGAAAAACAGTTATATTTAAACATGTATAAAACAAATTCAAAAGCATCTTTAAAAAAAATTATGCACCATCTGTTTACTATTATTTTGTATAAATTAACTCTTTGTACATATAAAATTAAACCTAAACAAAAATTTTGATTAATGAATAATTTAAAATTGTTTTTATTGCAACTAAGCTATAACTATATGAGTTGCAGCATATTTTATTAATGATACATTAGCTATTAAAAAATATAGCTATTTATAAAGTTTATTTAAATGACATTTCTATACTACCACATTTTATATTTAAATAATTTTTCAGCTTATTTTATAAAATACACCATTTTGTTATTAAACTTTCAGATTTTGATAAAGTGAAACAGTTTATTATGAAAAAATAGATCAAATTTGTTTTGTATCAGTTAAGTCAATCATTAATAATATTTACAGATGTTTGCCAAAAAATCTGGGGCTTAAAAAATTATGTATCAATCAATGTTCCTGCATTAAAAACCAGTGTTTCAAATTTAAATGAAAGAAAACTGAACAAAAATGAAGAGGTTTGTGCATATATCAATCTATTAATCTAGCATTTCATTATTTATAAGTGTAAAAATTCACTAGTTAATTTTCCAAATTCTTAATGCAAGATATTACTGCTTTTTAATTTTTTTCTTACTTTTATAATATTTTTATTGTTATTATAATAAAGGAGCATATATTAGTATTTTCCTACAAAAATGTGAGAACAAATCTTTGACTACTTTTAATCATTTTATCTGTTTCCATTGCTAGATTTAGTGATATTTCTATTAACATTTATATTTCATTTCAATAGATTTATTTTTGAAGAATTTCGTTTTTGCAAACTCCTGATTTTATAGTTTTCAGATTGATCAAAGAATTTTCTTATTTTAATATATATATTATGTATATAAAGCAAAGGTAGCAAATAAAAGTTATTTATTTAAATAAGTTCCCTAGTAAACTGTGGTTTTAATTTCAATTTTATGTTAAAAATTCATTTCCATATTGGTGCCATTCAGCTTCTTTGAAGACAACTTTCTTAACATTGCTTAACTGCTTTCCACTGACAGTCTGACTGACGCAGGAGCATGCAGGGCAACTGACCCACACCCCACATCAGAGAAGTCCCCCAATCAGATAGAAAAGTTATTTTCTTACAATTGAATAGAATCATTTGCCAAATAGAATTGAAAGTTTGTTCTTGTTAAGTGGAGGAGAGCGTCCAAGCATGGTTTTACTCTTGACCCTAATTAAACTGAATCAGGGGGGCCATGTTCACACAAAAAATAAGTTAATTATTAAACAAAAACTTTTAGATGGGAAAAAGCGCATGATGTCTGTTGAGGCCGTGATGGCTTGGTTGGCTAGGGTGTCATTCTCGTTAATGAAGGAAGTGACTTTGAATCTCAGCTTAGCTGAAAATCTGTTGTGTTCTCTAATGGCAACTGGGGCATGTCAAATATGTCATGATCACAATGTTGTCCAAGTGAAATGCTGCCACTGGGTGTGGCAGGACAAGTATTGTGAGTCTTCTGTTTGATCCCTGCTTCAAAATCATGAAGGCACCACCCAGCTGCTTCTATCTAACTGGTAAAGCCTAACTCAGGGCTAGGTATAGGGAAGCATGTTGGTGCAGCATGATTTCTAAAGGATAAAATAATAGTTTGACACTTTCCAGTTCTTGGAATTTCACAGTTGTTTTTATAAATGCTTAAGTATGCTTGTCATTTTGTAAAAGTATTTCTTTTGTATACTGATCTCTGTTCTATAATTTAGTAATGTTTTAGATATTTTACAATATTTTTCAAATATTTCAGATGTATATAAATATATGATTATCATTCTATAAATATATTATTTTATGTACATATATTCATATATATTTTTAAAACTGAAATAATAAATTTCTGACTTTAAATAACATTAAATTTTACTAAATTATAATAATGATATAATTTTCTTTTTAAATATTTTCTAATTATATCATTCAATGCTTAATGCAGCTTTAAATCTTATAATCTGTTATTTTTAGATTGCTTATTTACTGAGAGCTGTTACTTGTCTTGATTTAACTACATTAAATGCTGATGATACTCCTAGCAATGTCCAACGTTTATGTTATAAAGCTGTAAATCCTATTCAAGATGATTTATTAAAGGAATTAGGATTTGATTCTAATGGTATATATAAACTTTATTTTAAACTTTCTACATTTTTTAATGATATTTTAGCATTTTTTTATTCATGTGTAACAGTAAACTTTTGTCATCAATTTGGATCTGATAATTATTTTAACGATTTTAGAAGTAGCAGCTTGATTGCCTGAAAATTGTGACTTTTCGTTTAACTAATTTTGAATTATGTTTTCATCTTTGACTTTTAATGATTTTTAAAAAACTGTGTTATCAAATATTTTATTTGTGCATGATTTAAAAAAAAATTTTATCAAATCAAAAAGAAATGGATACACATTCTCATGTTTTTAAATGTTAAAAATTAATTGCTTTCTCTTTGTACTTTCTAATAAAATATTTCACATAAGTAAAAATTAGTAACACAATAAGTAAAAATTAATGATTCATTTGAATAATAAATCTAACAAAATATTTAGCTTTGAAATGATTTTTTTTTTAAACTTTTGTATCAAAAAAAATTTTTAATTATTACTTTAATTATTTACTAATTATTTTTAAATGTGTTTTACAAAACTGTTTTTCTTTTTGAAATGAACTTTCCAAGTAAAATATTGCACTACACCATGTTGATGTAATTCAGTTTTCAAAAGATGCCTTAAAAATATTTGTCTTTTAAGTATTTTAATGATTCTTTTTGCTAAAGGTAAGAAGAATTTAGCAGTTAGTTTTTTACATTAGAGCAATATGATTTCTTTAATCATATTTCATCATAGCAAAGGAAGAAACAAAATTTTAGTGTATAAAAATAAATTGGATCAAAATTTTAATGTTTTGAAAAACATGTCGTTATTAAGATGCTTTCATATTTTCATCTAATAAATTCTTTTAGACTAAATTTTTAAAATCTGAAAATTTACCTATATTTTAACATTATATCTAATAATAAAAAAATGATAAAAATAAGAATTTGTAAATTAAAAAGTATTTTCATTATTTTTTGTGGAGTTATCAAAATATTTTATTGAATTTTATTACAGAAAATTTCACTTTAACAAAATGGTGTAGAATATGAATGATACAGGATTCTTATTTTTATGCTTAAAAATATCATTATGAATCAATTTAAATATGCACAATATTTATGTATTTTCCTGAATTAATATTTTTGAACTGCAATTATAATTTAATTGTAAAACTACTTATTCATCTGAAAAATATTTTTTTTATTTGGTAATTTTTCATATTATAACTTGTTACAATTTAATAATTTATATACCAATTTAATTTTTGTTTCAATTTCTTTTATTGTTTAAATTTAATGTACAAACAATTCTTCTAAAACTTATTACTGACAACAGAAATTAATACTGGAGCTGTATGTGTTTATCCATCTCGAGTAAAAGACTGTGTGGAAACTCTAAAATGTCTCCAGTCCAACATTCCAGTTGCTGCGGTTGCTGCTGGTTTTCCAAGTGGACAATATCATATGGAATCAAGGCTAGCAGAAATTGAATACTGTGTAAGAGATGGGGCTAAAGAAATTGATATTGTTATTAGTCGTGATCTAGTGTTAGGTGGGCACTGGGAAGGTAATTTTTTGCTTGTAATAATAAGAATTTTTATTTACTTGAAATTAGAAATATTAATATTTTTCATTTTTACAAAATTAACTTATTTTATAGCACTTTTATATTAATATTATTTTTATTATTTAATTTTCAATCTAACTAATGTTCAAATATAATTTCCGTAATAAAAATGAAGAATGACTTATTTTAGTTATGGAAATCTGTATGCTATGGACAAAATTAAAAATAAGAAAAAAATTATTAATTTTGTTTATATAATGTTAAATTTTTTACTAAAAATACAATTGTGTATTTTAAATAAGCAAATACAAAATGTTTTTTTTGGATAAGAAAAATAACCTATTCAGATGTAATGTTTATGCTTTATATCCTGAATAGGATATTTTTCTTATCCATGTTTACTCTAATGATATGAATTCTATGATATAACATTCTAATGATAATAATGTAGGAAGTTTTAATACAAATTAATATTAAAAATATCTAAATAATATTCTTAAAATAACCTGGAAATTAAAAATTTTGCTAAAATTCATAATTTTTCTATGTTAGTATATTCAAAATAGGAAAAAATAGTGCATTTAATGAAAATTATTTTGAGGTGTTAGGGAAAATTATCCTTTACCTAATTTATTATGTAAACATATTATTCAATTAATTTATAATTTTTTATTCAATTATAATTTATTAATTTTTTATTGCTAGTGTGTAAATTAAAATTAGAAACATTTTTCCCATACTGTTCATGATTTTAAGACTTTCAATATTTATATAATGTTATACTTGTCAACATCTAAAATTTTTTTAAATATTCATATTTATTTATTTATTTTTATTTTTATTCCCCTCTTTCTATAAAAAACATTCATTTACAAAATTTGGGGGGGGGGCAGAAACAACTTTACAACATTTAAACATCAATAAATATTTACTATCATAAACATCTGAAAAATAATGTTAAATAATTTAACAATCTGCATTAAAAATATTGTCGACACACACAAAACAAAATTTCTAGAATTTAAATAGCACTTTATGCCAATTAACAGCATTTCCAATACTTAAAGACATTTACTTTTAAAAAAGGATACATTTTACATTAAACTATCTTTTATTTGTCTTTAGTATTATTCAGTTTTCACAATGAATAGAATCAAACAAAATTGAAAGTTGAAGAAAACAAATTTTAAGTTGAAAAAAAGACTATAAAACAGGGTATTTATAAATTTGTCTTATCATATGATCAGACTATGATTGCTTCTATTTCTTGAACAAAAAAAAAAATTTTATTATACACCTTAATTTTAAATTTATATATTTTTTGAGATAACCTCAAAAATTGTGCACTGTAATTAAAATAAATTTGTTTCTGGAAAATCTGTTTGTAGCTCTGTATGAACAAGTGAAATCAATGAAAAATGCATGCGGCTCAGACGCATCTCTTAAAACCATAATAGCTGCTGGTGAATTAGGTTCATATTCCAATATTTATAAAGCTAGCATTGTTTGCATGGCCGCCGGTAAGTTCTTAGTTTTGTTAATTATGTTTATTTAATAAATTGGCATTACTTATAAGTTCAGAATTTTTTTAAACACATCTTATTGCTAACACCAGTCTTTCTGATAATAAAGAAATTTAATTGAACCTCTTTAAAATATATATTTTCACTGTTTAAATATCTGTGCTTTATGTAAGCATGAATTGAAATTAATCATACTTTATTTAAAATTTCTTTACATAACCTGTCAAATTATGTATTGATATAAATGTGTAAAATACACATTAAGATACAGTATATATGTCAAGTATATCCATATTCCATTAGGTACAGTATATACTGTCAGTATAACATTAAAATCAGATTAAAAATTATGTTTGGTAATTTGCATTCCTCAACGTCTTTCACTATGTAATACTGCAATGCATAGCAAATAGGCTTTTCTAAAATGTGGAAAAGAACAATACTCACTTTTTATTATAATTCATCAAAAGTCCTATTTTATAAAACATTTAATTTTCATTCTTACTGCAAAAGTTTTAATGGTTTTTTTCATTTGAGATTTTCTATTTATTGCATGATTATAGATTTGTACAAGAAAGTGTAAGCAATTTTACAGAACATTTAAAATCTTAACATTTCAAGTTTTGTAATTTTGAGAACAAGTTCTTTTTTCTGGTGAATAAAAATATACTTTTCACTAAAAATTTGGATCAAACATTTTGTTTTTATAATAGTCTTGTTATAGGAATTGTATTTCTCTGATTGGAAAATCATAAGTTTGAACTCTCTCTGTATTGTATATTTAATATATTTTATAAAAGATATCATAAAGGCAAATTAGGACTTTTTTATTGTATGTGTTTTGGGTATTCTATTTTAAAATAATTATAGTTTTCAACCAAAGTATAGAAAGTCAAAATTAAAATACCTTTTGTTAGCAATGCAGGAAGAAAATAAAACTACTGCAGTTTTCTTCATAAAATAATCATTTTCCCTTTAAAATGTAATCAGTTACCAAAATATGTTTAAATCATAAATGTACCAGAAACAGCTAGGCAAATTGATAGAATACTGTTAAGAAAGAAGTATTGTTTTCCCATGTTAAGTTAAAATTATGATTTGATAATTGATAGAAATACTCTTGCTATTAATCTTGTTCATTTAGTAATTGTGTAGAAAATGTTTTATGAAGTTCCTAAAATTATCAAAATAATTCGAGTAGTAGCGAATATACCAAAAGTATTGTTCTAATTAATAATAGTACTCTAAATAGTGAAAAACACATAAACCCTGATTTTTTTCTGAATAATTTCATTTTCTAGAGATATCGGTTAATTATGTTGAACTTGTAACCTAAACAATCTGTTTTTAAGCGAAGTTCTCAAGCTACATTATTATCGATTTTGATTGGCAAAATGAACTAAGTTTCTCTTTTGAAATCAAGCAATTTTAACCAGACAATTAAGAAAACTGATTCAAAAATGACATTAATTGACTTGAGATCATTTGTAATGGTACAAATCCTATCCTTTGTCTTACCTCAAATAATAATGGTTAAACATTTTAACCTACCTTAATAATGATTTAACAAGAATAGCTTTTCTATACTCTACGTAAATAGTTTATTAAAATTAAATATTAATAAATATTCATTTGAATATGTTAAATTTTAAATTTAACTAACATTATCACATTGAAATTCTATATATAGAGTAGTTAATACATATTCACAAAAGCAACTCTAATGGCTGTAATTTCATTAAACAAATATAATTTAGAATAAGCTTGCAATATATATATATTATTTTTCATTTAGATGAAATTAATTCAATGTTTTCCAGATAATTTTGAGTTATGTTTACATTTTTCTACTAAATTAAAACTGTAATTTATATTTTAGTAATTAATTCTAATGTTAAAATTATATTAATATAAAAATTTCATAGTTTATTTAGAGTTAAAAAAAAATTAAAACTCTTGTTTCTTATGAATTTAAATATAGAAAATCTGAAGAAATGTAAAAAAAACTTGCAAAATAACTGAAAACAAACTTGCAATCATTATAAATGTTACATAAAAACTTACAAACCTTTCCTGTAATATTAGGTGCTGATTTTATAAAAACTTCAACTGGAAAAGAAGCAGTAAATGCCACATTGCCTATTGGATTAGTTATGACCAGAGCTATAAGGGATTATTATTATGAGACAAATTTTGAGGTACTTTAAAATTTATCAATTTAGACAATTTTTTCATACTGTAATATTTTTTTTTAAATAAGAAATAATTTTTCAGGTTGGCTTCAAACCTGCTGGAGGTATACGCACTTCAAAAGATGTTCTTTTGTGGCAAACATTAATGAAAAGAGAATTAGGAAATAAATGGTTGTATCCTGACTTATTTCGCATTGGTGCCAGTAGTCTGTTAGGAGATATTGAGCAAAATATCTACCAGTTTGTACATGGTTGTTATGCCCCAAAACATATATTCTCTTATCAATAGAATTTTTTTTTTAATTGTCTAAAATTTTTGACATTTCTGTAATAAATACATTGCAGTCTTTGATAATACTGACAGTTTGTAATTTTTCAGTTTATGTATTGAAAGCAATACTTTTTTATATATAAATACTATTCCTTTGAAATTTGAAGCAATTACTTTTAATAGATTTTAACATTTATAAAATTAATTTTGTTGTTTCATTTTCAGAATATAAAATATAATATGAATATTTAAATAGTTTTTCAAAAAATAAATTTTTTTAATGCAATAAAAAGAAAAATGAATAACTCTCTTTACATGGCATGGACAAAATGTTTAAAAATATAGGAAATATCTAAAAATATACAAACATTTAAATTAAGATCTTTTACTGGGATTTTTAATATCATAAAATGTTCTTTTTTTAAACTTGATTCAATTTCAAGTACTCATTTATTATCAAATTAAAAATAATTTTTAATAAATCAGCACTTTTTTTAAAAAAAAAAAATTATATCTTTTGAAAATTTGATTTAATTAAACTATTAGTGTAAGAATAAGTATTAAAAATTTTAACTAACTTACCTATATAAAGTAAAATGTCAAAGTTAAATAAAGTTTTCTAAATTTTAAAATTGACAACTTAATATTAAAGTATTATTTCATCAATATGCATTATCCTGATCTGAGCTGAGCTGAACTGAACTGAACTGAGCTGAGCTGGTAGTTGAAGGTGAGTATTCTGGTCTTCACAGTTCCAACAGTTTTGAGTGTTCAAATCCCTTGTTGGACTTGGATGTCCTGAATGATTTGGAATGTACTTTAAACTGTAGGTAGCTATCTGATTAAATAATGTACAAAAAAGTGACTATTTAGCAGCAAACAAAACCCATACGAAATAATTTCTAATCTTGCTTGACAGACAAGTTTAATTTTTAAACAAATATATAATGTATATAAAAATGTATTAAACAATTATTTGTTTCAGAAACTTAAAAACAATTGTAAATACAATAAGGTTGTTTGCTTTAGAACACACCACTATGATTTAATTTTTAAATGAAAATTAATTCAATTTTTTAATGCATGGAAAACACACTTTAATAAAAGTACATTTCTAACAACATTTTATCAAAGCTTTTTGTTTTTTAGTATACTTATTTCACTTTTAAAGATAATATTATCCTTAAGGAGAGCAACAAAACTGTCTCTAACTTCCTTGTTGAGAATACCTTATGAAGAAAGTTTTCACAGCTTTATCTGAAACTACCTAACAGAATTTAGAGAAACTGTAAATCGGCTTTAATACATTTATAAAAAAATTCTTATGGTGGTGGGAAATTTAATATCTCAGCAATGTAAGAAAATATAATGGAATGAAAGTTTGATAATTTAACACAATATTTAAAAAATCAACTTAATTACTTACAAAATCAGTAATTATTTTATGCTCTATTCATCTATGGATAGTTCTTGAATTACATGGTCTAATTTGACTGGAACTTGCACTTTTAAATTTACAATCAACATTCTGCCTGCCATGGTAACTGAACCAATGAACTAAGCCAAATCACTAATCATCTGTTAGCTAAAACAATTAATCAAGAATTGTAAAACTCCTAGAAGCTTTTTGAAATTCCTCAAACTTGATTATTACCTTGGAATCCACAAGAATTTTGGTTTGATTTCATGAAGAAACAAAAAGATAATTAGTCTTGAAAATTTTTTCCTTAAATTCTTAATTTCTTAAAAAAATTTATATCAATTTTCCATTTTAACTGTTCAAAATTTCAATTGAAATGGATAAAAAGAACAGCGAAACCTACATGCTAACTTTTGCTATCTCCACTGAATATTAACAAGACATTATTAAAAATAAGACTGGGCAAGAAACAAAAGATGAGATTTCCTTAAATTTTAATATATGTTAAATGAAATATAAGCATTATCCTAGTATTTTATCGCATGAAACACTTAATGCTAGTCATTGCATATATATATATCAAGTAATTTTAATAAAATGTCAGAAGTATTAATTACTTTCTAAAGCACTAAAATAAATACATCAAAATGTTTTTTTAAAATTATGTAGCTTCATAAAAGACATTATTGGAATTATTTTGAAGATATTTGATAAAATTAAAGATAAATTCCTTATATTTCTATTTACTATAAAATGATAAAAATATTTCCACTTATGTAGTTTAATTTTTTTTACTATACTTCCATTGTCAAGCCTTTGCTGAACATGGATTTTATATGAACAAGTTTAGCAGGAAACAAAAAATGGATTATGACAGAACATATCATTAATGTCACATCCAAAACATTGGTGTCACTAATATAATTATTAACAAGACCTACTATCCAAAATATTGGTGACACTAATATAATAATTAGTAAGACCTACTTGTTTCCTGTGTCAGACAAGTAAGAATTATGTTTAGAAGTAAGCAACTTATAATAATGGGAAAACATCAAGCTTGGTAAATTGAAAATTTTAAATCAAACATGTGTTTAGAAGATGATATAAATTGAAATATATGTCAACTACTTTGGAGAAGAAAGAATTATTACTCAGTATTAATAATGAATTATAAATCCATAAAGATCGAAGGATAACATTTTAATTAAAAAGATAAACATGCATAATCCAGAAATATAATAACCATATAAATAATCAAATAGATAATCTTGACCTATGAATATATAATGGTTGAATACTTTAAATATAAACAAAAGAAAAATTAATAATTTCTATGAAACAACGTTTATGAAAAAAATTGTATTTATTTTAATCTTTAATTTTACTCAAGTTTTTTAATAAATATTATTTAGTGCAATAAATTAAAAAAAAAAGAACAAAATATTTGAATAATAATTATATGCTATAAGTAACACATAGGATTTTGAATATTTAATTGAAATTATTTCTATTTTACTAGACTTATTCAATATTTTTGAAAATAATCATTGCTTTTAAATATAATTCAAAACAAAAATATTCATACTCTTTTTTAGAAGATGAATATTTTTGATTTTATATTTATTATCAGTTAAAAGTATAACTGAAAAATGTGTGCACATCATCGATTTATTAGATTGAAAACAATAACATTCATTCCTGTGTAAATGTAAGCATCTCTTGGAAAATTTCAGTGATTCCTAGAAAACTGAAATTTTTGTTTCTTAAGAATCTAAGAGAACCCTGATTAACGTATCAATAAGTACAAATCATTATGACACTAATTGCCTTTACTACTCATTACTTTTTGAATAATAGATGAAAGAGTGAGTATTAATTTTTCATTTATTCCTTGCATCATTATGAAACTATAATTTTTATAATACTCTCTTCAATAAAGTCCAATTTCATAATCGAAAATATTTAACTGTAGTTAAAATATTTACAGTGTAAGTCTCAATATGTATACTAAAAAATTAATCTCACATCAACGCATGAAATCAGCTATTAATTGCACAAAAAGCGATAATTGGTGGTATTTTATTTAATATACATTCATTATTGAATGTTATAATTATTTGCTTTTAAATTAACAATCTGGAAAAAATATCTCACTCATCATGTTAGATAAAATTACTAGTTTATTTGTGTGAAAAAAAATTATTAGTTACTACCAACAGACTGGACCAAACTCATTTGTTGCAAAGCTAAGTTATTTCTTGATTTTATAATTTATTACATTTACTTCAACCCAAATCAGGGTTTATGTAATGTTTACGATTTATGTATTTTTAAAATTAATCATCTGTATAAATAATATGTAACAAAGTTTTTATTATGAACTAACGACTGCAAATATTGAAAATTGTATAAAAGGATAAAAACATTTTTGCTCCTGTAACTGTTGTATAACTATTGACTGATGAAAATAGCACAGTAAAGCTATTGATATTTATGCAAAGAATTGATAGAATCTGAAGAAAAATTATAAATTAATAAAATCCTATTAAGATGAATTAGTAAATATAATAATTACATAAAAACTCTTAACTTGATTTTTTTTTAATAAAATTTAATAAATTTTATTTTAAAGTAAAAAAAATCATTATTTAAAATACTTTTGTACAGTATATTACATTCACTATCTACTACTAAATATTTGGACACCTGTGATAACAAGAGATAAACACAATTTATTCATATTCAACAGTTGGTAGAGCCTCCACATGAGAAAATTACATGAGAAAAAACCTGTGAAGCATGCTTTCAAACAAGTGTTTGGGTAATGGACAAAGGTTTTCCTTCCATTCGGCTTGGAGAAGATATGAAAATTCTTTGAGATTTTGGGCAGTTGCTGTACGATGTAATTCAGAAAAATCCAACTCATTCCAGTGGTGTTCTATAAAATTCATCATGGATTCTTCTAGGTTGATACCCATTCCTATACAAAATGTACTCAGTTCCCACTTCTTTATAACAAAAACCACAGTCAATTTTGAAGCATTTAACTCCATAGTTGTCCCTTAAAGACCAGCCTATGATATTTGACAGCTACACCATTCTTGAAATTAGACAGCTCTGAATTTTGTGGCATTTGGCCTGGGACTAATGGCATTGCTGCTTCCTATACAACATTTAAGTCCAAATGGAATGACATAGATCAGGACCATATATATCCTCATTTTTATGGGTATCCAAATACTTATTGGTGTAAATAATTAGTCAAATTTATATTATAATTTATAATTCAAACCATTCACATATCTTGTATATTAAGAGAATTTGTAGATCAATTTAAATCTCAGTTTAGAGAACTTTAATACTCATAACTATTCATTAATTAATAAGAAAAGTAAAACAACTCTTCAATATGGCTCCATCTTGTAAGTGAGAATATTTTTCTTTTTGTTATATCAAACAGTTTTCTTTTAAAAAAAGAATAAAGAAAACTTCTTATAATTTGCAATAAAAAAACGTTGTGATGAAAGAATTTTCTAAAATTATCTAAATATTAAAACTATTCATTAAAAAAATTAGCCAAATGTTTAAATTCCAAATATTTATTGGAATACACAAAAGCTGAATTTCAATTTAATGGATAAACTTGAAATTAAATTATGAAATTGTTCTTTGAATATGCCAACTGGAAAAGCAAGGAAAATATTCATTTTTCCTACCCATATATATAAATAATTTTTTTTCACAAAAACAAGGATACAGATAGGAACAAATGACATGACAAGGGTCTTGTTTTCCAATGTCCTTACTTTATTAAAATTCATGTTTGAAATGTAATTTAGTTGTGTTTGGAACATTTGTAACTTGGTTAAAAAAAATGTAACAAAATTTAAAAAATGATGAAACACAGTTTTTCACAAATAAAAATACACAATTACCTAATGACAAGATTATCTTATTCACTCGAACTGACTGAGCACAAAATATTAAACAACTTAATTGTCTGTATTGTCTAATGTAAACAACCATTTCTCTATAAATATCAAATACCATCGAATAAAATTTATATTTTCGTATAGTAATATAAAAAGATTAAAAATGAGAGAAATGGAATACAATGAGAAAAAATGGAATATGATGCTTATATTGAAATATATGTTGCATTTTTATAATATTTTTAATATTCAGTTTTATAAATCATTATTTCCTATGATCAAATTAATTTTGATTCAGAATCAGCAATTCCAATTAAAATATATTGTTCATAAAAAAATATAGAAAAGAAATTTTAAAATTTTTATTGATGTTTAAAATAGCATTTATTCTAGAAGTTGATGGAACATGGTACAATACACTGCTATAGTTATTCACAGTTGATTTTTATTGTACTCAAGCAGTCTGAAAATGAAAAGAGAGAATTTATTTTATGAAATAACCGGTCCACTTTTGCAGTATGAGTTTTTAGAAACCAGTAAAAAACATGTTGAATCCTTAAATAAACTTGTGTATAAATGAGGTGAAAATATTCCGCTTTGGCCTACCGATTGCCTTGCTCATCTGATCTGTTAGATTTGTCTCCTTTATTAGGTCCAGTTCCATTTGAATTTTTGGAAGTCTGAGAGCGAGGCTGGCAATGTTTTTCCCAATACTGTTGATATTTTACACGAGTTTCTTCAATGTTTTCTTCGTCCAATTTTTGTTTTTTTGGTTCTGTTCCACTTTCTGTCACATTTTCACTTTCTTTCCTTTTATCAACAGAATTAGGAGGAGTATTTTCGCATATTTCATTAACAGTAGAAGTTTCCATGGCTGAAGATGATGGAAGTGGATGTACTCTAGGTCTACCACGAGGCCGTTTAGTGACTTTTGGGGGATTGGCAGTAGTGGTTGGTGGAGCAGGCACATTTTTCAATTCAGTGATGGAGACACCTTCATTGTTTTCTACTTGAAAGCTATAAGTGAAAGAAATTGAACTATTTGTTAAAGGCCTCAAATAAATTTATTTTATATAGTTTCTTTATTGTTTTACTTTGTATATTTATTTTATTTAAGTATATATTAGTAGTCTCTCATTTTTCTATCTCTAATTTTTTTCTACTCCAATAAAATATCATTTATTTAAACTTGAAAATTATATTCAAGTTTGTTAACAAACACCAAAATTATGTTGTAGCAAGAAACTCTAATATTCCAAAGAGATTTTTATCTACATAATATTAAACATAATAGTTATTCATACAATCACTTCAATCATTTATAGTATATTATTTTATACTATAATCTTCAAATTCACCCTTTTCTATGAAGACTATAGAACTTTTTAACAAACTAGTTTTAAATAAATGTATAAATAAATTTGAAAGATAGTTTTCATTATATATTTTCCAATAATTATAGATTCATACAGATATATATTTATAAATAGTAATTGTCATTAAAATGCCTTATTTTATATAACACTGAATTTCCTTTTTTAACTTGAAATAAAACATTTTACAGACTTCAAAACAACCTTAATGTCAGTAAACAAGAAATAAAGATATAATTTATATAAGCTTCAGGAGATATTAAACAATAAATATATTTTTAAGTATAACATACGGAAGGAAAAAATAATCTCGGGAAATTTTCTATCTGTGGTAATATTCAATAAATTATACTGTGAAAATTAATTAAACTGCTTGTATTTAAACACCTTCAAAGCTTTGCAAAAATATTGATTTTTCAAATCATTAAATTTAGAATAATATTTGAATCCATTCACAGCAAAAATAAAAAAATCAACACCTGAATGTGAGGTAATTATTTTATTATGATTCTAAGTAACAACAGACTCAATTTTTACTATATATAAATAATTTGATAGAACTTCAGATATATAATAACTGATACATAATTTAGCATAATAAAAAAAAGTCTTTAATCACTTGACTATTTTTTTCAATTTATACTGATTAATAATATTGTAATTCAAGGCACATAACTTTAATAAAACCTTAAAATATATGATATTAAAGATTGTGAGTCATAATTTGAAATGTATATTTAAAATAACTAAAAAAATAAAGAAAGTAATTTTTTAATGAAAGCTATATGTTAAGCATTTTTAGTAAATTAAATTGAGCGAAACAATTTTAGAGGAAAATCTTTATTTGGTGTTTAAAAGTGCACAACAGAAACAAATTTTCTTATCAAATATAGGTTCAAAAACAAATTTATTATATGTATGGTTAACAAGGCGAAATATTTCACCCACAATAATTATTATGTTACCTGGTAGCAAAATTTAAAATAAATTCATTACAGTATCCAGATTTATTATTTTAGTATTTAAAGCAAATTTATTCTATTTAACATATATCTAAAAAATTTGTTTAAGCATCATTGTATCTAAAACAACAAAATAGAATACTTAATGTATTAAAAATATCCAGTTACTGAAATTTACCTATTTTGATGATTTTCTAAATCACCATCAACAGTTTCAAAATTTTCTTCAAGAACAGCATTAGCCATTACATTATTCATATCATATTGACTACTTCCTTGCTGATCCTCTAACGCAATTGAATCGCCAGTTAATGGTTTCTTCGCATTTGTCCGAGCATTTGCAAATAGCATTTCTAACTCCAAGCCAGATTTCTGAAGGAAAATCATAATTTAATATAGTAAAAAAATAAAGGAAGTAACATTTTATACAAACTATTAAAAGTGATTTCTGGCAATTACATAAGAAAAAATCTCCCATATTATTGATTATAACTTGACATGTTTCAGTAATTTATTTTGACCAAAGCAAAATAAATAACACTTCATGGTTAAAAACCTTTAAATCATCCTTGCTGAATGAATTTTAATCAAGAGTTGTAGGGTTCATACAGATTTCCAAGAATTAAATTCCAGGAGTTTTTCAAGAGTCAAATCAAAAATTTCCAAGAGGTATCAACATTCATGTTAAATTATTTTTTTATCTTATTTTAAACACCGTTCTTAACCAAATATCTATATAATTATGCACATGCAATTTTTCAAACATTTCTGTCAATAATAAAATTAATTACCAGCATTAATGAGACTATTTTTATTTGAGTTAAAATTATTAATGATAATTTCAAAAGCCAATGAATTTAGAACTATAACATAAAATTTTTTATTTGAATAATGAACATTCTATATAACACTGGATTATACATTGTATAAAATAAAGTGTAATTTTAGAGTTTTTAGACATTTCCAATAGATTCAAATAGCATTCTTTTAAAAACTTTTGCATCAAACTTTCCAACAATGCATGAAAATCTCCAGCAATAAATAGCAATATTGGTTTATAAATTTGCTAAAGATAAAGATTCTACTTCCCGAGCAATAAATATAAAAAAATTGCATTTAGCAGAAGAAGTACATCACTTGTACACTTCTGCAGAATATCAAAAGTTTTGGTATCAGACATAGGAAATTTTTTGCTTTGAACAAATGACATATATGTTTTAAGATACAGTAACATTTCAAGCAATCAGTTGAAAACACTTGTATTTTTTAACCATCGATGTTTGTAACACTTTAAAGGAAATTTTATGCCTGGGTCAAGGCTATCATAGTCCTCCCTACCCTAGGAGTGGGTGAGTTTTTAAATAGTCTGTAAACTGCACTTGCTGTTATCTCAACTTCTGGAAATGAGGAACATTCATGGTTGTTAGAATGCATAGGCTGCAGCTTCCAACATTTACAATATTTGAATGATGTTCATTTTTTTTAAAAATCAGCCATTTTAGTTTACATTTAGCCATCCACTGACAACTGAAGTAATCCATTTGTTCCGAATTCTAAGCACTTCTTATTCACTTTTTCAAACAAAATATTTCCAGTTGAATAACCTAAAGAATCAGATGAGTATTACCGTGTTTTAAGTGTATCACTATCCCAAAATCTTACATGGCAGTCCAATTGTTTTGCCTGCAGATGATTACTTAAGCTTTCAACAAAGAGAAGCACATAATTAGAAATATTCTTAACTTTTTCTTTCAATAAGTTGGAAAAATAAGGTGCAATTCCAAAAACTTAAATAAACAACTTTTTTTAGCACAACTGAATTGCTTTGCAATAGAACTCTCTGGAAACATTGCTTGAAAGAGGCAATTCATATTGTTACAAGAACTTATTTTTAATTTAAATATTATTCAAAGAATTTTATGCAATATAAGGAAAACAGCAGCAAATAGAAAAAGAATCAATTAAAATCACCCGTCTTAATTGTGCAACATGCTGATTTTGTTTGGTGATTACTTCACTCTACATAATGCTTCACTTCACATAAGTTTAAATACTAATAAACCTAATTATCATGAAATTATTGTAGATAAACTAAATCTTGAAACTGTTAATACAAGTCGACAGTTAAGGAGTTGGTTATTTTACTCTGGTTTTTTTCTGTTTTAATGTCAATGTACAAATAGCTTGAACTACATGTGTCACTGTGCATGAGGCTCAAATCCATTCGTAATTGCATGGAAGATTATAGCACTCATGTATCAATCAATGTTTTCAATAACATTCCTTAGAACAATTTAAAATGAAACAAATTGAATCTACTAATTCAAATAATCTGCCAAATCTAAGAGCATTTGTCTGAAACCAATAAACCAAGGTTAAACATTTTGTGTGAATTGTGCAAGTGGCTAAATTAATGTGAAAGAGGTTATTAAACAGTGTTTTTGGACCAACTAATGTGTTTTTTTTTTTTCCTTTCATTATTACTATAAAATATATTATGCCAATATTTTGATTTTAAATTTAATAAGACACACCAACATAGATTTCCAAACATTAATAAGAATATAAAATTTCTGTGCAATATTACAAATAGAAAACTATTAGAAACCAAATAAAGAACAGCCATATCTAAATGAAACAGTCACTTCAATCTCATTAAAAATTTTATATCAAAATTAATATCTTCAAATAATCTCACTTTTATTTTCTTAAAAAAAAAAAACACACAATAATTACTTTTGAAAAAATAATAATTGTAGAAAACAACAATCACACTAACAATCAAATCGTGATGTGAAAGGATTTAGTTTTTTTAAGCAGTTAAATTTTATTACTTCTGAGTATTTATACTAAATATAAAAATACATGAATATTACCCAATAAATGCTTAAAACTATATTTCCAGCAATTATATTTATATTACTTTCCTGTATTAAACCTTTAAGCATTTTTAAAGACTGTAGCAATAGATATCAAATACTAGATTTTTTTCAAGTACATGCAATATAATTTTGTTAAAACAATTCCTATAGTATTTATAAAATGAAACAGATTAAATATATTGTTTGTTCAAAATTAATAACTACTTTTCATAAAATCTAAAAGTCAGGAAATTTAATTTTTGAATATATTGTAAATGCTGCTAATTGACAAGTGCATACACATATTTATTTAATTAACAATGTTTTGTTATCTATAGTATAATAGAAAAAAATTAAAGTGAACACGTGACAGGATGACGACTCAAAATATTGTAAAACGGTGCATTATAGTTACATTTTGAATTTAATATTAAGTATAAATATTTTGTGACAGTCGTTAAAAAAATATGAAGATTACACTAAATTTTTTAACACTATTTCTACAAATATTCACACAATACATGAAATAGTGTTTCTTTTAGTAATTTAATACAAAAAGAAGTTAAATAAAATACAAAACTAAGATTTAAGTATTACCCCTTTTCCAAATAATTTAATTTGCAAAACATATATAATGTTGGTTAGCACAAAATTTTGTTACTTCACTATTTCAGTACTTTAAAATGAGGGGGTATTTTGTACCAAATTATTGAAAAGTATTCTTATAAATCTCTACAACATGAAACAAGTAAAATATGCTTTCAAAAACAGTGTATTTCAAGTAATAAAATATTTACATTACCTTTGGAGGATTGACTACTAATTCAGGTGGGAGATAAGTTTTCAAGTTGATGTAAGTCTAAAATAAAACAAAGATTTTAATTTCAAAACACAAAAAATTTAAAATGTACAAGACTACAGTAAAATCACAATCATTCTAAAACTGATGTAAATCAATGTAAATCTTATTTCTTTTAACACATGAAAATCATTTTTTGCCTTAGTTTTAAAAGACAAAATTTTTAAAAAATTCAAAAATAGAAATTTTAGGGTAAAATAATTTTAGTTAAATAAAGCACTCAGAAAACTTTTAAATATTTAACGAACTTTTAAAACAACGAATAATTTATTTTTAAAATTTCTCTTACTTTTAATAATTTTGTAACAAAAACAATTTGAAGCCATCATTTTGAAAGCAAAAGATCACATATTAATTGCAATTTTTTTTAATTGCTCTTATACTTGATTTCTTTAATGTGAAAAAATTCTAATATTGAATTTTTGTCAGCACTCTTTAACAATCCACATATTTTGACATTTTTCATTTTTAACAACATTTATAATTAATTCATCACAAAAAAGAACACTATTTTAGATTAATATACAACATCAATTCAATATATTAATTATAGATTACAATACAACATCAATTAATATTAATATCATATCATCATATTAATATCAATATACAACATCAAAAATATAAAATTAATATTGCATTCTTTCCATTGTACTAAAGTTTCATATTTATTTAAACTCCAAAGGGATGGGGGAAAAGAATATATGTTTAGAATCTCATATCAAAAAGTTAAATTCAAAAATAATAACAAGCTAATAACTTTCAAAGAATAACCTTACATTCAGTAAAATCATGGTATCTTAACACAACTATTTCACTAAGGATGATGAATAATTCACCCTATGGTTACCAAAATCGGTTGAAAATTGATTGCAAATAAAAATCATGGAGATTAAAAATTAAGAATTCCATATTTTTGCTTCAAAAATATATATTTCTAAAATATTGATGATAGAAATCTATTCTCAAGTTATGAAAGCAGTGTCATTGTTATTTGTGAAATTTGAATAACTGCTAACTTATAAATTAAATTAGTAGGAAAATATATATATATATATATATATATATATATATATATATATATATATATATATATATATATATATATATATATATATATATATATGAAAAGTTACTTTTTATTACATTTTCTTTAAAATGATAAGGAAAATATAAAATAACTGTACACATAAAAAATATATAAAATCCCTACAATTTATTTTCTTATTTTAAAATAACTAAATTGGAAAAATTTTTTTAAATTTTTATCAAGATATTTTGAAGCAAAATATATATTTTAAAATTCACATTTTGAGAAGAAAGTTAATTAATATATAATACTAAACTATAAAATACATTTATGTTTAAATTACTTTGTCTTGTTCAGTGTAGCACTTTGAAGGTAATGTAGCTTCCACTGGAAATTCTTTTACAACAAAATTAGTAGTTTTGGAAATAATGATACTCATTGCAAGATCACTAACGGCATACAATTTCTAAGAAAAAAATTTATTTTGAAAAATAAATAACAGGACAAATGAAAAAGCACATTTCAAAATAGAAAACCTTTTATATATTTTTTACATAATTTATATAAGAAACATTTTTACAATAAATATTTTCTTGCAGATATTAAACAATTTTTCTAAAACTATACTCACTCATTATGTAATGTGAATAATACCTATTTAGTAATACTATAATTTACAGCATTTATTATTTAGTAACATAAATTAGAATTTGTCAAAATACTTAAATAGTTGAAAATTTAATATTTGATTGGATTAGTACAAAAAATTTGACAAGAGACGTTCATGAGAACTATTCATGTAAACTATTAAGAAATGTAAAAATATTTCCTTTTAAAATTTACTTAACATTAAATGTTATTATGATTTCAAGTTCATTCAATAAAATTTCCCTTTTATGAAAACTCTAAAATCAATAAAAGAAGCTTCTTAATCAAAAAAAGTCCAAGTATTACAATATAGTATACATTCATCATGGAAATTCTGGTATGACTAAAGTAGATTGGTTGGTTGGTTTGTCACTCAACAGTAATTTTTTTGCACACGAGGGCTAATTAGACCAGGACCCATAGTTTAAAGTGGATTCTGAACCACTACAAACATCCATACCAAAGGTGGGATTCGAACCGACGAACTGTTGAACCAAAGGTAAGAGTGCTAACCATTCGGCTGCCAGCTCGGCATGGCTGAAGTAGAAAATACTTAATCCTTAGCATCATATGCACAAGACCTATTAAATTCCAAGATTCATACTTATTCATCACGGTTTATACAAACTCAGGAGAAACAAATTCAAGTTTTCTCTGAGTTATATTAAGTTTTCTCAGGGAGTACTGACATTTACACACTGAGCAAACAATAATCATCCATTACTTTTTAATATTACTCAGGAAATACATCAACAATAACATTTGCATGTTTTTCAATTATATTTTTAAATACTGATTATGCAAGAAATAAATGTTAGCATATTTTTTTACTTAAATTTAATTATCATTCCAAAAGCATTAACTGAGTCTGCAGATAAAATAAAAAATAATTTCATTTAAGTATTAAAAATTATTCGCATTAATAGTTTAAATATTGTACATAATGAATATTTTAAAATTGGTTTACTTTTAATTAATCCACTGTATCTTAAAAGCTGCATAAAAATGATATTAAAATCAGAAAACACAAACAAATCTGAGATAACAAAAATGAAAATAAAATACACATTTATTATTTACATCAACTTTCAATTTAAATGATTTTTCTTCTTCCTAATAATTTATATTTAATAGGTAGGTTTCCTTTTGAAGCTGTTAAAATATTGCAGATGCATATTCTTGATATATAGGTTAATTCAATTATTCAATATAGTTACATTTTAATATGTAATTAATGCTAATTTTTGCATCCTTAAAGTTCTGCAATGAAATGTTAAATGTTGCAATGAAATGAAAAATCTGGATTGCAATGAAATTTTAAAATTATTGTCCCAATAAAACACTCCATTTTTATGAACCTCTAATTTATGATTTTTTGAACCCTAGCATGCTCCCATAAATACAATAGTTTTAGCAGACGAAGTAAAATTTTAAGAATTTATTTGCACTTTCACTTTTTACATACATTTTTCACTTGTATTCCCTTTTTATTGTAGAATTGTAAATCATTTGATTTGCAAATCATAACTTACCTATTGTGGATAATTTACTAACATTGAAATACCAAATATTTTGACCAATTCGTGTGAAATCTCTGCTGGCTAATCTAACTTCAATCTTACAGCACAAGCAACAATGTGTAATCAATGCTTTAAATACAAACAACAAATGGTATGCTCATGAGAGAACATGACTTGAAATTGACATTCTTGACACAATGAAAACGCCAATCCATACTTGGAATGATGTAGAAAATAATGACATTAATCATTTTGACATGTAGGTTTCACTGAAGAAACCACTATAACTGAAAAAAGCTGAGAATATTTACATGACTATAAGAGAAAAATGAGCTTTATTCATCCCTTTTTGCAGCTTTGACAAAGAAATACACACATGCCTGAAATTTCATTTTCCAACCTTTTGATGTAAACTCTGATGTAGGTTGCACAAAATAAGTAATTAGTGATTAAATGATTATGAAGAAAAGAAATGAAACTGGAGAATATTCGGATGTTAAACAAGAAATTTATGCAGTTTTACGACTGCCTTCAAAAGAAGCAAATGAATGCCTTACAAGATTCAGGTACTTTTATCAAAAAAATAACAACAAAATGCTGTCCAACATCAAAAAATAATTCTAAAAATGTAGTTTTGAAAACTAAATTTTACCAGAAAGACAAAGCAAAATAATTTGTGATTTTGTTTGATATTTCAGCAATAAAATGAAAGTAAGAATTGTTTTTAGTATGATTTTAATTTCATACACTTCTTTTATAGTGAACATTAAATACTTTTTTAAAGACTTGATAAATAGAAAGTAGTTTGAGAAAAAATATTTATTTCAACTTCCCTGATTTTTTAAATAATATGTTATGCAATTTTATTAAGTAGATATTTTGCACTTTCCTTTTGTTATACGTATATTCTACATCATGATTTTATCAGTTCTAACATGAACATAAAAAAAATAAGCTTCTTGCCTTTTATTAAATTTTGCTGAAAAACTTTTAAATTTATATCTTCTTTCTTCTGTTTTTATTCAACAAAATATAATTAGTAAGTTTAATGTAATAAACAAAATAAAGACATTTTTGCTAATTATTATATTGCTAAAATCTAACTGATTCCAATCTAATGTCAATGACATATTAAGTCACGATCAATTTTTTAAAATTTTGTACTAAGCTACTGTTTACAGGTAATCATTGATCAATGGTTTGACTCTGTTAGAAATACACTTTTGAATTGAAATATAATATAAATTGTTTATTAAAGTTATTTTAATGGTTTAAACGAAGAATTTTTTTAAAAAAAATAAGCAACTAAAAGCATTTTTGGATTTTTATAGAGGAAAATTTCTAGGTTAAATAGAAATAGATTTTATATTAAAGTAACTTTAAACAGCAAAAGAATCTTAAAAATTATATTTAAACAAATATTCAACTTACTAAGAATAAACTACATTTAATTTTTTATCCCCAAAATAAGATCAATTTTTTTAAATATATTACAATGTTTTACCATAAAATAAATTCTATTTCAATAAATATGAATTAAAGTAATTTTGAATAAAAATTTTACTTACTAGATTGGCAATGTCATCATTAGGAGCTTGTTTATCCTTTGTTTGCTTAATGGCTTCCAAAAGACGCTTGTAAAAACTGAAGCTATAGTTTTCATGTTTCATTAAGGGTTCAAGTAAAAACCACAAACAGCTATGAAAATTTAAAATATTACATTATTACATCATTGTTTTAAGAACTCATAGCTATTACATTAAAGTAGCAAATATTAATAGACAAAACTTTTCTTAATAAAATTGCAATTTTTACCATGATAAACTGACATTTAAAATAAAGGTAATCATTGTTTTGTAGTTTAAAAACAAAACTATTGGAAACTATTTTTTCTATTTTTTTAAATTTTAACCATAGTTTCCACAAAAATTTCAACACTAAATCTTCAAAACTAGTTAAATTGATGGAAGAATTTTTTATTACTCAAATAATGAGTCTTATTTATTTGATCTCAACATTAATTTATACAAATAGTTTCAAGTAAAATAAGTATTTTTAACTTAATAATAATCAAAACATCATTGAAGTCAACATTATGCAAATCAGGATATAAATAAAACTACTATTAGTCACATATTTGAAAATCAAATCTTTATACTGAGGCGATTTAAAGTACAGACAATAATCCAATGCAGTACAAATATAAATTGTAAAAACAGAGCCTTATCATCAAAAAAAATTCAAATACATTTCCTTCAAATAATACAAAGTTTCACAATGCCAAACAAATGAATAAAATATTCAAGGAATAAAATATTAAAAAGAAAATTATTAATAAAAAGAAGAAAAAATAAGTACTAGAATTGAAGTCACTGCTTTGAAAATAAAGTCTCAAGGATTTATATAGTAGACGGTCATTTTTTATGAACATTTAATTCATGAACACTCATAATTTCAACATTAGTGCCCAGTCCTTAACATAATCTTAAAAGCAATTATCATTTCAATTAGTATTTACAAACTTATATTTCAAAAAATATCTTTTTCCAAACTCATTTTCAGGCAATTTTCCTTCTGTGTTTATTTCTTATAGCTTTCATTTTTTATTTTATAGTTGAAAAATTTGGATTGACATTTTCATTGGAAAATCATAAATCCTTCAAACTGTGAATAAAACTGCACAGCAGATGTTGATTTTGAAAACTTTTTTCAAGTAATTCATGAGGAATTCCTTCAGCCAAATTTAACTCCCATCTAACAGCCAATATATATCATACTATAATCAATAGCTTCAAGTGAAAGTATCGTAATGTAATGATATTTTCAACTGAAGACCTAGAAGTTTTAACATAAAGCTTTATAAAATAAACTACAATAACTGGATAGAATTGAGACAAGACTACTTATCAGATGACTTTAGTGGAGACAATTTAGTTATCCATTAAATTCAATAAACTGTCTGTCAGAATTTTTATTTCAGGATTTTTAAAATATGGATTTGGATATAATTAGTGCATAGCTATCAAATAAATAAATCAATGAGAAACTAATGAGAGAATGGAAAAGAACATTCAGATATTAAAAATAGAAGAAATGGCATTTTTTTTTATAGAGAATTAACATAAAATGCTTTTTTTTTTACAATAAAAAATATGAAAAAATGTTTTTAAAAATATAGATTTAAAAAACAAAAAATATTACTTTGTCTGATTTTTCGACAATAAAATAAAAGTAAGGATTTTTTAAGCATTATTTTTATTTTGCATGTGTGTTTCTTATATAGCTCATACTAAATCATATTTCTAATAATGCTTTACATAAAAAGACAGCAGACTGTCAAAAATTATTAATTTTGGAATCTAAGACTAACTTTTTTATTTTACAAAATTTTAATTTTAAGAATTATTAACCAATTTCTGGGAATTCCCCTATTTTATTAAATTTCTATTTTCTTGATTTTACAATCAAATACCACCATCGATTTCAGAATTTAGATAAATATATAAAATGTAATTGATTTGCAGGAAAGTTACAGCAATAAAGTTACCATTTAATTATGCTCACATAGACAAATTTTATAAATTCAATGTAATCATTTGCTTCTGGGGTTTTTTCCACATACACTAACCATTATTATATTGCTACATATAAAGAGATAAAAATATTTTTAAAAAATTATGTTCATTAAATAATTATTATACCAAAAATGACAAATGATTCAATTTTCAACAAATTTGGAGGCATATATACTAAGAAATTAATAATCAGAACAATCATTAATAAACAGAACAAGATATAAGAACTGTATACTATAGTTCTGATATCTTGACCAATAAGCAGAATGATTATCTCAATAGGCTACACTTCACTCGCTATGAAAGAAGAGAAATGTGCTAGTAAACATTTTCCCCTTTTAAACAAGGCATCCAGCAATTTTTCAATAGGTAACAATAATTAAATATGGTTTATATATGAGAAACCTGCTAGAGAATTTTTCATTCAAACATAGTGTTAAGTGTTACTACTGCTACCTATGCTATATTAACAAATTGAAAATTTAATCATTTGAATAGTATAGCTTCTTCTCATGCAAATTTTACATGTAAGAATGTTGATGCCTTGGTACAGAAATTTTAATGTATCATGTAATTTTTAGAAAGCAATCTTCTAGCTAATATGATGGCATTTCTCTACCCATACAGAAAAACTTAAATAATTTATTTTTATAAAACTATTCAAAATGCAGTCAAGGTTGTAATAAAATATTAATGGAACAACTGTGCAATTACAAGCAAAATATCATTTCTCCTTCTCTGAAGTTTCAATCACATTAAATTTTGTTTTTTTATTTAAAATAACTTACAAAATGAACAAACATAAATGTTCAGTAATTAAAACACATAGATTTAAAGAATAGAAAACTGTTACAAAAACATTAAGTGATATCATACGAAACTTGAATGAAGAACCCCGATAAATGGAATAAAAAAAAATAACTGATTGAAATTTATATATTAAACTATATCATCAGTACAAATAAAACATTGTAATGAAATAATTTATGCATCATATGCAAATCATAGAAAAGCAAGCAGTTTCAACTGAAGATATGGAAAACATAAAAAATTTCATCTGATTCCTTCTATGCTCATATTAAGCAATATATTGTTATTCAACAATGAATATTCTGATGAGAGATTATAGTACTTTTCTTACTTATGTTATGCTAAGTTTAAAATCATTATTTTCTGTTGAATATAATCAATCATTTTCATATGCTTGAAAAAAATCTAAATTAAGGAATATTTAAGTTATTTTAGTTTGATTTACAAATCATTCTACATTTACTCACAAAATAAGAATTTTTTGAGATATATACTTAGTGGTGAGTGAGTGTCTTTCTAGTGCAAAATCCAAAAGAGGACATACTGCTCCAAACACGGTTTTAAGAAGATCTTAAAACATCATCTCTCCTCTAGGTTAAGAATCAAACACAAGATTAAAATCACTGAAGAGACTTTTATATTACTTTAAACTTTAATTTGTTACATGCTCAATTTCCAGAAAAGAAAGTTAACAATTTATAACTTGCCTAATCATTGCTAATTGTTCCAAGAGACTTTCCTGAACAATACAACATAGTCCTTTAAACAACTTTTACAAGAATATAAAGTATTTTCAATTTTTTTTTTTTTTTAATGTAGCAATTGAAATATTTCAGCAAGTAGATATAAACTTTTACAACCTCTTATACAATTTTTCTTGGAATCCATATCTCATTAAAATGCAAATAAATACTGTAAACAAAAGGAAAAAAATGGTATAAATTCATAATGACATTTTAGCCATCAATGAATAAAACAAAATTAAAGAATGTGTGTAAATTAGAGAACAAATAAACTTACTCTTTTAATTTCAATAAAGAAGGGATATCATCATATTTCTTGAATGCAGGATCATGAGCTAATAAGTGAATAGTATAAGGCAACACATAATCTGGCAAGTAGTTAAACAGCTTAGCTGAAATTAAACACATACTTATTTTAAATTTATAATACATATATATACATACATACATATATATATATATATATATACATATATATACATACATACATATATATATATATATATATACATATATATACATACATATATATACATATATATATATATACATACATATATATATATATATATATATATATACATATATATACATACATATATATACATATATATATATATACATATATATATACATACATATATATAAATATATATTATATATATATATATAAATTGATGATCAGTACTAAACACTGGTTTTAACTGTCAAAATTTTTAAATGTAGTATAAATAAAATATGAAAGTGATTGATATTTACATTATTAAATAATCATTAATAATAATTACTGCAATCAAATATAAAAAGTAAAAGTAGAATGCATTAACAGAGATAAAATTGCAAATCCTGCTTTATACCTGTGGTGATAGGATTCTGTTTTAAATAGTCCCTTCTTTTATTAATATTGGCAAGGAGATACTGTTTGAATTGAGCTTTTAGATCCCTTGTTTTTTCTAATCCTCCCAGTGAGAAAATTGCCATAAATTCCAATGGTAATTTTAATAACATCAGTGCTTTATGCAATTTCTGTGAAAACCTGTCCCGAACTTGATAACATTCATCCTAAATAAGTAAATAAAGATAATTCAATAAATGCTGAAATCATACCAGGAGCAATAACATTTTACACAAAAAATTTTAATTAAAAGACTAAAAATAGTTTCATTCCCTCATCTTATACAATTTTGTTTTTTAATTGTTCCATTCTACAATAACGTTTTTCAGATGAACTTACATCTTTAAGTGGATTCTGCACTGTAATAAACATCTCTCATGAGATGAGAATCAAACACACAAATTACAGAACTGAAAGCTTAAATGCTGATTACTCATTTGACAATTCAATTTTAAACAAATATACAACAAACAGGATTAAACAAGACAATACACAAAAGTTTATTATTTTAAACTTATACAATAAAAATATGAAAATTTTAAATTTCACAATGCTTTACAAATATTAGATCAGAATAAATATTTTATTATATATATATAAAAATCCTTACAATATTTTATCAATGTATATATATTAGGTATATATGTACGATCATATATTGTATTCTTTTATGTAGATTTTAATGCTTTATAAATTATTATCTTTTGAGTAAAAAATAATTTAAATTAAGTAAAATAAGAGGTTTTAAATAAAACAAAAATGGTTACTTGAAAATAAAAATAATTATTTGTGGATTTTACTTTATAAATTGAATATAAATATTCTTAAGATTAAAAATTGTGTAAAATATAAAATTTTATATTTTTATAAAATCTTAGTTTTAACAACCTCAATAAAACTAAAAGTTAAGATAAAAAAAACACTAATTTGCATTTTTTAGAATTCTACATTATAATTCCAAAAGTAAAGTTTGCTAAAAATGCAAAAGTAATTTTCAATTCAAATTTTTATAGAAATATAAACATGCTCTGAAAATAATTATGGAAAATGCTACATAAAACTGAAAGCAGTTTGCCTTAAATACTTAAAGTGTACTTCAATTGCCTTAAATACTTAAAGTGTAATGTAAAATAATTTGCTTAACTAGGTTTACTTCCACATAACTACTACACATTTTTTAATTATAAACACAAAAATCTTTGTATTTAAAATGACAAATTTGGCTAGGCATATTTTAATATGCATAATCACAATCGATCTTACTCAAAGAGCATGTTTACAGAGATGATTTTATTTTTCCATTAAGTTATTGAGTCTTAGATCAAAGTTACAGCTAACGACTGATGCAGACATTTTCAAAGAAATATAAATATACATATTATAAATGAAAAAAGCATTTAAAATCTTTGGGTTATTCATAACTTAATAGGAAGGCTCTTTTGAAAAGAAAATCCTAGTTTCCATCCCAATTATTACTGACCAACAGGAGATGGATGTAGTACTTTAATTTTCCCCATGCGTGTTGGGAATTTCAAAGATATTCTCCATCACAATGTATGAATAAAGCTTATTCTCCATCACAATGTATGAATAAAGCTTATTCTACATCACAATATATGAATAAAACTTATATGGAAAACTTTCAATAGACAACTAAGTGATTAACTGCCTACTTCAAATGAAAATTTAAAATTCTGGACACAGGACAGACTGTTATAATTTTTTTTTTTTTTTTTTTAAATTTATCAATTTTTTAATCTGGTAAAATTAGAAAAAATGAATACTGCATTAAAATTTTTTATTTATCAATGCAAATTAAACATTATTAAAAGTATAAGAATGTTAAATTTTAAAATTTAACAGATGTTTTCAGCTTCAATTAAGTTTTAATTAAAACAAGATTTGCAATCAAGTTTTAACTAAAATACAAATCTTAAATATAATGCAAGTTCTGGAAAAACTGGTCAAATATAATATTTTATTACCAAAGAAAATATTGATAAACCCTGTTTTTCCTTCATGAAATTATAAGCATAAAACAGAAAACATTTCTATAAGAAAAATAAAACAAGAATAAAATAAAAAATAGAGTTTCTGCTTGACTAATGCTATTTTTTGTAGAATACCAACTAGCCTATATCTTCAATGCTGCCATCGACAATTTTCAACGTTTTTTTAAACATATTCATTACTTAAAAATCATTCTTAACATTTCCTAATACTTCTGAAGATCAAGTTAAATACTGCTGTTACATCTTTGAAATAATTATTTTCTTAAGCAATACGAGGATCAAATTTTTCTTTATTTGCTTGATTCTTGTTCTATTTAGAATTTTTCTTCTTTCCTTTTCTTCATTTACTTTCCTCCCTTTATTTATTCTATTTGACTAGACTCGTATTGAGAATGAGTATTTTTTATGCACTAGACTACTCGTCCCATAATTAAATCATAAATAATTTATTATTAAACAGAAAATCATATTTATAATAAGTGAATGCTAAAGTCAGATGATGGTACTTTTTTCAGTTGTCATATTCTTATTTACAATATATACACATTTATTAACGACATTTCTATCCAACAAAATTTGAATTATTTCACCGATTTTGCAAAGAAAGAATATTTAAGTTTCAGAATTATATTTTGTTTTAGAAATAGCGAATCAGAAATATCAAATATCCTTTTTATCTTTTATTATATTTAATTCAATGCATTTAAATTTTTATGCTTGTTTTATCACATAATACACAATTTTTTTATGCATGTGATGGAGAAGTAAAGTGAAAATTTCTTTGAAATGAGTATTATTTTCTTTTACCAATGACTATATTGTAAAAAGCATCCAAAAGTAGTATTGTTTATAATTAACAATAAAATATCAAGTAAATGTTCTAATGAAGCAAAGAAAAATCATTGTTTTATCAACCCACGGAAAATGAAAGGGTGAGTCAACCTTTTCTAGCTCAAGGATAGAAACTAGGATTTGTACCTTGGAAGCACAAAGAGATACTGATATTCTACAATACTTCCTTTTAAAGAGCTAGATATTTTTATTTATTCCCAAGCTGGTCCCAATCTTAACTATCATGACACCACATTTTTTTTTCTTTTTTAGCAGATGATAAAAAGCAGAATATATGAATAGTGAAAAACTTAACACAATAATCTTTACTTTTTGCTTCCAACAAATTAAATCATTTATAGACAATAAGCAAACCCATTTAAGTCACAATTTAGGTTTAACATAACTTTTTAGCACTGTTCATAACGTATAAACATCAAGAATTCAGATATAAACATATAACATTCTATGGAAACAAATGTACTTTTAAAATATATAAGTATGCAGCCTATAAGTATTTTCTCAACATTAATCCATTTACTAAAATAAAAATTCAACAGTATTTTAAAAAATTCTATGATTTTGCATTTATAAGGAAATAGAAAGCATTATTTTTTTCACCAATAAGTTATAAAAGCATATAGTTATATCCCTTCCCTAAAAATATTTTATACAAATATGAAAAAAATTACATCTAATGAAATTTCAACAATATGATTTAAAAAATATGGGGCATGTCCAAATTTTGTCAGATATTATACTTCAGCTTCATTAAGTTTATTTAGTTTGGTAATTTTGAAATCTCTAAACGAAAAAAAAAATTCAAATTCATTTAATAGAACAAGTTACATTTTATAACTATAAGCAAAATCATTGTTTTAGCTTTTAAGACTATTTTATGTGTCTAATGTTTGAAAAATAAGAAAAAAACGATGTAAATAGAGCTTCTGTCTATTTTCTGCATTTATGTTAGAATGCAAAAATTGCCTGATTTACCACTTCTTTCATCTGTTTTACAACAAAAACAATAAAAAATTCACTATGTGGAATACATCCTTTAACATCAGCTTTAGTAAAATCACTACTTTTGTGATCTGTGATATTTTTAAAAATATCAAACATTTGAAAATTTAGAATTTAACGATATTATAACTACTAATATCACCAAATCCTTTAAGATTTACATGTCAAATATAAAAATATTAGCAACCAAAAAAAATCACTGATTTTTTTAAAGATAAACTATTTGTTTTATGAAGAAAAAAACATGGTGACCAAACAAATTACTTGAACTTGTTGTGTGTGTGTGTATATATATAAGCTCTCTCTTTACATAACATCATCAACAGCTGTCACCTTTTATTTGCAATCTGCAATACTGGAATATGTAATCAAATTGTGCCTTTACTAGCTAAGAATGTACTGAATATTTTCAAAAATGATATTTCTTCTTCATTGCAAATATACAAACCAAAATAATTCAGGAATTTCAAGATTAAAAATTAAAAGCTTTTAAAGAGAAAATACTTTTTTATAAAAATTAAAAATAATTATGAAGTTTGAAATCTTTAACAAATGGTACAATTGACATTATAATTTTTAATTCAATAGTTCATTATACTTATAAATTAAGTAATTCATAATATTTAAAAAATATAAATAACAAAGAAAAGGATATTTTTAACAAAATTATTATTTATGAATAAGGTGAATATTAAAAAAAAAAACTTACATTAATGACAAGGGCTAAAACTTGGAACTGTTCTAAACTCATAACTTCAACAAAATTTGGTTCCTGACATAATTTCAGCATGCAAGTAGCAGCAGTTAGTCGCAACCATGATTTCTCAGAGGGTCTATAAATGTAAATATAATAATATTTTATTAAAAAAGGAAAAACTAATGAGAGAATTTTTATACTCGTATCACTGTAGTAAATAAATACACAAAAAAAACTTACGAAACAAATCCTTTCTCCATTAAATCACCTCTATGTAAAATCACAGTGGTTAACAGTCGTAGAGAAGAAACTCCAGATTGAGTAGCTGTTTTTAACCCCAAAAGCCAACGAACGATCATTTTCATGCCTTCAACCTAATGATTGTTAAAAAATAAAATAAACAACCAAGCACAAATTTTAATAAATTTCGAAATCTATGAATATCTTGCAGCAAATTTTACCTTCACTTTTGTTTCTTCAGGCAGCATGTCAAAATCAACCCAATTAGTATCATCAGCTCTATTTATTTCCTTAAATAAATAACAATAACATTAAAATTACCAAACTTGCATTTTTATCATTACAATTTGTTCACATCTTTAATTTAAAATTAGCATAAAATTTCATACAAAATATTACTTAAATCTTAAATTTCAATAACATATCAGAACCTGATAATTAAATTAAAAAAGCCATCAAATTTTACAGATCAGGAAAAACATTATAAGAATTTTAAAAATATTTTTTATTTAAAAAAAACTTCTTGTACACCTCAAGAACCAAACTTTAAATAATACAAAACAAATGAAAAATTGTTTTGAAAATTTATGTATATAATATTTTTGATAAAATTAATTTAAAAACAAATTTTATACTTTTTAAAATCCAATAAATAATTTATTGTTATCAAAAATAATAGTCGTGATAATAAAATTGCACAGCACAATAACTGAAATATGTATTCATTCAAAAATAGAAAATCCAGCCAGAGAATATTTATTTATCCTTTATATATTTTATTAATTTAAACAAATAAAATGATAAAATTAATACTCACAAAATCAACCATAAGTAAATCTTTAACAACAACTTTTGAAACAATACTTTTGATCAGGGATCCAAACAAATCAGGACAAAGCTGAGCAATATGTCCTAAAGAAACTAATGCTGTTCGAAAATATTCAGAATGTAAAGTCAGGCTCATCTTTAGGCGCTGCAAATTAAAATTGTGAGAGTTTAAAATACTTATGGATAACTGTACTTCATATAAAAATAATTTGGAAGAATATATTTGAGCTTACATCAATAATTTGTCCAAAAACTCTTTCTTTGTTTGATATCATAACATTCAAGCATGCAACTGCATGTTTTGCTTGTTTAACAGTGCCATTTTCAATGAATCGTTCTAACATGGGTTGTAATCGTCTGCAATAAACAAAGCTTACATGAATAATATGAGTAAGCAATTGTATTTATAACTTCTTATAAATATAAATGTTAATTATCACCAAGATGTGTAAGAGTATATTAGCTTGTAAAGTATTTTTTTTTATTAAATGCATCAAAATTAATATTTTTGAACTGCCAATTTATATAACACATTTTTAAAACATGAATTTTGAATGTATTATTTTTTAAGAATCTGATTATATAAAAATATTTAATAAGCAACCAAAAATTAAGTTCTTTAGTTCATTAAAAAGCATGATTTCATGGCAGTATACATTAAATGGTTTTTTATGATAATAATTTTACAGAAAAAAAATAGTTATTAAATTTAATATATAATTTATAAAAGATAACTGAAATTTAATAAAAATTTAAAACAAAGTTAATGTTAAAAATTAAGTAAAGATATATTTTCAGAAGATAAAAATTATTAAGCATCCTATCTCAATGAAATAAAAATAAGTCTTCAGCACTAATATACTTCCACATTTGAATTCAAAAGCTAGTAACAACTATGTTGTTTCAAGAAATCTTGAAATATTTACATTTTAAAATTTTATAGTAAATGAAGTGGATATTTTATTATATCTCAATAGAAAATTAAAATATAATAAAAAGTTTCACTTACGAACAAATATTAGGATACTGGCCTTCTAACACATAACCTATATTAGTAAAAATCAAAATAGTAATATCAACAGCAACTTCATCTTCAACTCGAAGGATGTTTAATAACTCTTCAAAAACAAAATTATTGCAGAAAGCACCCGGAAATATAGATGACAAAATCTAAAGAAAAAGTAATTTAATATTAAATTGTGTATACATAGTTAAGCATATTTTTAAAATAACAAGGTCTTCTACTTAAGATTTTAATTTGAGAATTTTTACCTTATAATCTAATTAAATTTTTATTGTAAGAAAATACAATAGATTAATTTTCCCAAAGTTTATTTTAAACATCATTAATTAAAAGTAAGTGATTTATAAGAAAGCTAAGATTTCTATTAAAAATGAAATTTAAATGTATTAAACATATTAATTTTTTTCTCTAATGATGGGCATTGGGTGACTAACCCTTCATGCACAGCAAAGCCAGAAACTCCTACTCATTTATTTTTACCCAGAAAGCACCTGTGAACCAAGTCCCTGAGATGAGTAGCATTACCTACATCACATTACTACATAGCCGCGTATAAGGTGGACAACATTCATTCATCATCTAAGAAGAAAGAACAAAGAAATGAAGAGAAAAAAGAAAATCCTTGCCCAAGGCAGGATTCAAATTCGGGACCAACAGCCTAGGAGTCAGGAACACTAAGTCACTCAGCCATCCATTGGCTACATTTAAATATAAATAGCCTCAAGATTCTAAAATTTTTCATAAATTTCTATTTGAATGCATGAATTTTGCCTCATTGATTGCAAAATGTTTTTAAAGTGTGTTTCATTTTATTTTATTGAATTACATGCCTGGTAACATTTCAAATTTTGAACAAAGTACACTTATAGTAAAACTTTTGCTTAAAACTGAATCAACTGTAATACATTTTGATGCTAATACATACAGTAGTTAATATAAATACTGGAAAAATAGCTTGATTTTTAATATTCATAAATATTTTACACAATTTTATTAATATAATATGTATTAAAATTTATTGCAAACTTAGCATGGCCTATAATTACGTACTAATTTATTATTCAGTTTTTATAAAATTGAGATAATTAGTTTAGATAACTTCTAAGAATGCTGGCATTACAATATAATTATAATATGAATCTCTTTAATACTAAACATAAGAATTGACAAAATAAAACCTTTATAAAATCTGATTCCTAAAAATTCTGCATAAACTACAATTTTTAAAAATAAACTCATAAACAAATGACATTTTATATGGAAATTTTTTATTTTCAACTCATTTCATTATTGGAAGACAGTGCTTAGGAAAAAATAACTATGAAAATTTTTAAAGTTATTGAAAAAAAAAGGAAAAAACAATGAAATGTCATTAATAAAAGTTAATATAGTATTTGGTTTAACCAATAAAAAGTTAAGTTTCCACATTCATATAAATTTTCTTTTCATATAACCACAATATTTGTGGTCATTTTACATGCAAAAATATAAGCTTATACATAAAAACATTTTAAATATCAGGAAACACCCATAAAAAGGATATAAAAATGTATAGTAAAAAAGTGATTTATAATGACCAATTAATTTCTAAAAGAAAATCATAAAAAAATTCACAATCATATAATTAAGTTCAGAATTAGTTTAACACAATGGCTGAATTTCATGGAATTATTAAATTATTCAAAATAAAGATAATATAAATAAAAATCTTTTTGTCCTCTATGTCTAAGTTACATAAAAAAATAATAAATATTTAAAAAAAAAAACATGTAAATGCATACTAATGATTTAAGTAAAATTAATAGCTTAGATATTGGCATGTTTAATTTTTTACAATGCTTGAATTAAATTTTCAAATTACTTGAAGGAGTTGGAGACCTCTTTCAGATGAGTTAAACAAGCCCAACTGAATATCGATATCACCTGATCCTGTTAAAGAATCTTTAATGTACAATAGCAGTTGCTTAATACCAGCAAGATCAATCATCACAGGAGCTACACGTTCAAGCATCTGCTTAACAATCATGTAAAAACTATTTGTTTGGACAGGTAATCCAAGTGCTTTAAGAACTTCTTTCTGAAATAAAGATAGAAAAATGATGAGAATATAATTATAGTAGGAATTTGTCTAATACTAAATCTGCATTTATAAAAGAAAATATGTATTAAAATATCTTACAACACTATGCTCAATTTCTGAACACGTTGCAGAACCTTTCAAAATGGTATCCATATGACTTTTTAATCGGTTATTATTTTGTAACAAGCCAAAAAATTTCTTCAAGTATTCTTGACATTTAATTGGCTCTGGAAGTGTTTCTAAATAATAAAAAAATTATAACTCAGAGAAAATACTAAAAGAGCTTCCATAATTAAAAAACTTAGATGTTTTAATTACATTAAAGTAAATACAACACAGCTAAAATGAAATAACATGATATGCTTACTTGATAAAATAACTATTTTATTAGCTAAATTCTTTTCTTGCCCTTCAACTTTTGGATTTTGGCAAAGAACCTCTAGAACATCTTTGACATAATTTCTAACACTGAAAAAAAAGGTACTTATTTAATCACATTCTTTATCATAAAGTATTAAGTATTATAACTGTTTAAAAGATATAACTACATTTGATTGAGTAAAAATAGCTGAATAACTTAAAGCCATCCAATTCAGCAAAATGCTTTCAGTGAAAAACAAATTACTGAATTGTGGGATGATAACACTGATTAAGTTAATTTTTTTCACAAGAATACTAAACAGTAATTCTAATCCAATTTTAGACTGAATTAAAATACACTTCAGATTTCCTTCATCAGGCATAGCTTTAATTTTTTTTTTGGGGGGGGGGGAGGGGATCATGCTATTTCCATTTTTCTTTAATTCTTGCAAATTAAGGATAAATTTATGCAGAATAATTTGATGATAAATATAATGACATTCATATCGAAATGTGTTCTAAGAACATTTATGCCTATTGATGATTTAACATTTTAGATATTGCCTTATTTAAGTAAGCAATATATTTATGTATGCATGTATAAATATATATATATATATATATATATATATATATATATATATAATGAAAGTAGTAAAATTCAATCATTTATGTTAACTGAGCATGGTTTGAATGGGCATTAAAACTGTAGCTTTTCTCATAAAAAATACATAATAAAATCTGAGTATTTATTTAAAGTGAACTTTGGATGTTGCAGGCTATTCCTGATAAATATTTTTTGAACTGGTTTTTTTTAATCAAGACTTGTCTTTAATTTTAGTCATAATACAAATACCTTTAATTGCAATACAATGCAAAAATTCATGTCAACAACTGAAGTTAAAGTTAAGAAGAAGTTAATCAAAATTTGTCTTCTTTTTTATTAAATCTAAACTTCATTACAAAGAAACCCAAGAAAAATGCTTATTTAAAATGATCCAGGAGGAATATCTACTATTAACTTCAAGTATATTAATAAAAAACAGTTTTATGAAAAATTTTTCATTTTCAATACTGATTTGCCCTTTTCATAAAAAATAATCTGATAAAAGTTTAAAAAATATTTTTGTTTTAACTTGTACATTTTATACACTAATTAAACCAAAGAACATATCTTGCACTTTCAATTGTTAATGTAACTTAATATTATTATTAAAGGTATTGGGCCTCTTAGATTTCTTTACAAGATGGGTTTAGAAAAATAATATTTTGTCCATGTCTACATTCTCTATAAAATATTATAAGGAAAATAAAATTCCAGGAATCAGAATAATAATTTTGAAGTAAATGAATAAGGCAATTTAAAAAAGACATAATCAGTGATTATATAAATATATATGCAGCATCAGAGCCAAATCAATCTTAATTTTTAAAAATTTCTTTGTTATTTATTTTTTAATAATGAAATAGACACTATAATGGTTTTTATTAAGGTGAAACATTATATGAGTTTAAAACAAAAGTAAAATACTTACGTATTCTGACATTTTAGAAGCTCATTGAAAGCCCTAAAAAAATAAAAATATCCACTTAAAAAGTCAATTTAGAATACATAAAAATTCATAATCAGGAACTAAATAAACGAATCTGAATATTATAAGTATTGGGTTATAAAAAGAAATTTATAAAACTCTTTAATAAAAAGTAAATATTTAACATAATTAGAATTAATAACATATTCTGCACCTTTTTCTTTAATTTATTTAATTTTTATCTTGTCTGAAATTTAAGTCCAGTAAGTTGATAATAAATAAACTATAATTGTAAAATTTAAGAAAAATGAACATTGACAATTTTAATATTCATTAAAATTTATACATGGATGAAATCTTAACAGAATGATTTTCAAGAAATTGGTCTACTTTGCTTGCTAAAAGAAGTGTTAATTAGGTTTTAAAAAAATAAAAAAAATAAACACACACATCACTCAAATAATATTTCTTGAAATTGAAAGATCTGAAGCTAGGCACATAAGATTTTAAATAATTCAGCTATATTATTTGGTTACATAAGATTTTATGACTTAAATTGATGCAGAAGAACAACTTTAAGAGAAAACAAGAAAGCACTAACAACTTTAGTGCATCTAAACAAAAAGTCTCTCAAACAGATTATCAGCAAATATTAAATAATATTTCATCAAATATATTTTAAAATAAACAATTATATACATGACAGTAACTTTATTTTTTATACAAACTGTATAATGCAGACAAAAAATTAGAGAATAATTTAATTTTAAAAAATAAATTATTATATGAAAACTATTTTCACTTTTCAAAAAAGAAATATATTTTCTGATGTTCACAATAACAGTGCAGAAGTACCATAAGCTTTCAACAATGATTTACCAGATTTGGCCTGAATTCTTACCATTTCATGACACTTGGAATGTGCTGCCATAACATACAACAATTACTGATCATTACAGAAATTTTGGTGGATTAGTTATAGAACTAAGTATTTTCTGATAATGAGAACAATAATTTTGTAACCCAGGACATCTCTGCCAAGTACATTAACTCATTTATGTGACATAAATTTTTAACAATTTTTAATTATTTTAATATTAAATTAATTTTTAAGTGTTTTTTCTCATCATTTGAAGTCCTAGCTAGAATTAAACGTTTACATTTTTAATAACAGAATTGAATATATACTAATCAGAACATACATCTTAAGAGACAAGATAATTCAATTTTTATGCTGAAGGATCTCAGATTTCAGCAAAATCTTTAATAATTATTAACACAACAAATACATTTACATAATTTCATAATCTTATTATGCTTTTAAGACTGTAATTTTAACTTGTGAGATTAATTGAGTATTAATTTTAATTAATGAAGACTAATGATTTTTATGCCTCATATTCATTTTTTTCAACTAAAAATTTCAAATTCCATAACACTAAAAAGTTTGGCTTACTTTATAAAACGAAAACAAAAGATTAGATAAGACTTTAGTGGGATGTTGCAGTTAAGCAGAAAAGAGTTATGCTACAATGAAATATATTTTTTCCTTCATTACAAACTTAAATAAACTTGAAGAAAATTCTGACAAATAATTACTTACGGCTAATTTGACAGTAAATGACAAAATTTATAAAATTTGGTGATTTTATATAAAATTTAATCAATCGCAAATCTTTTATTTAATACTGAGGAACTGTATCTTGTACTTTATGAGACCTATAAAAGAAAAATGATTCAGATAATTGATTTCACATGACTTCAGTTTTACTTTATAATGTGCAGAGGCTATAAGCTTGAAAAGCACAATCATTATTGTAGCAAAAAATTAAAAGGTGGATTGGAAAAAAAAAATTTCTTTAATTCACAATTTGTGTTTCTAACAGAGAAATTGCTTTAGTATAGAAAATTTAAATTATTTATATTTCGAATTTACATTAATTAAAAACCATAGTTATAATGAATGATGGCAATTATCTCATAATTATTAAACATCACAAATATAAAGAACTACGTGATTAGAGACTACTTCATTTAAATAAACTAAGGCAAATCAATAGTTTAATTTCGTTTAATCACTTTTTTACAAATGATTCATCGGATCAAAATCTGTATTTGAAATTAGATTTAAAACTCTGAACACCCTCAAATGAGTAAAGAAATAAACTTACAAGTAAAGCCACATTATTGAGTAGTAAAAACTTTCAAAGGAAATCATACATAATCAATCGGTTATGCATTCTGTTAATAGTACATAAAATAATTCATTTACTTTAAGACTGTAATTACTAATACATAATTAAAGTAAAATACAATTAATCGTTATATTTAGTTGAATACGTAAAACACTCAATTAAATTGAATATTTAATTAATTATTCAGTTAAATATATATGTAATTATGTAAAAAGAAATGGCAATCCACATAACCTAATAACATTTTGCATGCTACAAAGATGGTTCCCAATATGAAAATTTTTGAAACATAAATCATAATATCATAAAAAAATGGGTGAATGAAATTTATACTTACTTAATAGCATACTCATCAACAGAGCAAAAAAGTTGATAAAGTTTTTTCATACGTTCTTCTAAAGAACTTTGGTATGGAACTAGACAAGTATGAAGTATTCGTTCTACCAATAACCTAACAATGCAAGTGAGTTGTTAATGAATAAAATAAAAATTATAAGGAAATAAAAACATAAAAAGTCTCAGTTACCTGTCTTCTAATGCTGTTTGATAATAAACATGTAAAACTTTATTTTTTATCCATGAAATACATTCTTTTGTAGATTCTGGAATTTCAGGATTACTCATGTGCTGCTTATAAAGCATTGCTAATCCCAACAAAGCTTCTTTTCGAATTTTAAACTAAAAAATAAAAAGATATTCCCCATTTATATTCTTAAATGAACAGTAAATGCATTTAACATTAAAATATTTAAACTTTTATTTAACAAAAATAATGAATAGTTAAGATAATTAAAAATAGCAATTCCTATGATGGTGAATAAACTACACATTGGTAGCATCTTATCGGAATAAATTTAAAATTAAAAAATAAAAAAACTTCTGAATAATAGGAACAATATTCTAAAACTAAGATATTTTAAAAATTACTGAAAGCAAACCTACCTTTTTATCTAAAGTTCTTTCTTTAACAAAATTCAAAAGATCATCAGTAACAGAATTAAAATCCTTTTTGGCAGCACTAATTATAGCCATAACAACTTCATATCTGACTGTTTCATCAGGATCGTGCTGCCGAAGCCTCATTTGTTCTATAAAATAATCATAAAATTAAATAATTATGAGACATATAAATATTAACAGAAAATTTGATTCAGAAGATATTTTAAGCAAAAAAATTTTTACAATACTTAATTATTGAAATAAAATTTATCCCTTTACAAAAAGTAAGTTATTTTACAACAGTATACATTTTTAATGGATTGTAATCATAGTGTACATTAAAAAAAACTTTTTAGTTAAATGATTCATAGATATATGTGCAACTAATTTTTCAACAATTAATCTTTCACTGCTCTTTGTTTAGAATTTTTATAAATACTAAATAGAAAAAGCTACCACATAGTTTAGATTTTTAAAAAAAAAAACTGAGATTTGTAGACACATTATGGGGCAAAAACTTTATCCTAAAGCAATGACACTTTAATACAGTACAGAATAAAAAATTATTTGAATTCATAGTTTTTTTTTTGTTTTTTTTTTCAAAGTAAAACATTAAGTTAACATTTGATTCAAAGTTCTTGAAATGTGATCATCTGAATGAAATTTAGTACTTTTTCTACAAACTTCCTTCTTCTAAAAATTTTTTATTTTTTTATTTGAAAACTGTAGCATGATTTAAGACATCCAATTTTATTTTCAACATAGTTTGAAAATTTAGTTATGCTAGAAAATTTAGTTATACTAGAAAACACCATTATCTATGATTAAAATACTATTTTAATTTGTAATTTTACTTTATTAAGCATGATAAATGGAAGTACTCAATTTGCATATGATAAATTGAAAAATAAATGCAGAAAATAAGAATTTTACTTTACAAATAGTTATTAAAATAATGGAAAAACCTCAGATTTATAAAGAATTCCTTATCAGTATCATGTAAGATTGAATTCAGCAAGTAATACAGCTTGGATTTGCCTACAAAATGATTCATACAAGTGCTGAATAGCGTTAAAGTAATATTATATCATTCTTCATAGAAATATTGAAAAAGCTCTAGGAGAGACGCTAGTAGTTGATAAAAACCATATTGAACATTTAAACCATAGCTTAGTTATACTGAGGTTGGGTGACTAAAGGGCAAAATAGATTTTTAATTTCGTCCTCATGTTTATGAAACCATGATTAAAAAGTCCCATTTCATGGATAGATACATTATCATCCTGGGAAATTCAGTCTTCTACAAGAAAAAAATGTATCATAGATGGACTACTGAATTGGATTTCAAAGTCAAGGTAGATAGACTTGGTCAACTCAAGATGCTAGATAGTTGGAAGGAGACAATCAAAATCAGGTGTCCACCAAAAATGTATCCGCCCTGTTGTAGAAAAAAACGAGAAAGATGATTTGCCATTCCATATTTTTTCTTTCATTTTTTTATGGAAAACCTAGATGCTGGGTGAGTTCTGTAGAAGTTTTTCCTGCAGATGTTTACTTTTTATTTGCTATGAGTCACTTTCATTAAACTTTTCTTTTTGTCCATTATTTTACTGTGTCGAGTTTATTTTGCTACACTATGTATATGCTATGATGACTCTTTAGATATTGTACCATTAGGAACGATTAAAGGTTGGAATGTCTTCATCAAATTTGTTCCAACTAAACAGGCTCTAACAATTTGGCCTATTTAAAAATTCAAGAAATCTGAAGTTTTGCAGTTCTGAAAAAAAAAAAAAATCCAAGACTTTCCGGACTTTTTTCCACATAGAAGTACAATATGTATACATTTCTATTTATAAAAAAACTGGTAGCTATTATTATATTTTAAAGCTTATCAAAGATATCACTTACATTCACAGGTGTTTCTACTATTTTGATAACTTGTATATCATATTCAGAGATACAAGTTAATAGTAAACATATTGAATACATAAATTCCACTAATATTCTAAAAGACAGAGTATATAAAAAAATAATAATCCAATATTTCAAACTATAGCAAGTAATATAATTCCTTATACTCCAATCAATATTCAAAGCTGATTTTACATATGTTTACTAATAATATAAAAACAATTATGTTCAAATACAATATCAAAACCAAAAAAGTTATGCAATTAAAACAATTCAAAGGAGATTAAAAAAATATATAAATCATTAGTAATAAATGTATTTAAATTTTCAAATTAAATAAATCGATTAAAAAAATACCTGAATATCTTTTAAAAATATTACTTATATACGATATTAAATGCAATATTTACAAAGTAGTTACAAAACACCCTCTATGGATGATTCAAAGATTAAAGTATTATACTTTTGCATCTTTATTTTTAGTATTGATTTCATATGATAATCCTCTATTACATTACTATATGTTCACATAATTGATTTAAATTGTACATTGTATTTTCAACTTATTTTTAATAAAATATATTTCAGTAAGATACTTCCACTCCTTCATATATTCAAACTTTTTCTGAGAAATCAAACTAAAATATGTATTTACAAAATCCATTGATATTTAATACAATATGCTGACAGATATCATTTATAATTTTTTTTTTTAACATAAATTGATAAATATCAGAATATGATGATTATTTTGTAAGAACTGAGACATGTTAGTGAAAAAAAGTATTTCACTGAAAAATGGCAATCTAGCTCATATTTATAAATTGCAGATACACTGTTATAAATTGTAAATGTTTTAAGTAAAAAAAACACAATTATAACTAGAATTATCATCTATTTGGGCAAAGTATGTAAGAAAAGAATAGGGAACTTATAAGTTGAGCATTTTCATAACAGAAAAGTAAAGATGGTTATTCAGCCTTTTTTGATAAGCACCAAGAGTAAGATATACACAAATCAATTAAAAATAAGATTTATGAGTTACTCAAAATTAAATGAAATGGTTTCCAATTTGACAAAAATTAGATAAGGACAAAAATCAAAGGCACATCATGTAGTAATAAATACTTTTTAAATAAAGCTAGTTGTAAAAGCATGTAAGATATTAAAATGAAAGGAAACATCACTAGAATTATGGAAGGAACAATATATTTGATTGACTGAAACAACTTTAAAATGTTCTAAAAGTTAACTTTGTAAACAAAACTCAAATTTGCACAATGCTACAAATATAAAAAAAAAATTACAGTTTTTCTATTTAAATAATATGCTGCATATGTCAAAAAGTACTAAAAAAATTATTTATAATCCCATAAATTTAAACATTTTAATATATATTTAAATACCTTCACAATAACCAACTTATTTGAATGAACTTCTTTTCCAATATTGTGGTTTAATTACAAAATAAAAGTTTAAAAAGCAAAGAATTTTAATTAGAAAAATCTTAATACCTGTTATATCAGCTCGTAATTCAGGATGATTGAGTAGGAAATGCATAGCATATTGAACACACCGTATCCTTACTTGACTACTGATATCATTAAATCTAAAAATAATAACAAAACATTACAAAATTTAATAATTGAGTTTAAGAGACAATTATGGCTAAACTTTTAACAAATGCTAACCTTCCAAGGAAACATGTCCATAATGTTTTATTTTGAGCAGCTAAGTCAGAATTTCTGTCTGAGAACATTCTTGCTAAAAGCTTAGTTACATCTAAGCGTTCCTTTTCAATACTGCTCTATAATTAAAAAGAAAAACACATTTTGTGTGTGATACACAGTTTATAAATAAAATTATTCAACTTATAATTTTATATAAATATAAAATAAATATACATTACATAAAAAATTTTTAATCAAAAAATTATACAAACATTCATTAAAGTTAAAAAGACATGTATTCAGTTACCTTCTAATGAAATACTGAACACTCCTTTTAAGAAAAATGAATAATATCAAATAAAATAAAAAAGGAAATTTGCTTCTTTATTTAAAAAGTAAATTATGAATATTACATAATTTACAAAATGTGAAATAAAACTGACTGACTGTTATGTTAGAAAATAAATTTTCTTTTACCTTTAGCTTGAATTCCAGCTGGGGTAAAACACCTGTCAACATCGTTGGGCATATTGTATTCAGTTCATAAATTAAGTCATAAATTTTGTTAAGTAATACACTGTCAACTTTACCCAAAATCAAAGCATTGTTGAAAAACTGAAACAAAATTTCAATTTTTAGCCATGATACAATATGAGTTTTTTTTAATGTGAATCAATCGATAAAATTCAATTTACTTACAGCATGAACATAGGGCTCAATTGTAACTTGAGTTCGTTTTAAAATATCTTTAGCCAAATTATAGGAATTCTTGTTCTGAGTCTATAAAATAATATATCAATAATAAAAAGTGCATGTTATTAAATAAAGCTGAAAAGATATTTACTTTCAATTATATAAAATAAAAAATGACAATAACAAAAAAATTTTCTATATAATTAATAGCACTTTTTCATGCTATATAACTAACTAGCTACCTTTTTTGGTTCCACAATTTGAGTTAAAATAATATCCAACATTTGCTGTGAAACAATATCAGCTTCAAGGATTAATGGACACATCATATCTAACATGAAGTTTTTGACTTTTGTAGAATGATTATCACTGCAAAAACAAAACATTCCTATAAGAACTATTTAAAAATATAGTTAAAAATTTACTAATTTTCAATAACATTGTCATTTCTAATGAGGGTCAGAAATATTTGGTGAATTTTATAAACTTTAGCATATTTTATTTTTAAAAAGAAAAATATATTCAAGCATTTGAACTAAACATTCTGCAATCAGAGTTATAGAAATATTTTAAACAATCCTGTTTAGTTAAATAGGACTTCATAGTTTGAAAATTTCAACAAGAAAGTTATCTCATTTAAAAACTAGAAAAGTTAACTTTACAATACCATCAGTATTGAGTCATTAACTTTTTATGACATTATCATTAGAAAATTCTAATTAAAACAGAAGAATATAAGGTAGTCAAATAATAGCTTAATAAAATTTTATCAAAGCAATAATTTTGTCTGAAACACAACTCTCCCTTTTTTTAATTTTTCTTTACTTTTGCCTGATATTTTTTCTTAGTCAAAACATGCAAGATATTAACTTTTAGATAATACTTTATAAAGAATATGTAAAGCATTCCTTTAATAAAATTACCACACCACAAGCATTTTCTAATGTAAATTCTTCATTCTTTTTAAATTTCAATGTGGCAATTAAACTTTTATTGCAACAGGAAATTAATATTCCCCAAATATAACTCTTAAAACTTGATATTAAAAAACAGGTCATAACTCAAGTTTAAATAAACTATATCTATAGATGGTTATACAAATATATTGCATCATCTTAACTAAATATCAAAAAATGTAAATAAAATTTAAAAATAACTAAACTTTGTTTAAAATCTTGTTTTCATGAAGAAAGTTATATTAAGTTTTAGTTGAACAAATGCATAGCTGTAATTAGGTTTGTTTGAAGTATAGCTATATAGTTAAGTTTAAGGTTGATGCGGAACTGTAGTAAAATTTAAATTTGAAGCTCTGTTTAATAAATTCTGTGAATGTGAAGGACTGTATTATTTCATCTTAATGTAATAATATTTCATCATAGTTATTATAATTGAATCTGCAAAGATACTGAATTAAGATCCTACAACACAGAAAAATCAACATTGGTTCATATAAATTCAGAAACCTTACCCATTATTAATTTTAAGATGTTCTAAAAATCATCTGCATCTACCTATGGACTATTTATTAATCAAAATCCCTATTTATAGGATAAAGACATTTTTTATAACCAGGACACAAAATTACCTGAATTACAGAATAAAGTAATGAAATCTAAACAAAGAAAGTTTCTCAAATCATTCTTAAAAATATGTCCATATATCTTTATTTAATATCTATATTATATTTAAAATATTAATTAGCATTTGTTTTAATAAAAAAAATGAATTGTAAATTTATCAATTTTCTAAAAAAAAATCATACAGATTTAATATCAAAACATTTTTAGAAAAAATTCCTTATTTAATTACTATTGTTTTATTCTTTTAATATTTTAATATATATATACATATACACACACAGAGAGATATATCACTTAAAATAAAAATAAAATTTTCAAAGTAATCAAATGTTTTTTGAATTTTAATATATTATTTCCAAAGACTCATAAACCAGTCATAAGCAAGGTTTTCATAATAAATTTCATAATAAACAGTAATCCTATCTTAAAAAAAATATCGCAAACCACATAATTAAGTTGGAAATACTGCATTATATAACCATTGTCTATTGCAGGACTCATTAATAACAATTTGTTCAAAACCTCATTAATATAACTCAGACAATTTAGTAATCAAATTATTTATAAAAAGCATTTAATATTCATAACCAAGTTCAATTTTAAAATGAGAGACTAGAGACATGATACTAATAGAATGCAAGAAAAATCCATGAAAGAGCAGTTTAAAATTTTCTGTTTTTGAATAGATAGTATATATATATATATATATATATATATATATATATATATATATATATATATATATATATATATATATATATATATATATATATATAGAATAAATTGAAGAATTGCTAATGATTTATATATCCTTAAAAGTACCTCAACTTATTCTCTACACTTTAATAAACAGAAAGAGAAAAAAAATTGGAAGGATATTTATATCAAAACATATCAACAAACCAGAGAAAAGATTGATGAATTTTCCATTACATTAAAAATTAATACAATTAACAGATTGTTTATTGTTCAATTAAAATAACACTTTAATAAATGGTAAAACTAATCAAAGAACGAACATAACTGAGATAAAATAATTAAATTTTCAATTACAATTACTTAATGTAAAAGTTGTATCCGATTTGAAAGATTTACTAAAAACTAAAATACTTTAAATAAAGTCTAAAAAATCATACTTACTTTACAATGGAGAATATGAGATGAAAAAGCTTAGTAAATATTTCTTGATTATCTTCTAATTCTATACAAATGTTAAATGTTTTTACCCATGCTAAATTCTGTAAAAAAAAAAATTTTTATTAAGACAATGAAATCAGAAAAAATATGTCCCACAAAAAACTAAGATAATATTTGCATAGGAAGTTTACTAAAGAGTAAATTTTTTATAGTTATAACTCACCTCAAGAAGATAAAAATATCGCTTGAATATAGTATCTTTAGGATCTTCCAAGCCTTGGAGTTGATCAATAAAAAAAATAAAAATTGCCTGAAATAAAAAAAAAATTATAAGAAAATATATTACACAATAATCATGCATTTAATTTGAATTGAAAAATACTATAACCTCCACAATATTGGCAACACAATAAATAGAAAAATAAAAAATATATAAATCAATATTTTCATTTTCCCTTAAACTTTATTTAGTAAATAATAAAATGGCTCCATATTTCTTTATTTCCATTTAATTTCTTTATCATTCTACACAAAAAAGTATTTATCAAATAAAAGTTTATAATAAATTGAAGGAATTTTCAACCAAAATTTTTTATATCCCTATACAAAATCAAGCGCAAAAATCTTAGCAATTTACATAAAAAAATATTTTGCTTTTAAACATGTTAGAAAATTAAATTAATTAGATTCATAAATAAGTTTTTGAAATGATATAAAAATGTTTTTAATTCAGAAATTCTTAACCGATAAGATATTTTAAAAGACAAAACATACTTTCAATTGTTCAGGATCTTTATAAGGGGCATCAGGAGCAAATACACGAAAAACATCAGCTATACAACAAGCAATGAGTAATTTAACATCTTTACTAGGATGTTCTAAGAAATTCTCGCTTGCTAAATGTATTGCAAGTGGAATGTAAGCAGAATTATCATCTTCTTGGCTCATATTCTGGAATGATTGAGCACATTCCTATAAAACAAAATTAAAGGTGTTTATAAATGAAAAAAACAATATAAATGGAAAATATCTGTATGAAAAAAAATATTAAGATTAGTTTTGTTCATATGACAACTTGGTTTTTGAGTCATTTAAAAAGTTATCAAAAAAATTTACATTATGGTAAAATAAATTTTTCAAAAATTCTTTTCATATAAAAAAAAAACAACTTAGAATTTTTTTTTTTCAAAAGTAACATGCTATGAATTAAGCAGAATCCCCATCATTTAATTCATCTTATTAATTATAAATATGACTAATGTTTTTTTAATAAAAAATAATTTTGTGGTATTTAGAACTTACTATGTATCACTAACATAAATGAAGAAATTAGTTGCAATACAATCACCATATTAGAAACTATGCAAAAACATTGATATAAGCAGAAAAACAACAGAAAAGATTACTATATGTATTTTTGAGCAATGTAAAATTGCTTAAAATATATTATATTTATGCAATAATAAGTGTTGGCCGATATTATCAATAAAAAATTTCAAAATTTAGTATAATTTTTCTGTTTTGTGTGAAAATGTTCACAATTCAAATGATTGCTTGAAACATAGCATCTTCTATTAATAAAGTATTACATCACTCAGCATCACCTGTGCATCAGAATTCAATAAGAGGAAGAAAATGATAAGAGATACAAAATTAACAATAAAAAAAGTGTTAAAAAGTTTCAAACCGTGGAAAATTCCAACAGTTAACTCTCAATCATACATAAACAGATTGTATATTTTCATTTTCTTATTTAATCCCTTTCATTAACATAGAATCAAATAAGAATGGTTGTTATAAAGAGTGTTGATGAGCCGAAATAAACAACAACATATCACGATAAATAATCTAAGACTTAAAATTTATATATGGTATAAAAATTAACAGTTTAAGGTATTCAGCTTAAAATTAGCTTCGTAAAATTAATTTATAATAAATAAGAGGAAATAGTTTTCATGATAGAAAATTTCAATAATTATTTTTAATATAGATGATTTTGATATAGGGTAATTACAGAAATTAATTATTCTTACCAAATGAAAGGTTTATTTTTAAATGGTTGAATTTACATAGTACTGTCTTCAAAAAAAATGTAAATGTTTTTATTTATTTTATGTCTTTAAAACTATAGACTTATGTCAACTTCAATTCCCTGAATATTCAATAAGTTATCAAGTTTTGTATCACATTAAAATCCCCTCCCCCTTTTTTGTACACAAGAATCAACTCAATCAGAATTAAATTTTAAGTCCCTTCAAAATCATGCAAGCACTTTTACTTCAGGTGAGAACTGATAGAAATCTTATTCAGAAAATTAAATATGATTCAGAATTCTTAGAAAAAAATTTATGTCAACACTAGCAATCTCTTCATTTATGTTTTGTATTAATGGAAAAATACTCTTTTCTTAAAAAATGTCATAATATTGAAAAAAACTTACAATAGAATAAACTACTTAAATTACAACAATTGCAAATAAAAAAATGTGTATTTTAAAACCAAAAGAATCAATATTGCTTCCAAAATTTATAATAGAAGAAAGTAACAAGCAAAATGTGAAAGTTAAAAAGATCACTTAATTAAGTACATTTATTATTAAGTTATTGACATGTGTGTCTAAAAAACATTTATAAAAAATGAAAAATGTTGAACCAAATAAATAGAAAAATATACCTTTAATCTTCTAACTAAATCATCTGTAGTGAGTTCACTGCTGATTTCCTTTACACCTGATGGGTAAACAATTTTTGGTTGTTTTAAACTAGCTTTAGGCATTTTTAATGTCCTATGAAAGATAAGAAAATATTAATTTTAAAAATAAATATTATGATTTTTTTAATAAGCATAAAATGTAAAATTCAATTTCAAGTTTAACTACAAATGCAAAATTTTTTTTATAAAAATAGAGTGAAGCATTAATTTTCTATGTCTGAATTTAAAGTCCTTTATAAGAATTCTTTAGCTTAAAATAAATTTTCAAAGTACTAAATTTCTGAAATTTCTTATTCAATATCAGTATTAAAAAACAGTTTAGGATTAATATTTTATAACAATTAAATTTTAATTCTATAAAAAAAAGTATTTATATGGTAAAAAGTTTGAACAAGTTTACAAGATATTTAAATTTATTCAATTTTGAAAAAAACAAGTTAAACATTATAACCATTTAATAAAAAGAGCTTCTGATTATTCTCTCATAAAGCATAAGTTGGTAGAAATCTTTGAGTTATTCAGTGAGTCATTTCAAAAAATTAATTCTATGAAGGAAATTAATAAATCATTCACAGAGTATGATGTGAAATACATAGAAATGATAATTTTATAGTAGAATGTAGTTCAACCAAAACAACGTAGAATTAAAAGAACATTCATATACAAAATACTAATAGATCAATACATAGGGAACTCCAATTAATTTAACCCATTAATATAATAAAACAGTTTAAATTATTAAAAAAGTTGATGAAATGTACCCTTGTATTAAAAAATGAATGTTTAAATTTTATCTACATAAATATTAAATCATTTGAGAATAAAAACAGATTATTCCGTTTAATTCTGAATTATTTAGAACTGAATAATTATTAATTTTGAATAACTGTATTATCTATTTACTGTCTATTTATAATCAGAAATAGCCCTATTTTCAACAGATATTGTATTATTTGTCTAAACGTTCATAAAAAATGAATATGTAAGAATCTTCTATTGAATGATAAAATAATATCTGTCAATAATGAATTTACCTTAGAACAAAAGAGTAGTTAGATTTTTCTAGATAACTTTCCATTTAAATAGTTATTTATAAATGATATTTGTTTTAATTGATGAATAATTTCAATGATTTCTTAAAATCAAATACTAATAATATTACAAATAATTCTCCCTTGCAGATTTATAATCTGCAATTCCTTTACTTTCAAATTTTTCAGTGAAAATTCAGTATTTTCAATAAATTATTCACATTTTATGTACAAATGACCATAGAAACATACACATGAGTGAACACGACAGATCTTTTGTTAAGCTGGTATTCAAGCCAAGTCCTTCTAATGAGAACAATACCAAAGTCAAATTACTACTGCAGAAACTTGTCAGTAAATTAGTCATAAAATAAATCAATTTAAAATAGGCAGCATTTTAGCTCACTTATATTTTAGTAAGTTTAAATAGCATGCATAAATACATTTATAACATGCTTATTTTAACATGCATAAATACATTTATAATTTTAGATCAGGTAGTCATTCTAAATATTACCATTTTTTTCACTTCCAGACATTTTTAATAAATTGGCCGTTAACTCTCGAAAATAATTTTTTTTTTATCATACTTACTGTTCCTTGAATAAAAAAACTAAAACTCAAAGTTTTTATTTAACTATTATGTAATACATTCTAAGCACAAATATGTTTTCCCACAATCATTAAAAACTTTTATTTTACAAAACCACACATTTCAAGCCAATTCACAGAGCTACCTTCGCCAGACACAGAATGAATTTTAATTTAAATTTTTGATAGTCAAATAATATCTGTGTAACAAATGAATTTTGACTGTTTAAATTAAAGAAAAATTAATGAAGTTTGAATTATGTGAAAAACAATATTAAACTATAAAAAGATAAATATATAATTAAATACTATATATTTGCAAAAGAAAACAATGTTTTTATTTTAACGAAAAACAAAATTTTAACATAAATTGATCTAGTACTTACTTGGTAAGGTACGAAAATTTTCAAAATTTTAAACTATATACACACACATAATCAGCCACAATAAGTATGTTTACAGATACAAAACCAAGCATAATAGAAATTTGAATGGAAATATAAAAAATAATTCATAAAAGAATGCCAATACTGACGCTTTTAATTTTCTAATGTCAAAATGACTATTATTTATAAATATATGTCGTAACAATTATCGTGATGGAAACTGGAAAATAAACACGAAACTATGTTAAGAATCATTTGTTTAAAAACTAATATTTTATTTCATTTCAATACAAAAAAATCAATCAACTCGTCCATGAAAGATTTATATTTGCAACACGACCAAACAATAAACATGAGCGATTCGGCACGAATAAAATCGCAGCCATTTTCAGAACTACTAATTATATATTAGTCAACAGAGTTACATACTTAGCCTTCTACTCTCATAAAATTGAATTTTAAAATCACAGTCTTATAATGCTGGCACAAAGAAGAAATACAAATAACAAAATTATATCTGTTGGACAGTGCATTATATTATAAATATGCCACGTTCAAACTTTCAAAAAATTTGGAAGCATAGCTCCTCATAAAAAAATATGCAAAACAACCATCCAGAAAGTAATGACAATACTTATAAATCAGGGCATTGAGTTAGACAGAATGTTTATGGCATATATAGATACAATTGCCATAAAGCTTCAAAATGACGTTACTTTTCAATGATTGTTGTCACTGGCGTAAGATACATTTCCTTGGTAATCAGGACCAAAAGTATCATATTGGTAAGAGATCTAATAAACAAGCGAACCAGGACAGCAGCTGAACATTTCCTATATCAAGGAAAGTTTATGTAATAACAGCAAATACGGTACGCTTGAAACCTATAGCTTCAGAAAATTCAAATAGTAGTTAAAAGCATTCATTAACACAAGTGCTACCAACGTAAACCAGAAATAATCAATAGGTATTTAATCACATCTTATACTAGCACATCAGACGACGGGCCTGTAAGCTGTATGGCGACGTTGAATGCACATGAACAATTTGTATTCTCCATGAAGTTAAGACGGATTTCACAAAGATAAATTCTAAATTTGTCTTAAAACACAGTATCACATTATTGTTGCTATCGGACTCTATTGATTACACCATTCAAAGTATTTCTGTATTTAGCGTCAAAAGAAGCCAAGATCGTGATCTTCCAATTAACAGTCGATGCATGGTGTTGCGTCTTCTAACTTCTTGCAAACAAATATCGTTGACTTACAAACAACAGCATCTCTACATTCGAGGTTCTTGGTGTAACTGTATGATCCACTAACTATGAACAAAATGACTGCTTTCTAGGCTAATAATGATAGCGTTCAACCAAGATCAAATATGACGCTCATAATCTCTTCTAATGAGAGGAATAATACTGTGATACAATAAAATGTTCTCCAACATTTATGAGGCTGTAATTGACCTCTATCAGACTCAAAAACGAGCTGATAAGCATTTCCTTTTTACTGTAAGTATGACAACAATTTTCCTCTAGGCAACAGCTTTTAATTGTAATTTGATCATGAAAAATCTTCTATATAATTTATTCATTGACATAACAGATTTTTTTTTACCCCAATCTTCTAACAATTTTAATGATTAACAGTGTGTGTGCATATATATATATGGCATACAAACATATATAAATTTGTATACAAATGAACATTTTTTTTTTCTTATTGGTTGGGAAATTCTTATGTGAGTTTACTATATAGTTACATTTTGTGAAAAATGCTGTCTAGAGAAATGTTTCCTCAGTTCCATATTTTTAAGTTCCTACTCTATTTATAGAGTATAAGAACTGCTTACTTTATTTATAGAGTCTGAGAGTTCCTTAGTGGAGACAAACATTTTAGAAGAAACTCAAAAGAAAATCCTTAAATTTGATTTATTTACCGAAGTAGCATCATTTCACTTGAAAATCATTGTGAGTATAATCTATTCAATGCGCCCCAGTGCCGTTATTGAATATTACTGATATTTAATGGAGTTGGGTAATAGAATCCACTACTTTCCTGTGTAAAGAGAATGACTCCTTTACTAAACAGGTAACCGTGAATATACGTATGTATACAACACACACACATATGCATATATATATATTGCTTCGAAATCTTGGAGATATTTACACAAACATTATTTTGCGAACTCATATTTGTAAGCTATATATATTTTCATGATACAGCACTTTACAAGCCACTTCCCATCTGTTGAATTTCGTTTCAAATCCTAATTTGAAACATAAGTGTTGATGGATTTTTTCCAATACTGTTTAAAAAAAAAAAATGTGATTCTTTTACCTTATAATTTTATTTCAATTGTCAGTTGTAACGTTTGTGTAGCTTCAGAGTTTTGATACCGCATAGTTATCAAAACTCTATAAACGACCTTTTGTCCTTATTGCCAAAGATCGTAGTAAAGACATTTTAATATCCCTTTCATACTACTTTCCTAGAAGGTTTTTCAAAGTTAGTAAGCCGAATTTATCTGTCATAAGGTAGGAAACCCGTAAAATTCCCAAGCGCGTGCACTGACTAACGTGCATGCTTAGGTCTGATTAAAATAAATTTCCTGTTATTCAACAATGGCTAGGATAAAGTTCGAAATCTTAAGAATTTTGTCATTAATGTGAAAACTGCAGATTATCTAAAAGAGAGATTTTATATGATTTAAAACACACTAACGTAATTTTAAAATCATTTTAGAACAATAAAGGGGGACAAATCTACAGTAGTAACAAAAGCGAATATCTTCTAAAGTCTACATGTAGCTGTGAATAGAAAATAATACATTAAATGTAAATTTATATAAATAGGTAAGAATTTTTTTTTTTCAATCAAGACTGCGCAATTTATATATCTTATTGAGTAACTGCAATTCATATCACATTATCTCTTCTAAATTCAGTATTTCCATTAAAAATAATGAAATTGTTTCTTTTCCTTCAGTTCCATAAAACTGAAGCGTTCATAAAAGGTGAACAACTTGCGCATTTGGAATTTCGTAGCTAAATTCTATATTGTATTAATAGTAAGAATAAATTTTAAGTAATTGACATTATTCTTTTTAGTCATAGATCTAAAACATTTCTGTTAAAATACTACTTTTAAATTTTACTTAATACATGTTGTTAAAACATATGTAGTAATTGTGAAAGCCTCTAAAAGTTTAAGAGAATTAAAATGTGTGCTTGTATTTTATTTTATCTTACTTAAACTGTCAAAATTTTAATTAAAGGATTGAATATTATATTAAATATTAATAAAAAACGCTATTTCAATTTTAATGAATTTTATATCATCCATTATTTTCGGAAAGTGATTATGCAACAATAAAAGAAATTAATTACAAAGTTATTCAAAAAATGTTGCAGAGATGTTTCGCAATTATAGTATTAAAAATTTATTGATGAATTAATGACTGAAAAATTATATCTGGAATAAGATGTACAATCATTTCAAAATAACATTGTGAAAGAAAAACCTTCCATAAGTAACATTATCGAAATATAACAAGTATGCATATATACGTCAGTTAAATTCATATGAAGAATTAAATTTTTAGGCTGCGAATATAATTGACTATTGAAATTTTTTCAATTGTCATAGTAATTCCAGCACTTTCATTTTAACGCAAATTGTGGATGCAAATGTAAGCAGTAATAGTTAAATGCGAAGTGTTGAAATTCTAAGACATATCTCACTACAAATGGCAAAAATATTTCTTTAAAACTCTTAGGTATATAAAAATTTTTATTTAGTTCTCCAAGAAAATTCATTTAAGTGTTCGATTAACTGCTGAATATAAGCATCATGGAAGAATTTCAATTTGTGACATACTTATAAAAAGATTCTTGCCGAGTGTTACAGAGTGCTCCCTTCTCAGAAACATATGCAACAAAAGTGACTGCAGTGTATTTTCTGATATTATTAAACTGCTTGTTTCTCTCAAATCACCATGATGTCGATTGAGACACAAAAGTTAAAACAGTCTTGACAATTACTCTAACAGATGAGATTGGAAATGTGAAAGGTAGAACGAAAATGTAAAACATGAACTCCTTAACTCGAATATGGTGATTTAATTTTTCGAAACAATTCGAATTTCAACTAAGCTCAGTAGACAATTTTTTAATTTAAAGCTCCTTTTCAACTTCAGAGTGTTAACAATGCCATGGTCACGTAGCTTAAGTTAGTACATCAATAGCTTAAGTTAGTACATCGATGACAAATGATTAATGAAGCTGATAAATACTTCTAGAAAGTAACATATGATTTTTTATTATGTTCTACATTATGTATTCTCGAAGAAATAATAAGAAAATTAATCTCATTAGTCGGTCTTTATCCAAAATAAAATTGTAATGGTATGAGGGTCTCATAAGATAAAATTAAGCTTAATATCTCTTATTTTATTTGGTTTGCTGTCCAGAGAAAGTTAAGTTAAGAGTTGATTAAGTTATTTAATAAAAATTTGAAATTATATGTAGTGTCATTCGTAACATAGCAAATTAAAAATTGATATTGCAAGTCCAAACGCATTCCTTTGGCAGCTATTGGTGATATTCTTGTTTGTAAACCCCATCATCAAAATTTTGGGTCAATCTTTGATGAGTGAAATCAAATTATTCTTTAGATGAATTTCCTGAATTATTTTTTACCGATCACTAATATTTCAACGAAAGTTAACATACTTTTCACAAACAGTTTACAAGTATAAAATCGGCATAATAGGAAATGCAAGGTTATATGTACGGTATGTATTGTAAAATATTTTTCATTTTTTGTCATTTCCTTATTATACTACAAGGGTAAAAGTGCAGAAAAAACTTAGTTCCAAAAGTTTTGATAGAAACTAGAGACTAAAATTTAATTACCTAACAATATTGATATTGCAAGTTTACAATTAAAGATTGCCAGTTAAAATTTTCTTCGCGCATTGTTTAAACTTTAAATAACTATGAACAACTGTAATATTTGAAGCATAATTTGTTCTGCATATTTCTCACCCAGACTAATAAAATGTTCTGTTTAAATTGTAGGATCTGCAAAGAATTTATTTAAAATAAGCTTAGGAAACATATGGTTTAGTTAAAGGTAAAAACAAATACCAAACTTTTACTCCTCTAAAATGCATCATTTATGATATTCATGAATCACAAAAATATTTCATTTTTTCCATTTTCATGAAATTGTTATTTAGTAATTAGCTTAAAATAACATTAAATAAGTATCTTTATATGATTTTTTGTAAAAATCAAAAAATTTCATTTTTTTTATTTCTATTTAAATTTTTTCCGATGCTTCAATTGGCCTTATAACAGTACATTATTGTGCAGTAAATTGAAGTACACACGTTATACACATTGTGAGTTGCAATGCTAAGTTAATAGTTAAGAACACTATTTCTTTTGATGAGTCCTAGAAATAGTTATTAAAATAGAAGTTTGAATATAAAATAGGGACATCATGCGACAACCAACTTGCGCTTTTTATTTGTGAATCTTTCTGTAATTAAACGTCTTTTTTATCGGAAGTTTTAATCATCTCCTTACAACAGTATTAATAAAATGCACAATATAAACAATCATGAAATTTTTACAGTTCTTTCAGAGTATACATTTTTGTGATCGAATATTTTTTACAACACTGTTAAATTAAAAACTATAATGAAAAATTAGCTTTCTGTGCTTTTTATAAAGCGGTTTATATCGTTAAATGTATAACGTGTAATTTCAATGCTTTCCAACTCTTGTGACATTAAAATCTATTAACATACTTAAAATGTATATTATGCTCATTTTAATATAAGTTATCACATAATCAATTATGTATAAATTAATTTAATGTTAATTTATAACACAAATATATAAAATATTCAATCACATTTCCATTATGCTTTTATATGCATATTTTAAGAATCTTTTCTTTTGAATTCTTTTATAATCGCTACAAGCAGGTGGAATATACAATTATAAATTTTAAAATTGGCCCTTATAAAATAAGTTCAATAAAAATAAACAACAAATAAATTTAAACTCAAAATCTTAATAGGGGATGCAATGTTAACATTAAAGGAAAAAATTTAAATAAGAATTATTAAAGAAATGGGTTTATTTTTCCCAGAGGAAGAAAACTGATTCGTGTATTTCTTCAACAAAGTATTCGAATATATGATTTAAATTGAAGTGCTCATAGACACTCTATTGGACATATCAACAACATTATTTTCATATCTTTCCAGGCGATAATGTTTAAACGTTCACCGCGCACATCGCGTCATTAACGCGCGAGCCATGGAATTACGTTAAGCCGCCGATGAACTGGAATTTAAAAGGCTGCATCCTGCACCCTCACGCTTCAAGTCTAGCGTTCCCTGTCAGTACCGCAATGTCTTCCTTCAAGGATTTATCACAGATAAAGAAGTAAAGGCCTGCGCCGTAGACCGACACTTCGTAAACGAAAAGAGGTCCAAGCTACCAGTAGTCTTCGTATCGTGGCTATATATTCCGTTGGTGACTACTGCGACATGTACTTGATGTACAGCCGATGTAATGGAAATGCCTTACGAACTGCTAGGGAGTATGCCCGTCGATATCCACTGCATAAACTGCTATTTATATGTTCAATAAAATGTTTTTTCTTGCACCGGCAGTGACGTCATATTTTGTTTTTCGCATTTTTTTCGTAAACTATGGGAACTACAGGAACTCTTCTTGGGCAGTTTTTATGTATTCCCAACGAGGAATCTAGCTGTGCAGAGTTTTGGGTTGCCGTTTTGGGACACCCCTAATATCAGTAAATTAACAATACATTAACATCAATATTTGTATAGGTGTTTGGGCAGTTTCTCTTTTACTGATAGCAAGATGGGCCATGATAGTCTCGTTAAAACCAAAGTCATCGTTATAGTTACCAGATTTCCTCTGAATTATTGATTCTGTGGATAAGTAAAGACTGAAATGTGCCAAGCAATATGTCTCGCCAATCTATCTAATCAATGAAATTCTTTTATACTTTTGTACAACGATTTCAGAGAGGTAAGTCTGCAAAAGTCTCATTGAATACATCTGAAAGGAGTTTACCACGACAATGTTGAATATTTAAAATATGAGAACAGAATAAAAGCTTTTGGAAGATCATCTCTCTATTTTTTTTTTTTTTTTTTAACTTTCAAAGTCATAGTAGAAATGTTACACATCTCCATTTCTTTTTGTAGATATAATTTGATCATTTAAACAAATTTAGGCAGCAAACCCCATTTGCATGCTTACTTCGGCAACTGTTTCATAATTTCTTCTGTGTACATGCATATTTTGCAATCAAATGGATATAAAACATATAATATCCCCACTTTTTTATTTATTTATTTGCACTGGTAAAATAACGACAAATTTTATCTCTTGAAAAGTCAAATATTAAAACTTAAAATAGTACTTAAACAGATACATATATTCATTATGGTTTGTCAATGAGTACTTTTATTAAATTAGGAATATTCAGTATAATATATTTTAAGGAAACACACTTTAAAAGTTTTGCGATTAAGGATTAAATTAGATGAATATGTATAAATGATGCAAAATGCTAATATAAAATAGGCAAAATATGATTGAAATCAATGAAAATATTTCATAAATAATTTTTAAAAATTGTTTATTAATATTTATCATGATTTTAAAATTTTATTCTTGAAAATTCATAACAAATTTCAGATTTCAAAATAAAAATTTCATATTTTTAAAATTAAATTAATTTTTTAATTTTTACATTAATCTATTGAAGTATGCCTTCAAAAATAGAAAGATGTAAGCCAATTTCGTATGAATTTAATATAAAAATAATTCTTAACCATTAAGCTGGCTAAAAAGATGCATCATTCTATTACTAAATATCCGTGATTATTAATTTTATTATAAAATTATTTCAATAATGACATGCGATAACCTCATTATTTTTTAATACTTTTCACTCCATATATATTAACATGTATTTTTTTCTCCATATATATATAAACATTATAAATATAAACTCAAATTAAAATTTTTATGTGTAAATCTCTTAAATATATTCATATAATTTATGCAAATGTAATTTTAAATATTTTACTTTAGAGATTTAGCATTTTACATTAAGTAAAAAAAAAATATGTATATATTATTTGCTCATATCATTGTGTGAACTATATTTAAAGTATTCATTCCACTGAATGTACAATTTCGTTACCTATATCATGTTGCTTTCTTTGCGGAACTCTAAACTAGTTTTTTGCCCTTGACAGGTAAAATACTTTCTTACATATTTTTCCTAATATATACACTGTAATACTGTCATAATATATTATTTGTAAGAATGTATCGAGTTTATTAAATTGAAGAAATTATAGGCTTAAGTTTCCTTTTACTCAAAAGCATATTAGCACATATTAAGCGTAAAATACATTGACAGTTTGTCATGAAAGATTCTTACCGCCTTCAAACCGGAATCCATCTCAGTCGTAAGGCACACTAAATACACTATAGAGTTTGAAAATTTGGTACCTAAAAAAGAGAGCTAGATTTTATCTATGAATCAGAGTTTTTAAAATAATAGACCGCGGTATGATACTGGATTTTAAAATTAACAAACCGAATTACAAAAATATTTTTGATTTTTATGGAGTTTAAATTTTGCTTCATATTTGAAAAGCCAATAAGTCGATAGATTTTATAAAAAGAATTAAAACAATACGTTTTATAACTAGAGAACAAAAATCTTCTTAATCATTTAAATCATTCCTTAAAAATTCATCATTTTTTTTTTCAATGTTTCTATTTTGAAAAGAGTTTGTCTTCTAAAGTGCTTGCATTCTAATAGAATAGGCAATCGAAATATGTTTTTTGCAAATACTTTTCATGTAAATCATTTTACTTTTAGTCTTTATTTTATATGAGCTTCCTAACTCCCATATTTATTGCTATTATATTTGTAGATTAAAAATAAGTGTATTTTCAGCATATATTTATATTAAAATGATACGTGTTCCAATTATTGGCAGTTTTATTCAGTATTGGTGATTGAGTATTATTGATTATATTGTATTCGAAAAAGTAAAACCAAGAAAAATAAGAGATATTAAAATCAAATTTATATATATTTCACAGAGAACACTCATGTTATAAATGTCAAATTGAAAATGGAGCCTTCTGTGTGGCGAGAATGGTGATGAAATTAGCAATATTTGTTGACTCCTCAACATGCAATAACTGCTGTTACAACACACAACATTGAATTTTTATGATTTTGGACTTATTCGTGAATGTGATAGCTTATGCTATCTATATACACATAATCAAAGCTAATTTTTTGTAATAATAGATGCTGCACTCCAGATAACTCGTATTCTAATCATGTCCATTCGATTTTAATATGTAATAGATCTGGGAAATAGCAAGTCAGGAAAGCAGTACGGTTTGGGAAACTAAGAATAAACATCAGTTATTGGGTATGATGTATGGCAACAGGTAAGACTTATAAGTTAGAAAATGAGATAGGTTTTAAAATTTTAATTCTACAGTACCATAGCTGTTCTGTGTATTGGTAATCAGTATTCCCTGCAAAGAATATATGTATGTGTATGCATATAAGATCTTCAGACCTTCGTTTCATCAGTTTTGAACTATTGTAAATGTTAATACTTGGGATTTAGAACTAATCATAATCTAAAATACACTATAGAAGTATGGAATGCTTTGTGGTTATTTCGCTAGAATCTGTTGCAATTGATATTGATAGGATAATGCAGATTTTAATTGTTATAATGTAGTCAGTATTTGTTATGGTTGTAGAGATTCTTCAGAGCGTTCTATGAATAAAATACGCGCACAATAGGCTTTTCATCAGTTTAGTTCTGAGGCTAGGGGAAAAATTGACCAACACCTAAAGCAAATTTATGCAGCACTTTCAGCCGATAAAAATGGAACGCTCTTATGAAATCGTCTGTCTCTATGGATTTGCTTCGTGCAGTTTTTACTGCAAATTTTCGACTTTTAACTGGACATGGCATTTTGTGTAAACATCTACAGCGTATCGGTGTAGTTGCTGATGATACCTGCCCCCTTTGTTTGTCGGGTGAAACTATGGACTTTGATCATTTGACAACTTGCACTGCACTTGCTTTTATTACTTTTGACTCTGACAACTTTACTAAGGTTGAATTTTACTAGGCAGCCAGAAGTCTTATGGCAGATAAATGTCACTAACTGACGTAAGGAGGAAAAAAAAAAAAAAAAAAAAAAAAAAAAAAGAGAAAAAAAATAGGCTTATTGATTTATTGAAGCGGTTGCAGTCACTGCTGTTATTCAATCATTCCATGTTGCTTATACTAATTCTAAATTTGTTTGAGTATTATTTACATAATGACTGATTTTTTTGAAAAGTTAATTGCATTTCCTGAGTTAATTTTCCAATTTTCCTCTGTCAAATATAGAAATGGACAAGTTAGATACATGGAAACTGTGTACGAAAAAAGTTGTATGGGAAAAAAATTTAAGTTCTTCAATATCATAATATTGTTCACTTAATGTGCAATTACTAAATGATCCTGAAGTCTGACAAGTTGTGTCGCTGTAATAAAATTGCGACCATTTACTCATTCTATCGATGAATACTCCTGATACACATTATGCGGTTTGAAATATTCCATTTTGAAGCTGCATTTTCGATGACTAGCATATCGATCATAATTTTTCTACCTTAACAAAATTAAATTCAACAATACATTCCCAGATTGGCTTGGGACTCCAAGAGATTTTGATTGTTTTACTAACTTATTTTTTCATTTAGAGTTTTTATCTTATATATAATTTCACTTATCATAAAAAGTGATATTTATAAAAAATTAATAAAAATTAATAGAAAGGAAGTAACTTATAGTTTCATCCTGTAAAAATAGAAAGTTTATAAAGTTTTCTGCAAATAATCAAATTATAAAATGGGATATTTTAGTATGGTTCGGGATTTTTTAATTATAGAGATATTTTACTGCAACTACAAAATGCTTGAGAAATATTTTTTAATTCCCAATTAATAGAGAAGATAATAGTATACTACAATGAAATGCTTATCTTATATATTGAAAATTTTACTGAAAAAAATTTTAAGCATTGAGGACATTTCGGTAATTTATATCTCAGAGATCATAATCTAGTTTTTTTATTTTAAGAAAAAAGGTTTAAAAAATGTGTAATTTGTTATCAATCATTTTAATCTGTAACACAGAGAAAGACATTCTGGTATTGTGTTTCTACAAATAAAATGATAATAATAAACCTATGGACAATAGAATGCTTTTGAAGTTATTTTTCTTTAAAGCTTTGATTTATAGTTTGAAGGGAAAAAATACACTATGGGCCACAGTAAATGCAACACCCTAAAGAAAACACGCAAATAACATGAAATGTACAATATGTTTTAGCGGAAGTGAGATATGCAAATGATTAGAATTTCAGTGCAGACGCACATCACGCGTGGCTGCGGCGCATCTCAAAGTTCTATTTAAGGTTTAGAGATTTCGACATTTACAAGCTTGGCAACAGTGTTTTCCTTGTGTTTTTTTTAAGCGATCAATTATGCCTTGTAGAAAACAACGATCATTTTTGATCAAGTATCCAAGTTCGACACAGAAAGTATAGTGGCCTACCGAGATAGTGGATTATCTTACACGCAAATCGATAGTCGTGTTGGACGAAACCAAACAACTGCAATGCGGATATGTGATCGTTGGATGCAATGGGGTATGACTGACTGACGTGTTTAATTGCATACACTTCAGTGTCCCACTTCACGTGAGGACAGACAAATTGTGCGCATGGCAGTGACGGATCGCGCAGCCACACCACCACTAGAACAGCATATTCAGTCTGTAACGCATCATCCAGTGTCTGCGTGTACCATTTGGCATCGTTTACAGCAGAGTGGTCTGTTCGTAAGACGTCCATTGTTTCGTCTACCCTTGACATAGAACCACAAACGTCTCCGCTGCTAATGGTGCGATGAAAGAAGAATGTGGATAGCAGAATGGAATAAAATTGACTTCACTGACGAATCACGCTTCTGTCTGCAACACAATGATGGTAGCATTCGAGTCTGGAGACACCGTCAAGAGAGAATGCTGAACAACTGCGTTATGCACCGGCACACTGGTCCTGCACCGGGTATTATGATATGGAGCGGTATTAGATATCATTCTCGCACCCTCTAGTATGCATTGCCGGTACTTTAAACAGCTAGTTCTACGTCTCCGATATGTTGGAATCAGTTGTCCTTTATTACCTTCAGGGCTTATCCAAAGCCATATTTCAACAGGATAATACGTGACCACACGTGGCACGCATTGTCCAAAGGTTCTTCGTCAACTGCTAGATTGAATTGCTTCCCTGTACTACTCGCTCTCAGGATCTTTCGCCGATAGAAAACATGTGGTCATTGGTTATTCGACGATTAACTCAGATTACAACCCCAGCTGCCATACCAGATCAATTTTGGCAACGTGTGGAGGCTGCTTGATATACTATACCCCAAGAACACATCGAAAGTCTCTTTGAATCAATGCCGAGACGTGTGGCAGCTGTGATCTTCAACAATGGCGGCTACTCTGGCTATTGATTTTAGCACGAACCACACTTCTCAGATGTCTATAAATTTAATCATTTGATTCTTGGTCAGCATGTTATCTACAAAATAAATCTTGTTGTGATATCTCTCGTTTTTCTTGATGTTGCAATTTGGGTGGCCAGAAGTGTTTTTATTAATCTTAATAAATAATATATACTTTAGTTTAGATCTACATTGCTTTTCACGTTGTTAAAATATTTTTATTATAATAGGAAAATTCTAACTTACTTCAAGTTAATTATTATGAACTAAAAACTACAATTATTTATATTTTGGTGAATCATACTGCTGAAATATGCACTTATCATCGTGGATCACTAGAAATAAAATTTTAAGAAAAGCTGATTAATAAAATCACCTATTCTTTTTTCTCTGGAATATGAGTCAAAGAAAACTGCATTTTAATGTTAAAAACAAACGTGAAAGTATTTCCATAGGAAACAGGAAAGAAATACGAGAACATCTTTTTTCACTTAAGCAAATGGATCTCAACATGGACTGCTGATCGGACAGGAGTTTTCGACATGAAAGACCCCAGACTCAGTCTTAGTTACTGTTGAATATCAGTAGATGGATATTGTGTTTCTGTCTTCTGAGTCATTTGACAAGGTGGGTGTCTGGGAATATGCCAGATTTCCATCCTTTTTACATGCGAATCTGAATCATTGTCTATAAATACAGTTGAAAGATAAAATTCTTTGGACAGTAAATAAACCCTATAATCATCTGTTAGGACAAGGCGTTACCCAATAGTGCAAATTAAATAAGAATTGATTTATCACGTAATTCTTTTACTTGGATTGAAATTTAATTCATTTGAAAGGACAACAAAACTGATAAGTGCTGTAAACATGAAGAAACTTAAATTGATATAAAGAATATTTAACTTTAAGAAAGTAAAGAAATAACTACAATTTTATGGCAATAACCATACGAAATATAATTTTATGAGGAGTTTTTTGTGAAATAATGTACATTTTCAAAACAATGAAATTTTAGGTATGATTTAAAATAATTATTTCTTTCCTTTCTTATAAGTCATCATTATTACGAAGATCTGAGTTAATCAGCATTCATTTCAACATAGAACACGAACAAATCGTTATACCATTTGTTTTTGGGGTAACTTTTGTTGAGACTGTCTTTTAGAACATTTTCTTACTATATTATTTGGACACTAGATTATAAATGTTAAAAGGGTATAAAAAGTTTCTTAAATCAGAAAAAAATAAGGGAATATTGCTTGCAATCATGAATAGAGAGAGATGAGTTCAATGAAATCATCAAGGAAAATCAATCGTATATCACAATCATAACTATCTTCAGTTAAGGTTATGGTTTGCTTTAATGAATGCAATATGCTTTAAGTACTGTATTACCCACATTTAATTACCATTTAGACATTTGAAAAATCACTCATATTAATAATCATATAATCAATGTCATTTAATTGTAATTAAATTTTTCCTGAAGTAATTTTGATTTTAATGAACTGCTAAAAGTACTCTACTTTTCATCAATTTACAGATCATTTTAATTTTTTTACATTTCATGAACAATGAGGCAGACAGAAAAAGTACACATTTTTAAATAGAGTAATATAATAAATATGCATTCAAATAACAGAATATTAATATACTTATCTTTCATAAAGCATGATCAAATCAAAATATGTGAATTTTAATTTTTATCGCGAGAATACTTTTAGTCTAGCGAAATCATAGCTTCCAAATTCACCTTAGAAATATAATTATGCTCTGGTATCCTACAATACAATATCAAGCAGGTGGTCAAGGTTTTGCAATCGTTTTGCATTAATTAGTCTTAGAGCATATAATGCAAAACAGATGTAAAAAGTCCAATGATTAGTTTAATCAGTATTACATATTCAAAATTGATTCAATTTATTTAAAACTGAAGCAAACATTTAGAAATAATTTTTCTTAAATAGTATTTAAAGTTTAGAACTATGATACTGTAATCGATAAACACTATTTTTACGCATGAAATATTTAAATAAAGTATTTTCGATATATGGAACTCATACAACGTAATGCTAAAAATATTTTATCAAGTAAAATGCAGCTGTGGAAAGTGTAAGGATTTTCTTATCGTTTATTCCAATAAATGGTCCATCAGCAATACATTGAAATACGGACAATTATTAAGGATGTTAATAGTAGACACATTTTACCATACTGTGTGTTAGCATCTTTAATAATTGTCAGTCTTTCAAGAATCTTCAAAATTCCTAAATAAACAAGAAAAATCCTGAGAATCTAATACAAATAATAGACTTTTTTTTCTTATTAAATTGCAGCTTGTTAATAATAAACATAAATATTTAAATACAGCATTGGGTGAAAAAAATATTTAATAATTTTACTTTTATCATAAAATAAAAAAATTAGCTTACATTTTTAATTGATTAAATATTTAAATACAATATAATGGAAAAAAATATTTAATAAAAAAAGTTTTATTCTTTTATTATAAAATAAAATTAATTTACATTTTTAATTGAATCTCATGTTTCTATGTTTAGTTGAATTTATCTTCACATAAGCAGCTAGGAAAACTTTCGTAGAAATGCTCACATTCATCAAACATCACGGTATAGATATGTTTTATATAAAATCCTGAGATATTAATGCATTTTAATGTCCTTTTTTAATTCAATCTTAGTTAATTTAAACCTCTTTAATTCTTATGGATTTTTAATGCAGATTTGGAGTGATGAACTACTAATCAAATGAACACAGTTCTGCACTTATGATAGAATTTTGTCAGTTATTTTTATTTTAATAAATTAGTAAAATTAGGATTGTTTTCGTATTTTATACATATTTTGCAATATAATATATTCGCAAAATTACAAATTCTGTGATCAACAATAGCTGGAGAAATATGAAAACGATTTAATTAATAAATGGTAAAAATAAAAATAAGACAAAAAAAAATACTGTTAGTCCCTTTAGTTCTTCCCCTCCTCCACATATGGGACCGAATTAGACTATAACCTGCGGTTTAAAATCGATTTTGAGCCACTACAAACGTTTTCGCTTGATAAAAATAGATAACGTTGCAGGTAAATTTAGAATATTCGTCTATCACCAAGCGCCTCATAGTTTTAAGCACAGTCAGGTAACGATGTCATACCCGATTTGGAATTCTCCTCTCCACACCCACGCGACAGCACTTGAAGGACTTTGGAGTCTCAGATTAACATGAACAGGTTCCCAACCCACAGAGCTCCAGCAACCCAGTGAGGCAGAATGTCCTCGCCTGATATAGGAATCGAACCTAGGAACTGTTGAACTGAACTCCACATATCACCAACATTTCTGCAGCCAAATTAATGAAAATATCTCTAGTATCAGATTAGAGTAGAATGCTTAAAATAATCTGTCAAAGAAGCTCACATTTGAAATCTAAGATTTCCTTTAAAAAAATTAAAAAAGGAAGAAAACAATTTCCTTTTATTTCTTTCTATCTGGATTCAAAATCCATTTTCCTAAGAAAAGATAATTAATTTGTTTACCATATAAAAAGAAATTATCTCTGTCTTGGTTGAAAAAAATAATAAAAAACCATTTTGCCATTTATATTCAGTTAAAAATAAACCGTAATTACCTGGAAATTCTCCTCTCTCTCTCTCGCTTTTTTCTTTTTTTGAAATCTGTGGTATTACGAAACAAAATTTTATGAAAATCAAGATTTGATTGTTTAATAATGTTCGTCTATATTTTTAACTTGGTAATAAAATATTTTTTTGCGAAATATGATAACTTTTTATTACATAAGCTTGTGATAAATATATTTGTAATGGGTACAGACAAAATCAGTTTTCGCATACATTTGATAATGGGCAGAATAATTTAAATATTATATAAAATATTTTTTTCCCTAAAACATATTTTACTTGTTAACTTAAACATATTTCTTTAAAACTAAATCAAATCAAATCAAATTCCTTTTTAAAAAAATATATATAATTTTGAAATAATTGATTTTTTTTAATAATTTTGAATTTTTTAAAAAGTGCATGCCTATTTTAAATTCAAATAAATAAATTCTAATTCTAATATTTATTTTTACGAAAACATTCATTATACATAATTAATAAATAAAATAATTAATCCAAATTTGAATTATTCATATATTTTATATAATAGAGAAAGATAATCATTTACAATAAGCATATTGATAAATAAATAATAAAAATATGATGTTAATTGCAAATACTATGATCGTATTTTTTATACTTATGAAAATTATTATTCACAGCTCTGATGAAATTATTATAAGTTGTACAGGAAAATTTTATAAATGTCAATTTTACAGAAACTCTTTTTTCGGAATTTCACATCGAATATTGGTTGAAAGAGGATTTCAAGATTTAACGGTTCTCACGCTTCGCTTCCGGCCATTGGAACACAATGAGTTGTTCCCCAAAGCGGGCCCCAATCTGTCCTCATGTTTGACCTTGACGAAGCTGAACACCCTTCTACTGATAGTGCTTTTAACGTGACGGAAATCAGTTAAAAAAAAAAAGTGGAACTGATCACTGCTATTTATTTGGTAATTTATTTAATCAAGTGTTAATTTTTCCGCAGTAAAATTCTATGAAATAAATCTTTTTAATTGATTATATTTTTCAAAACTAATAAGATATTTTACATAATACTATAAAGAAATCATAAATTTTTTCCTACGTAGATTTAAAGTGAGTTTAATTTGAAAAACATTTTTATTGAAATTCATTTTATTTCCATTAATTATCAAATTTTTAAGGTTGTAGAATACATTTTGCCGGAAGAAGAAATATTTTTCTTTAATTAATATTTTTATACTGAAGAGGAAAATTCATTTAATACTGTTCATTGAATCTATTATGCTCCCAATTTTCAAAACATTTTTTTTTCACTTTATTTATTCAGGAATTCACAAGGATAGTGTGCATGAATTATATTTATGGTAAAAGATTTTTTTCTTTTTTGAAATAATTTAACAGAATATATGAATATATACACACACCTTTTAATTGGAAAGAATTTTTGAAAGTATGACTCTTTTAATATAAGAGAATTTATGCTATCAATTTCTAAACAATTCTATTAATAAAGTGTTTATGAAGGACTATATTTGCATTTATAGTCTATGTTGTTGTTATCATGTGCCTGCTAGGCTGGCAATACATGGGGTGTGCTATTCCACTTTTCCAACCGAACCGTAATTCGGTGTGGAGTCCAACTTCCTCAGTACACACATGCCATCAGTACCCGTTTATAGGGTAGGAAACCATTCACAACTCAGTCATTCAAGGAAAGGGCAGATAGGAGAGAGAGAAAAAATACATTCATTGCCAAACAGGGATTCGAACCCAGTACTTCTTTATCGGCAATCAGGCATGCTGACCACTAGGCAGGGTTGGCCGGTATTTATAGTCTATTTCTGTACTAATTAGATTAATTAAATATTTATCTCCAATACTTATTACAAAAATATAATAATAAATGGAAATCCAAAGTTCATGTGATTTCATATACTTTTATAAACTAATTTTTATTTTGAGAAATTCCATCGTTTATTCTAAAAACCTACATTAAGAAAAACTAAAATGGACAGGACACTAAATAAGAATGGAAGAGGACCGAGCAACGAGAAAGATATTTGATGCTAAACCATCTGGAACTCGGAAAAGAGGAAGACCAAGGATCCGGTGGATCGATAGCCTTGAAACAGATTTAAAGACTTCTTAAGATCAAAAACTGGAGGAGCCAAGCATGGAATAGAGCAGCATGGAAATCTATTCTGCTGAAGGCCATGGCCCACCCTGGGATGACGCGCCAATGAAGGATAGGTACATGAAGAATATAAATTTTGACATTTTCATTCGTATGAAAAATTAAAGTATCATTAGACATGTAATTGGAAGTTGAGTGCAGCTCTTCAGTGACTTAGTAATGACGAATTCATGTTAAACTCGATCAAAGAGTATGTGTATGTGCATTTATTTAGTAACAATTTGACAGCGCTCTGTCTCAGACTGGCGTGAAAAAAAAGTGAGAAATATGTTATCCTCGTCTCTTGATCGAGTTCAGAATTATTTGTTACTGGTTCAGGATTCGCCTTGGGATGAACCCAAAATCCTCACTAATAATTCATTGTATAGATCGATTGCGATGCAAGTGTCTAGATGCTGATTACACGAGAAAAATGCTTATATTTTGCTTTTAAAAATGTATTTGATTGTGTGAAACTGGTACTACAGCCATGAAAATACGTATTATATGACCAGTAGAAACTATAAGGAATGCTATTTATAACGACGTTGAAAATTTTATAATTAAATAATTATGACATTTTCTTCCATTTATACTTCAATGGAAAAATTAATCGCAATTCTAAGGGAAAAAAAAAAAACCTAATGTTTCCATCTACATTAAAATTATAGGAAAACAGCATAGTACAATAGCTTAGTACCCGAAGCAATTAGAATCGAAGTTGCTTTGAAAAATGGAAAAAATTCCTTTAATCCAAATTCACTCTGCTATGACAGAGACATCTATAGGTCAGTTACGTAACTTAACTCAGAACAGGAAAAAAAAAAATTAAAAAATTAAAGTTTCAGCGGAAACTTTTTGTCTCAATAATCAAATATTTTCTTAAATTTCTAGAATTTACATTTTCTATTGGGATGTAAATCCTTGCTATGCCCCTTTCTGCAGGCTGAATTGACAGACGAATGATTAGCGCTCTTGTCTTACGTTCAACAATTCGTGGGATCGATTTCCAACACTGACTAGACGTTTGTAATGGTTCCAAGTCCACGTTAAATTGTAGGTCCTAATCTAGGGAGCTCTTGTGGGCAAGAAAAGATCATTGAGAACAAATAAACCAGCTCTTTTCAGAGTTTATTTTAATGATAATGGTAAGTAAATGATGTACATTTTACTTTATTTTCAAGCAATCCTTTATGAATATGTAAATCAATAAATGAATAATTATTCAATAGAAAATTTAAGATAAAAAGGAGGAAAATTTAGAAATTCACAGAGCTGGTTTTATAAAAAGTGGAACAATTTTTTAAGATATTGGATGCCTTTTTTGCAATGAAAGAAGATAAAATAAAGAGGGATTGTGTGACCGCTTAAATACATTAATTTATCTTGACATCTGGAACAAAATACCATTTATAATTTTTTCTTAAGCACATATTTGGATCTTTAATATTATTTATTATTTTTTCCCATTAGTGTTTCCGTTTGAAACAAGGTGCTTAAAATATATTACCTTATACTTTTTGGGAAGTTAGGCTTGGATTGGGGAATGAGATATATTAATAAATATTAATTAAACACACACACACACAACTTTTCTGTGAAAATAGATTATTAATTTATGAGATTCTGAATATGATGAATATTTCTCATGAATATTGAGTATACAAATCGACATTACAAAAATTGAAAAAAGGGTAACTTACATCATAGTTAATAAGTCAGCAGGTAAACAAGAAAATTCTTGTCGTTTTCAATCACTCAAAAGAACATCATCTACAGAAGGTGTAATTTATTGTTAGTCCTCCAACTAAATACCATCGGTATCCAGCATCTTCTGACAATGTACTGGCAATCCCCTTGGGTTTCGGACGCAAAATCCATCAGTGCTTGGCGCAAGTCTGTTTCATTGGTGAATTATTTTCCATTAAGATGATTGTCCAGGGGATGGAAGAGGTGGTAATCTGAGGGTGCAAGGTCAGGTAAGTAAGAAGTATGGCGCAAAGTCTCCCAACCAAGTCGATATATGGTATTAATGATCAGATGTGAGACATACGGCCTCACGTTATCGGACAAGAGAAACACGCCCTTCCGATTAATCAGTGTTGGCTCCTTCTGTTGCAATGCGTTTTGCACACGTTCCTATTGCTACGAGTACAGATCCGCATGATGACCGTTTGGCCAATTGTTAGCAGCTCATAGTGACTCACTTTACAACTACTCTACCAGACACCAGCTTCATCATAGAGGGGCAAATCTCCCTACTTAAATTTGTTAAACAATGTTTTGCCATACGATCATTCACAGCACTTTCTCCAAACGCTTGTTATATTCGGCTACCTGATACAGCAACTGATATGCCCACTTTGAAGTCGTAAAATAAACAACGCCAAATAAGCTCCTTCAACACTTATATTTCTTTTCGCTATTGTACAAGTTATTGATTTATGTGCGCGGTGGACCTGCTTTTATGACAATTGATATTCCTACTCTCGACAGAAGGTATTTCAACTACGTCATACACTAATTTTCATACTTTTTCTCACTTCATCCAATGGCAACGCGAAAACGACAAGAACTTTCTACTAGTTTACCTTATAATAATCCCTTCCGCTTCCAAAATTATTGAAACATTTCGAGTTTGAATTCCCCTGTCTTGAATTGGAAAATATCTTTGTTAAAAAATACCCTAGATCACATTAAAATTATAAAAATGATTATATCTACAAATAATCCTCATATAACATGGTTGGTAGTTTCCTAGAAAGTAATCTGTAATGTGAAATCTTGTTATAAGAAACCTAGAATCAATGCAAAGAAGGTTACGTTCCAAAATTTATCGAAAACAAATATTATTTAATTTCATGAAACCAAATGATTTTCATAAAAAAATATAAATGTGTTTGATACAAAAGGAAAAAGAATGTTTGAGAAAAGGGAAAATAAAATGAATAGTTTCATTTAGTATTATCACAGTTTAATAAATTTTATCTTCCTTACAACTCAATGCAATTAACCCTCCACGTTTTTCGTTTGAAGGATTCTTTTGACCTTTTTTTATTTATATTTTAAGTACTTCCTATCCTCTGAAAGAAATTAATAATTCTGGTTTGTTCGCTAGTTCCTACAAGGCCATTGTAGATTTCTCCAGTAATCAAGTAAGATAAGCTATTTTTCAGTTCACTGATCAATTTTTGGCTAAATTCAGTTAAAGTATTTGGTCCAAAAAAAATATTCTTGATTTTTATTTCTTGAAAATTGAATCTTGGATGTTCTTCTAATTTATTTCATTGCTGAGTTATTAGCTTCGCAATATTAACCAAAATTCTTGTCCTCAAAATTGATTTGATTCCTATTTTCGCATTTCTCTCTTTTCCATCACAAATCCAAATCTTCCTCTTTCACTAAAATACAAGGAGTCGTCACCTCCTATCAATTTACCAGCTTTTATGAGCACGGATTTCATTTTCTGACGATTCAATCTAGTGTCCTATTTTAACTGGAAATAGCCTTATCTTCTTTAAATTTGTATTTAAATGTCGATGTTCAATTCTCAGAACGAAAAAGACAGTGATGTAGTCCTTAATTTAAAATCGCTTCAAAACTTCAATACTGAATACATTTACTTACTCAGGATGATGGAAATTAATTCCTTATAATGCGCTAAATTACGAGAGCTGGAACAGAGTTATAATAATTATATTCTATTTATATATTTTGATGTAAAGGCACTTCATCATTTAATCAAATTTCATTAAATGATGAAGATTAAATAATGACGTGTAGGTTTTTTATTCCTCCTCATCATTTTTTAAAAAGTAATTTAGTTTTAAATATACTAGAAAAATTCTTGTATTCATTTCTGCATTACTGAAGAACGCTGTTATGAAAAACCTTTTCGCCATTTTCTTATCGTGTTACAATGTTATTATCTTGTGCCAGCAAGGCTAGCATTATGGGGGTGTGCTTATATATATATATATATATATATATATATATATATATATATATATATATATATATATATATATATATATATATATATATATATATATATATATATATATACATATATATATATATAATTAAATTATAAATTTTCAAGATAAATGTATATAATAAATACAGTAGACGCTCATTTTTACCAACAAGTAGGGACTGGTAAAATACACTACTGGCCATTAAAATTGCTACACCAAGAAGGCGACATGCTACAGACGTGAAATTTATACGAAAGGAAGAAGGTGCTGTGATATGCAAATGATTAGCTTTTCAGCGCATTCAGACAAAGCAGGCGCCAGTAGCGACACCTATATTGTGTTTAAATGAGGAAATTGTTCAGCCGGTTCCTCATACAAAAATTGAATTTGAACGTTGTTGCCTGGTGAAAAGTTGTTGTGATGCCTCGTGTAAGAAGAAGAAATGCGTACCAGCACGTTTCTGACTTTGATAAAGGTCGAATTGTAGCGTACCGTGATTGCGGTTTATCTTATCGCAGTATTGCTGCTCGCGTCGGTCGAGATCCAATGACTGTTTGCAGAATATGGAATCGATGGGTTCAGGACGGTAATACGGAACGCCATGCGGGATCTCAACGGCCACCTATCACTAGCAGCCGAGAAGACAGGCATATTAACCGCATGGCCGTAATGGATCGTGCAACCACGTCACGAGCCGTGAGTCAAGAAACGGGGTCGTTTGGAAGACAACAAGTGTCTGCACGAACAGTTCGACGACGTTTGCAACAGCATGGACTCTCAGCTCGGAGACCATGGCTGCAGCTTCCCTTGACGCTGCGTCATAGGCAAGAGCGCCTTCAATGGTGTGATCAACGACGAACCTGGGCGCGTGAATGGCGAGACGTCATCTTTTCAGATGAATCCAAGTTCTGTGTACAGCATCATGATGGTCGCATCCGTTTTTGGCGGCATAGTGGTGAATGCACACTGGCAGCGTGCATTCGTCATGGTCATACTGGCCCATCACCTGGCGTGATGGTATATCATTGGATACACGTCACGGTCACCTCTGTTTCGCATTGACGGTGCATTGAACAGTGTACGTTACATTTCTGGTGTGTTACGACCCGTGGCTCTAGCGAAACCCTACGTTTCTGCAGTATAATGCCCGAACGCATGTTGCCGGTATTGTGCGGACCTTCCTTGATACGGAACATGTTCAGCTGTTGCCCTGGCCAGCACGTTCTTCAGATCTTTCACCAATAAAAAACGCCGGGTCAATGGTTGCCGAGAGACCTGCTCGTCACGAAACGCCAGTCACTACGGTTGATGAACTGTGGCATCGTGTTGAAGCTGCATGGGCATCTGTACCTGTACATGCAATCCAATCTCTGTTTGACTCAATGTCCAGGCGTATAACTGCTGTTATTACTGCCAGAGGTGGTTGTTCTGGGTACTGATTTCTCAGGATCTATCCAGCCAAATTTTTTGAAAATTTAATCACTTGTTATTTCTAGTATAAAATATTTGTCCAATAAATATAATTTTGTTATATGCATTTCTTCCTGGTGTAGCAATTTTAATGACCAGTACTGTAGTTTTACGAAAGTTCGCAAATTAGAAAAATAACTGTTAAATCTTAAAATGTAAGGACCTTTAAAATACAATTCAATAATCACTTTTGTATTATTTAAAAGTTTCATTTTTAAAAACATACTTTTATCAAATTAGAAAACATTTCACTATTTTGTTTTTCTCTAAAATAGCCTTGTTAACCATTCACCCACTACTTTGCAGGCGGTTGCACAACACTAAGTAGTTTTTTTCATGTTTCTCTCTCTCTCTCTCATGTCTCAAATTTTACTTTCAGTAATTATGTTCTCAATCATTTAATCATCTAATAATTCTTATGGACAAACTACATCTGAATCAAGATTAAAAAAGATTTGCAGTGAAATTTCACGGACCAGTAGCTTTCTTTGTTGTTACACCAGCATGTTTTTCTGTGCCTAGCTTTACGAGTTTGATAGAAGCAGCTGGATGGAGTCTTTGTGATTTTGAATCAGGGACCAAGCCGAAAACCCCCAATGCTTGGCCTGCTACCCCTGAGATATCATTTCACTTGGAGGACATTGTGATCACGACCTACTTAATATACCCCATCGGCCTTTAGCGGACACGATGGATCTTCGATTAAGCCGAGATTCGAACTCACTACCTTCCTGATAATGAGAACGACACCCTAACCAACTAGACCACCTCATGGATAAAGAACTTTTCATCCAAGTTATCAGATAATTTTCTTTTGTTGCTAAAAAGTTTTTATAGTGGTTTATTTCATAACGCACGCAAGTCAAAATAAAGATTTCTTTTTTCTTCTTTTTTAACTATCATTTCAAGCATAATTATTAAATTTTTGAAAAATAATTCGATTAAATTATAATTAAAATTATTATAAAATTTGATTAAAATTATATAATTGCATCTGAGCGACTCTGTTAGGTACGAGCCAATAGTAGGTAAAATCGTGAGAGTTCGAAAAGGTTGGTAAAAAACGAAGGTCTGTTATATTTCTGAATTTCTATAAAGATAAATAGGTACAACATGCATATTATAAAAGTTTCTAAAAACACTTTAACAAAACATTGAGTCAGTAATTTAATGTGATATTTACATCCATCAAAGCAAAAGAATGAAGTGTTGACATAGTGACAATATTTTTGGAAATAATAAGCGATAACATTTCGTCGTGAGGCCAGCGTGGTAAACATACATAATAAGAATTTTCTTTCATTCCAAACATTTGAAAACCTGTTTTGAGTTTGATTCGGTTATTTACATAAGAGTAGAACGTTAACAATAGTAGGTGTAGTCATATGTTTGCTTAATTCTGATCAGTAATCGAGAAAATAATTCAAGTGAGTAAAAATTCTTCAAAAGGGTGTGATAAAGAGTATTCCAGCAACTCAAAATTTATGTATAAAGTAACTTAAGATTATTCACTGGTAAAAATTGATTTTAAGACAAGAGAAAGTATAATTTGTTCATTAAAGAAAAATTTTTGATCTCTTGGTTTGACTAATCGCACAACAGTCAACTTTTGCATACGTAGGCTAATATATTCGCCGCGATCTATAAATTAAAGCAATTTCCGAACTACTACGAAAAATTTGTCATGAATCAATGCATTTTTTATTCGAAAACAGTCAGCGGAGTCTACATATATTGGAACAAAACTAAATTACCAGGAAAAATCTACTAAAAAAATATTAAAAAAGGCTCGTTTTAGATAAAAAAATATTTGAAATATTTTTTATATGTTTCTAAATGTTTGAGACAAATTTATTCTCATTCGCTATGATAGTAGGATTTTTAATTGGAAATCGTTTTAAGCTGAGCTGCAAGAGGAAAAAGCTAGGTCACAACAATGTTTGCTAAATGATGATATGGAATTTCATTTTGGCTAGTCAATATGTCAAATCATTGTGATCCAGTCAATATGTTGTAGGATCACCGTGGATGTCTAGGGAAACACCATGTCAAGGCACAGAATTAAGGAAATACGGATGCCGTCATAAAGAATGGCTCTCCATTCTCTGTCAACCATTTACTAAAGTGCGTCTTCTGAAGGAGACACAATAACAGGGTCTGCAAATGGCTTCCAATCATATCCAAAATGTGTTTGACTGGTGACAGATCTGGTAAGCACGATGGCCAAGGAAGTAGCTGTACACCTTGCAAAGTATGTTGGCTGGTGCGAGAAATGTGCGGTTAGGTGTTATCCTGATGATAAAGGGCATTTTTAACAACCTAAAAGTACGGGAGTGTCACCAGACGCAGCACATCATCCACATAACGTTAAGCTGTTATTGTGCCATGAATACGAACTAGAGGTGACCTGGAATCTTATGCAATGTCATACCAAACCATGATGCCGCGTTGTCGCACGATGGGGCTTTCCACAATCGCTGCAGTATTAGGCCTGTCTCCACTACTCGAACGCGGCAAATATCGTTGAAGAAACAGAAGCGTGAATTATCTGAGAAGACGATCCTCAGCCATTCCGTCGTCCAAATCACTCTAATCCGGAACCATTCCAGACGTTCGCGTCTATGCTATGGGGTTAATGGCAGTCTTGTTAATGAACATCATGAGTGTAAGCCATTACCAACAAATAGCGTACACTTATAAAAAATAGCCTTCACCGATCATTTGTTGAGTTCATTTTCTCAAGGCTCTATTTCGAGGTAAGTTTGAACTCTTTTTAAGTCTCATATTCGATTTTTTCTATAGAAATTATCCTAGAAAACATGACAGGTAAAAGAAGAGAGATAAGTGTCGATGAAAGAAAGATTACAGTAAATTTTTGAAAATCTGGGAAATCACTCAAAGCAATCGCTGAGACAGTTAATAAAAGACATTCTTCAATCCAAAAAATTATAAACAACTGCAAATATAAATCAACAGGTTTTTTGACATCAAAATCGAGAACTGGCCGTCCAACTGCACTGACACTTCGAGAGACTCGCTTTCAAATTTGGTCTGTAAAAAAGGATCCTCGATTATCAACATCAAAAATAGCATAAAAGTGTTGATGAGAGATTGCAGAAAATGTTAGTTTAACTACAATTCGAAGAGTATTGAAAAAGCACGATTTTCATGCCAGAATTGCAAAGAAAAAACCTTATATTTCCCCAGTGAACAGAACAAAAAGAATTGCCTCAAAAGAACATTTGGATAAGGCTCAGGATTTCTGAAACAAAGTAATTTTTTCAGATGAAAGCAAATTTTGCATTTTTGGAGTAAAAGGAAGGAAATATGTCTGCTGAAAATCTGATACAGAACTTAAGAAAGAAAACCTTTTTTCTGATTGTAAAACATGGAGGAGGAGGCGTTATGGTTTGGGGTGTATGGGAAGCAATGGGGTTGGTAACATGGAGTTTATTGAATCGACAATGAATGAAATTGATTACTTGAACATATTAAAAAGAAATTTTAAATAAAGTACCCTCAAATTTGGATTGAATGAAGATTATTTCTTCCAGCAAGATAATCACCCAAAACATATGGCACACCTTGTGCGGTTATGGCTTCTGTATCCTTTCCAAACCAATTGCATGCACCTCTCTACGCCCCAGACCTAAATCCCATTGAACATTTGTAGGATTTGCTTGAACGAAGAATTAAAGAACATCACATAACATCTAAAGGAATGCTAAAATCTGTTATTAAAGAAGAATGGAAAAAATAACTCCAGAAGAGACGTCAAAACTTATTCAGTCGATGCCATATGGGTTGAGAGAAGTTTTAAAAAGAAAGGCTATACAACCAAATATTAAATTTCCGAAAACTAGGATTAATTTCAACATTTATGTAAGTATAGGCTGACTTCTCGGGCATGTGATTTCTCTGTTATAATTTATGTGTATTTTTATTTTATTTTGTTGCATTAAAATAACTGTTACTAACTATTATTAAAATGTGTTTTGTTTGAGGTTTCTAAAACGCTCTTATTTTATAAGAAAAATTTAATTCACTTACAAATCATTACATTAACACCAAGCATTAATCGTTTGTACGCAAATTTTCGGCGTTAAGTGTACGTCGACAGTTAGAATAGGTCATCGAATTTTCAAGCGCGATCTTCAATAAATTTGTTATTTGTTACTGAACTTCAGTCTTGTATTAAAACGTCCTGACATCGTTATGTGGGAAAGTAATTCTGTTGGAAAATTGGCTAAGCTAATATACGTGGCTAATAATTATCAAGAGAGTTGTCATATATATCATTCATTAAAGTGTATTATTTGCATTAAAAAAACTTTTTATTGATACATATATTAATAAAAATATGTTTTATTAATGTATATATATATATATATGTTTTATTAATGTATATATACATATATTGACATATTTTCATATATATATATATATATATAGATTTGGTAAAATATATAAAATATACATATATCCACTCTTATTCATTATTTTCTATTCGAAAAGCTTGAGTTTTTAACAAAGACAAAGGTGATGCAAGTGACATATTTCAACAAATAAAGCTGATACTGTTTCAGGTGCATTTTCCTAGCAAATGGTAAAAGACGGCAAAATTAATAGGCCTGAGACTCAAGTTTTGTCAAACAAAAATTGAATCTGACGTTGAGAGTTCTTGGAAACATTGATATTTTTAACTACTACACTAAGGCTTAGAAATTTTCAGAAATTTTAAATATTACAGAAAATTTCTAAGCCTTAGTGTAGTAGTTAAAATTACTTAGTGTGTATTTATTAAATGAAATTACGCATAATTAAGTCAGCAGTCAAGTTTGTGCATCTCTGAATTAAATTATTTATTAGTATTTTTTCAGTTTATAATTAAGTCCGATTTTCTATTCACTGAATAAATAAAATCAATTCAATGAAAAATTTTCAAATTTTTTTTTTTTTTTTTTAAATCATGAATATCTAAAATTTATTCCGTCGCCAAGATTTTCAACCAGCGATGACAATAAAGCCTTGGTAATTATCTCATAAAAAATATAAAATAAAATAAAAAAGGGAAGAAACGGAGGAAAAAACGACTTCCCGTCGTGTTGGCGAAAAATGGAAAATGCTTTGAAATGCGGCGATGAGTTATTAGGAGAGCTTTGTTCCATTATCTCGGAAGTAACCCTTATTAGATTATTGAACTTTATTCGCTTTTGCGGCTCTACAGCATCTTGCGTAACGAGTCGCTATTTTCTGCTTCTCTGCATTTAGATAATTTTTTGCGTCTATTTTCGGACACAACAAGTTCGTTACTACTATAATATTATTTTTTCGAAGAGTTGATATGTATCTCTGTAATTTTGACTACAACGTCGCTTGGATGAATGATTGCTCGTGTGTTACTAGCATTTTACGAGTAAACAAAATCATTATCGTGATTTGTTATGATAATTCTTTTTGCGTGACTGACATTAAATGTATATTTATTTGTTGAAAAAAAGGTTTTAACACACCACTTTAAATGGTTCTGTAAATGTATACTTAATATAATGCGATAAAAAATTAATGAACTATCAATATTATTTATTGATCTAATATTATTTCAATTAATCTAATATTATTTTATGCCATTTTTTATACCAATTCCAATGATGTTTGCATTTGTCACTTCATCTCTCCGCGTTATGGATTTGGATTTATTGCTTGTGAATGATTTATATTTAGGAAGAAATGTAAATGTGGTAAAAAAAATGCTGCACTTTTTGTCCAATATATAAGACTAATTAGTACATTTATTTTGATATTCTTCAAAAATTGACAATAAATGACTTTTTTGGACTTCAATTTAGATTAGCTACAATAGACTTGTAACAGAGCTAGTGTGAAGTTAATGCAAATATTAAGCGATTAAATACAGAAAAATGCAAAAATTCTCAATAGAGTTTAAACTTTGATATTTTTTATGAAGTATGAATTTAAATTAATTTGCATTTCCTGAAATATATATCAGTTAGACAAACACAACATAATTAAACATTTCATTTATAATACGAATAATTTTTGCTAAACCTAATATTAAAAATGATCATTTTTGTTTGTCTTTAAATCATGCTCTGAATAGATTGATTAGCTTAATCCTATGATTTTACATATTAGTAAGTATTATAAAAAAAAAGGAATTGCAAAAGCTTAATTGTTTTGATCGAATATTTAAATTAAACTTTTTGAATGGAATAAAATTATTGTCAACATGCATAAGTCATCTATTTAATTACTTTAAATTATAAATAATTATTAAAATATTGGTATATTTCACTATTCATATTATTTTATATTCTTATTTGAAATAAAAAAAATTTTCTAAATTACATAATTACTACTAAATTACACTTAATCAAATATATTCTCATTTCCCACCCTAACTACTTCAAAGTGAATGAGAAGAAAACAGCAAATTGATATTAATACCGTTATAGATAAGGTAAAAAATGACAAAAATTTGATGAATATCGATATTTAGTCCATAAGTATCGTATGTGAGTATCGATAAGTGTCAATACAATTTTGAAAATTTCAGTTTTCGATAGGAAGTGAATTTCTCTAGTTACATTTAATTTTGATTCATCAGTGTTGCCATTAACTATATCTAGATTTACAAAAATGGTGTCTTTATGTTTGTAATTCAGATATGCAGAGCAAGTATTACATTCCATGATGAAATTTAATAAATTTAGGCCAAGGATCCTAAACATGAAAATGGAGCTTACATTTAAAATACAGTTTATGACTAAGAAGTACATGAGTACATGACTAAAAAGGATTTCGTATTCATTTGGCAACTTTGAAAGTCTTGGTATGAATGTCAATTCAATCAATTCAGATAACTTCATTTAGTTCTACGAAAATATTTTTATTATTACTTCACTGAAGCGTAAATAATTATCCATTGCTAGAGTCGAATGTTGATAATTCTGGTTCGAATATTATAAGTGACTTATGTGAGATTTTGCTGTATTATTTTCTTCTAATTTTGAAAACTTGAAAACTTAAATATATATATATATATATATATATATATATATATATATATATATATATATATATATATATATATATATATATATATATATTCCTACCAGCATACAAAGGAAACTAGGAATGAGCTAATTATGTATACATAGTCTTTTTTACATACGTTTTCTTAAAAAGTATTTCTGTTTTCAAAATTCAATTTAATTTTGAAGAAAATTACCAATTAAGAAAGCGATATTAAGACAAATATATTTAATACCTTGAATTCTGTCACGTCCTACCCCCCCCCCCTATCACCTTTATTCTTCACAAAATTCGTTTCTTAAGACTACTTCAGCTTGATGAAACATCTAAAGTATCTATAAGGTCTGTTTTTTAATTCTCTTAATTTCTTTTTTGCTTCTTTTTTAATGTCTTTCATTAAATCAATTGGTAAGATTAATTCCAGTGAATTTATATTGTATAGTATGAAATAATATAAATTAAGACTTCCTTTTTTACTACGTCCTCAAAAATATTCTTAATATATATTGGGATTCATTAAAAAAAATAGTTTAAAGTTAAGAAAGAAATTTTTAAAAAATCTTCCTTTTGAGAGTAAGAAAAAGAATTTCGAAACATCTCTGTAATTTTTATGAGAGCTTACTTCTGCATTATGTAAAAAAATTTCCTTAGTTTTCACCAGGTATATTTTATTAACTCATATTGATGCAATATTATTAAGTTTTAATGAAATCGACATAAAAATCATATTTTCTGCCAACATAAGCGACAGGTGTCTCATCTGGTGATAAAACCACCTGCGTAAACGACAGATGTCTGTTCAATAGTAAAGTAAGCTTTTGACCTAGTTAAGTTAGTTTCATCAGATATAAACAAGTGTTTTATAGAAAATTGGAATCACTTTCTTTTTATATTTGCTTATCAATATTAACAGAAAACAAACTATTCTGATTTTGACGGAAATAAAAATACTGGTCATATTAATGTAAGCATATAATGTAAAGAAATCATAGTTCAATTATTTTTAGTCTTTTATATAAAATCGAATTTGAGTTAGTGATACTTATATTCACATTTATATAGTTAATATAAAGTATTTATTTTTTGTTTAAATTTCTTTTCTGTTGATAGCCAACTAATTTGAATCTTAATAATAACAATAGGATATTTATAAAAAAACGTTTGAGAAAGGAAATAAAAAAAGTTAAAGTAAATTTACAAATAATTATTATTTCGAGAAAAATATAGTAAAATACAGCTATTACAGTTTTTGCTTTATATTTATGTTGACACTTTATTTTTTTTCCAGCTGTTTTAGACACACTTTTGTAAAGTTAAGAGGGAAATGACCCTTAGAGATAATCTCATAAATTGTAAGCCTTTTTTTTTTGTACCATCCCTTTTAGCAAAGACTTTTCCATCAACTCATTTAGATATTGATTTATTTTTAATTTTTCTTGTTTAATGCAGAAATTCAATTTAAGATAATTACATAAAAAAAGAGGCATAATTACCAATTATATCTTCATTTCTCTAGCTATTATTTTATAAAATCATATGCCTCTTCTATAGAAATTTACTCTCATTTGTATAAACAAACAAATTATATAATAATAATTATTAAATTATAAATAAATAACTGAAAAAATATATCCCTTCATTTTAAAATATTTTCTAATGAAAAAATTTAAGTTAATTTCTAATATTAAAAGTATTATTATTGTTCGCTCATCAAGTAGTTAGGAAAACAAAATTTATTGCTCCAAATTGCATGATTTTACTCTTTATAATTTAAGTAAACTCTGAAAAGTTTAAGTGACATAAAATATTTTTTTTACCTGTTGCACAAAGTTAATATTTTCAAATATATATTGAAAACTGAACTCTTATCATTACAGTTATTATAATTAAAATGAAATTCTAAAAGTGTATAGTAATTTTGAAGTACATAACGTGCTTCAAAATGCTATCAAAATAACGTAATACAGTTACAAAATTACTTAATTGTACCTTTTTACAACAAGTTGAATAATCATTTGGACTCAAAACTTTTTTCATTTATGAGAATTGATTTTTGTTTCATGATGAAAATACATATCCTCAATACAAATATCTTCTATTTTGTCCTCATTTCTAAAAAAATTAATTTAAATTAATTTTTTTATATTCAGACGATATTTTTAAAGCTCATTGTTGCAACATATGCCAAATTTATTTTATAAACATTTCAATACGCATAGGGAAATACTTGAAGCAACATATTTCAAACTGCACCAACACGCATTTGTTTTCTGTCTTAGAGAAAATCATTGCCTTTTATGGATTGCTATAAAAAGTAAAGTGCTAATATGAAATAACATACCACGAGAAAAGATAGGCGATAAGTATGATAATCACTAATTTTTGGAAAGAAATACGAATAATCTCTTGCTGTGTTATTAGCTTTGAACATTCGTTTCATTTCCATTTTTTTTTTTTCTTCCTAATATACGGACCGAATTTCGTATTTTCTGATTAAAACAATATGGTTTAAAATGAATCTTTCACAAATAAAGGGTAAATTTAACCTATAAAGTGATAAAAAATTTTTTTAAAAAAATTGATTAATCACATATATATATCTAATGTTTTAGCACTTCAAATAAATGTTTATGTCATGTGGCTTTTACATAAGTTATAAAACAGTTTTAATTTCTTTGTAAAATGGTACGTTGCAAATCAAGAGATTAAAAAAAAATTTTGCAACGAATTGTTTAATAAATACATAGCAACACACCTTATATTAAAAAAATAGTTTAACATTAAATAAATTTTAAAAAAATATTATGTATTGCAAAAAATCGCATTTTTTGACGGAAATAAATAAAAAAAAATTTTTTTTAATTTATCTATTCTTAAAGTACGCAATTTCATAAATATAAATATTTAAAATTTTAAGACGTCACTTTTTTCCATGTACATTTTCTTCTCATTACATTTTCGGCCGAGTCGCCCAGCCAGTATTGTGGTTACAGCCCTCGGCTTCTGCCGGGTGGGTTCGGGTTGGACTCCCGAGTAGGACGTGGTTGTTATGTGTCGCCGGGAAGCATCGTTTATTAATAAAATCTACTGTGCTCGTCTAATAATCCTGTTTGTCTACCATTCTTCATATGTATCTCGGCATCTAGGGTGCGATGGTGGCCCACCCCCTGTGGTGCACCCGGGGCAATACCTCGGCGGCAAAGAGGTCGCTGTTTCCTGCCTGTTCCTTGGGTTTAAGGGGACAATACATCCCGACATACCCCAACAGTGAAAAAAAATATTCGGCCGAAAATTTGGTCAAAATACTTAAATTCAGTCAAGAATTCAAATAGTCCTTTTGATAAATATTTAATGTTCTGATTCAGCATTTACATCTCAGATGACAATCCTTGATCCAGAAATAAAAGAATCAGAAAAAAATTATGAGGCGGAACGGTCAGCGGCTTTTGAAACCCTCGAGGATTCGGCACCTTGGCGACAACGCTAAAAGTCGCCAATGAAGTTGTAGCACCAACTTATATTTTTGCCATTGAAGTAAACCTAAAGAATGGGGGTTGCATATGCGTATTTATTATTACTCGTTCTAGTGTGTTCATTTTCTATGCTCAAATAAGTTACAAATCATGCTACTATTTTTCGAATACGGTAGAAAATACAAATGTAATTTATCTTTTAAACGATGTAATATTACCCAAATTAAAAGAGAAATATAGAGTTTGCATTGTTAGTGATAGGAAATCTCCGAAAGAAACCGCAGGCTTAACCTACAAGATGGAAAAGTAGCCGAGGATTTTAAAATTGCGTTTTCGCAAATAACCAATACAGAATAGGTAACATATTTTTTCCAGTACCAATTTTCAGAGGTAAATATTTTGATGATATGATGCTATTATGTTATTAACTGTTTTTTACTGTATTAATATTCACGACACATGTTTTTAAATCATTTTCATTGCTTAAGGAGTGTTTCTGAACAGAAAAAAAACAATGGAACATTTAAAAATGTAGCTTTTCTGATATTTTCATCTGTTTATACCATTTCTATTTATTTACATCAACTTTAGCTAAATTTGTATTTTATAGAATGGAATTTAGTAAAAGATGGAAATACCAGCTTAGCTAGATTAATAAATCAAAGAATTCTAAAAGAAATGCTGAGACACAGCTTCTTTAAAAATTATTAAAAAATTACTAAAGATACTTCTAAAAAAATCTCTTTCTTAAATTAACTCCTCCTTCGGTTGGAGAAATAAAAGTTTCTCTGAGTCTTTCGCATAATATATTAGTTCTGTCTAAGCATTAAGAATGTTAAAAGTCAGTGAAAATGTAAGACTAATTCTATTATGTATTTAGTTAAATAATGCAAATTATGTGTGAATGAGATTTATAGATTTTAATTTTCTTTAGGTGAAAGAAAAGTTATTTGGGTACTTTGATTCATGCTTGGGACCAGCAGAAGCTATTTGTTGTCATTGAAAATGCATTTTTATTAGAAGAAGATTTTTGTAGCTTGGAAAATCAATCTTTAAATTCAACACAATCACAAGTTAATTACTTGCATAACTGCTTGAGGAGATTTAATTTAGGAACTCTTAGACCAATCCATTTGATAAATTAAAGGAAAAAATTCTTCATTTTGAATCAAAAGGTAACTTATCATGTATTTTTAACTTTCTTTTTTGAATAAACTATTGTTTTTAACTTGGGATGAAAATAGGGGATGATAAAATATTTTTATTTTATTATAGTTAGTAATTCTGAAAGTAATTTGCGCAAATAATATTTTATTATTCTTGTTAAAACTTAAGATTTTTAAGTACCGTTCTCTGTTTAAACTTACTTTTTTGCATTATTTATTTAAATTCATTATGTTCAAACTAAATGAGTTTTTAGATCTAATTTAAAATTTAAGTTTTTTTATGCATTAGCAATTTTGAAATTAACTAAAACAATACTTAAAAGTTTACGGTGAAATTTAGGTTTAAAATGTTTAGTTATTTCTTGATTTTTTTTGCATGTAAATTTTATTATATAAATATTTTAAGTTCATTTCTGTACACTTGAAAGACTTTAAGTATTTCAGAATAGTGAATTAATGGTTTTATTTTTCCTTTCGTATTGCACTTCCTTTTTAAATTTTAAAATAAAAAATCCTTTTGATGGTAATATGGTGGTTAAAAATATTTAATTTTACACTTTTACTGAGCCTTACTGAGCCAACATTTTCATCTTTTAAAATTGCAATTGCGTTTAAAATTTTTAAATATATTCAGTACTTTACATGAACAAAAATCTGCTTATCTTAAATTAGTGCGTGCTTATCACCATTGTCACACAAAGAAATACGCAAAATAAACATTGTCGACACTTCAGCACAATGTCTAAATGAGGTTTTTCCATTTAGCAATTCCAACCATTTATCTGAAAATTTTGTTATGTTTGGCATGTTTAAAAAAACACATGTCTTAAACAAATGAGTTATAAATTTCCTTAATAAACTTTGTTAATTCTCCAATTAAAATCGTTAAAAATGGCACAATAAGCAACTTTAAATCATGCGCATAAACACTTACAAATTTGACAATATAAGTAATGTCCATTATAAAAAAATTCTTTGTTTGTAAAGGCCAATAACAGAATTGATTTGTAAACTCAAATCTAAACTTTTGTGTTATACATTTGTGGCCAGTAAGCGCCAGTTTGAAGGAAAGCTGCATTTGGGAGAGGAAAATTGTTTTCTATTTCTTATTGCTGAGAGAAAAAGTAATTGAAGAAAATATATTTCATTAAGAGAAAAATTTATTACTAAAACACATAATAAACTTAATTCATTTTACTTAAACATGACGATGTATGAATGTTTTCAGGACAAAACTGCTCAGATAAAGACAAAATGCATATAAGCGAATTCAAGTTTTTTTATTCTAGACAGACTTTTGGAGAATAGAATTTTTCGTTCCAGAACGAATTTGCCCGTGAGTATACTCAATATATATATATATATATATATATATATATATATATATATATATATATATATATATATATATATATATATATACTGTTTCAAATTATAAATAATTATTGTATTTGCCTTAAAGTATCTCAGGCAGATCGGAAATACTCACATTTTGGGCAAAAATTGCGGTATTTAGAAGTGTTATACGTTAAAAGCAGGTTTTCTCTAATGATTTGGTGACTTGGCGATGTTTTAACGAGAAAACTTGGCGACACTTGGCGACATGGCGAGAAATAGATACTTCTGGAAATATCCATCACCTAAGCTCTAGGACCAATATTTAGCAAGATAGCTTAGAAGCTTCCAGAAATTTGGGGAAAACCGGTAGATTTCCCCGCCAAGTCGGGTATAAATATTGCAGCCCGACATAGGAGTTTAGTTCTGTGAAGACAGACAGACAGACAGTCAGTCAGTCAGTGAGTGAAGACGATTTATCGTGACTGCTAGTCTAGAGAAGCTGTTCTCTACCTGAGGTATTTGAGACTTTTGATTTGAATCTGTTACTTATTGTATCTGACGAATTGTAGCTGTATAATTGTGATTGTTACAGCTGGTATTTCTAGTGGAATTTTTACGAATAAAAGTCTTGTGTTCATTGAGTGGTTGCTTTCTGCAATTCTCAATCCACACGAACCCCAAAGCTCGGTACAATACATACACATATTCAATGGACAAAACTAAGTATAGCTGCTATATGTAAACTGTATTGTGATTTCTGTCAGTGACATCTGTTACCCATTTTATAAAACTTAAATGGTATTTTTTCAATGAAGTTATTCTGCTAGAAAATATTTTTTATTACATTATCTGCAGTAGTGTATAATATGCACAGCGAAATTTCAAACTTTTTTAACAGATAATCTGCAGGTTATATACAGGAAAATATGTTATTTATATTTTTATGTGCTTACTTTGAATACTAAGTTAAAAGCATAAAACATATAATAATTATCAGAAATTCAAGGTAATAAAAGCAAACCAAACAGTAATTTTTAATTTTGCTTAACTTTAAGTGTTTGCAGACTGTTCCATTGTACTTAGAAATTTTAATGTTTGTTTTATATAAAATTATTGCAATATTTCTATATTCTCATGGATATCTATTTTTTTTAGGTGATGTATGTAAATGAAGAAAATATACTTGCCACAGCCATCAAAGATGTCGTCAATGAAGTTTTTAAATATACAGCTTTTGTGCAAAGATTTCTTTCATTTTATGAAAGGAATTTTGAATGGCCGTTATTAGAGCACAAGTCATTGGTAATAAGGCAAAATAATACAAACAATTTTGCAGAGGCAACTATTAGAATTCTTAAAGATGTTTTGTCTAAATAGAACTAAAGCTTTAATGTCGTTGCACTTTGTGATTTCTGCATTAATATTTGGGAAATTTTTTTTTATTTCCAATGGCAGATTATAGACAGTTACAGCAAAATAAATAAAAAAAGGGTAAAACAATAACACAGAAAGATATTGCAACAGAGTCTATTAATCTAACATTTCTTTAGCTTCCCAATAGCGCTCAGTTAGAGACATCTTACGAAGTGCAAGGCAGCGATGCGCTGCGTCCATGACCTCCCCAATGTTGCAAAGAGTGCAGATCAGAGAAGGAACAATACCAAATATATTTAGATGTTTCCGCAGACAGTCGTGCCCGGTGGCAAGGCGGAATTCAACCACCGATCTATGTCTTGGGCTATTGCACAGATTTAGGATGGCATTCTTCCAAGATTTAAGAGAAATGCGGTTAGTAAGCTCTTCATGAGTTCTGGACTTAAGAATTCTTTTGACAAGATGTTTAATAGAACAGAAGGGCATAGCGTGTGTAGGAGTCAGCGTAATTAAAGCGCCCCTTTTGCAAGATAATCTGTATTTTCATTACCTGTGACGACTCCGCAATGGGCAGGCATCCACTAGAGGACAATGGTCTTCTCAAGATGTTGGCGGCAGTTCAAAATGTCCTATGTTAAGGGATTATTAGAGGATACAATGGCCAGCAGAACAGTTCTTTAATCACAGAGGACAACAGCTTTTGTAAATTGATCTATGTGGCAATGTAGCTGAGATAGAGCCAAGCGAATTGCCGTGATCTCTCCATCAAAGGCAGAGCCCCGTCCCTCCGGGGCATAAAAGGAAAAAACTTCTGAGAAAACTCCGGCACCATCATTTGATTCTTTTGATAGGAGAGATCCATCGATATTTGAGAAACATACTTAATGAAAAAAATTGTTAGAGTTTGCCCATTCAAGGCGGACAGAAATCAATATCGTGTATGAAAATATTACTAAATGTGCTAGTGTCATTTCTGATTCTGATGTATCTAATCCAATATTTTGGTCATCAAAAGTAAAAATAAAGATTTGTATTACACAGTTAATACTGATATAGGCACTTTCACTTGTTCTTCTGGAGAATCTGGGGCATTTTTGTAAGCACCAGCGTTTTTTATTGAAAAATAAGAAATTTTCATTTCCCAATTCTCCTCCAGTTACTTTAAAGGAAAAATATTCCTTGGCAGTTTTGTCTGCTGGGTAAAATTGTCCACACACACACACACCTCCATTTTTTTAAAATTTCACTGAAAATTCAAAAATTAATATCCAGTTACCTTTTGAAAATAGTAATATACAAGTTCTACACCAGCTAATCATCAAAATATGCTATCGACTCAACAAATACAAGAAATGAAAGATGAGTTAAATAGAATAACTCACTTGATTGACAGTAGATGTTCAAGTGCTCTGTTGCCAATTCTTTGTAATATTTCGGAGAAAATAAAATCCGAAGATGATTTAAAAAGCCTAAATTTTCAACAATGTTCTAATTTTCTAAATCCTACACTTTGCATTTATATAACTGTTTAATCTCTGAAATAAAATTTCTAAGATTTAAATAAACTTGGCTATTTAATAAATATTTAAACAGATTAAGAACTGCTACATATAATATTCTTCTCCAGTGATTTGTAGAAAATTTTTGGAAGAAATAAGCAAACAAGCTAAACAAATGTTTGCCACAATTTATATGCTTAGTTCAAGAATGTTGTTTTTCAAAGAGCAAAAAATAACTACCAATCATTTGTGCATATTTTACATGTATTTAATATTTTTCTCTCTCTCACACACACACAAGCTGCTGAAATTCAGCAGTTTTGAAAATAGTGTACAATTCTCTTACTGAAAATCTTTTAATCGCTGAAACGATTATTGCAAAAATAATTTTAAATGCTGTACATTTTCTCTCCCTGTTTTAAGTCGTGTTAATTTTGTTAGAGAACTTAAATCTTATTTGATGCGATATCTTCAACATTGATCATTAACATTTGATGATCCTTTGCAAGAGGCTCTCTTCTTTCAAATAATTTTTTTAATTTTTAATAGCTATACTTATCATATCTTTAACCTGTTTGATCATTTAACCTGTATTGTATTAATGGCTTATTTGGAATTTTTTGCTAATTGATATAAGTAGATTAAGACTTTCTAAATTAGCTAATTGTTTTAATACATTCATTCATTGTAATTCATTTTATGAGTGAAATATATAAGATTTTTGGGTCAATGAGTTTTTCAACAAGAATACTTAGTCAAAATATTTACAAATATATAGTTTGATTTCATTTATCAAAAATTTTAGAAAACATTTAGAGGTTTGGAATCATTATATAATTCACACCACCGCTTAAAATGACATGATTTTTTATAAGTTTACCACTTGAATTTTATTTAACTTTGAGAAATAACTATCATTTATTTTGTATTAATTTTTAATGAGGAATATTAAAAGTATGAGTTATAACAATTATGTGCTGCAAAAAGAAAATTTATCAGATTTTAATATTCAAAGCAATATTTTAAATTTTGATAAGAGTTATTTTCAAAATATAATTTATTTAATCATAATCATTTCATAAGCATGCCATTATCATTTATTTGATTCTTATTTAATTGTAAAAAATACATTCTTTAAATTCTAATAAGAATATTAGTATAACCTAAACAAATTTCAATTAAAAAATGTTTATTGCAATAATACACATGATATTTCTGCTAAAGTGAATTCATTAATTCTCTTTATAGTTACAAAATTACAAGTTAAAAAATTAGTGTTACACAGAATGAATATTCTCTTATATAAATAATAGAAGAACTTATATTATATTCCGCATTTTAATAAGCATAATTAGTAAATCAAAATTTCTATGCTATCAGTAAAGATTCTGATTACAATTCTTATTCGAATTATATATTAAAGGAAATTTTCAATTTCTGTAATCTAATGAATAAAAAAAACTTTTAAAGTCAAAGCATTTAATAAATATAGATATTTGATAAGTCAAATTTAGATTACGAAAATTTACATAATCAGAAATATCATACATTTCAGAAAATAAAAGCTTGCATGTTTATTTTTATAATGCTTACTTTTATATATTTATTTTGATATTCAACCAAATATTAAAATCATATCGAATCACTTGCTGTAATTTAAACTCTATATGTTATATTTAAAGCTTTATTTTCCCCATAAATTTCATAAGATATTTAATCCTAATCAAAAAATAAATAAACAATAAGGTTCTACTGCCTTTTTTATTATTATTCAAATCCTGGCATGAACATTTTCATTTCACGAACGGTAAAAAATTCACGCTATCAAACAATTCATTTAAAATAATGAAAGCTTGATTCACTACTAAAACACGTATTTCATCTCTTAATGTTTATCTCATTGTTTAGCTTATGATTAGCTTAGAGGGATAAGAAAGCAAGTTTGCCAGATTTCTTTCCCTATCATTGGCTCAAGTGCCTGAACTTTCAGCTTTGTCGCCAAGTTGCTGAATCTTCGAGGGTTTCAAAAGTCGCGAACGGTCATGGACATAAGCGCTTACTTATAGCGAAATAAAGAAAAGTACATGAAAGAAATAATGCATTCTTGCGGACTACTTTTAAGAGTTAAATATGACCACGCCTTTTTGAGTGCTTATCCAACAACTCCTACTCTAGGAGGTGTTGGATAAGCTTAGGTTTACTACACATAAGTATTGGTAGTGAATATGCCAATAGTTCATCTTAGAGAAGCATTTTGTGCCACAGTTCTGATTGCGGTAATATCCCCAATCAAGTCACACAGCCATACATGAACTTTAATGTTTTAGATAATTTCATATGTGATTGAAATTTAAATTAATCCTAGATAGATGTTTTAAGACCTCCATACAGGTGCTCAAACAAATACCATTGAAGGCATTTAATCTTCAGTTAAGACATCTATTCAGGGTATGAATCATGTGTCAGGTCAATTTGATTAGCACCTTGTGGAGTAAATATGGAGATGTAACCATTGATATTACATCATGGGAGAATTTTTTTTATGCCATAAAGTGTTTGTCTTTCCTGTACCTGTGACTCTTCAAGAAGTAATAACTGAATACTTTTAATTCATTTATTTGATTTTTTTTTGTATAGAATAAATTTGTGCAATATATTAAGCATTGTCTAAAAACATTTGAGATTAATGTATTAGACTGAGAATTCTAATATTCGTTAATTAGAAACTTGAATTTTCATAAAAATTTATGTTATTGATTCAGCTTTATTACCCGATTGTTTCTAGGGTAGACTGTTTCACTGATGTTTTTTAAAGTGAGCGTCCTTATATGGTTAATTAAAATTAGAATTTTCATGAAAATGCATATTTTTGTGCAAAACAGATTTAGTTTTATTGTCTAGTTATCTTCTACTCTAGATGGCATGATATTAAATTTTGTTTTTCAACCTATAGTCTGGGAAATAAGCTTCTAGTAATTAATGTTTTAATGCTTTGGTAATAAGTAATTACAATGATTTACTCAAAGTTTTGAAATTCAAATTAATGTGATTTTGCAATATTTACAGTTCAAGTTTGAGCGCAATCAGGATTTTAAAAACCATAACATAATTAACATATTGGTAAAAGACGATAGAGCTGTACAGATTTGATGCGATTTCCAATTTTCGCGCCAAGCGCTCTACAGCTCTGTCGTCAATACCTAAATTATGTCACTACACACAATATCTGGTTACCAATCGTGTTCAAACTTCAACTTTGAAATCGAGCAATTTTCGGAATTCCGAATATCAAAATTTTGAATATTTCATTATAATCATATATTATAGAAGTATATTATAAAATTCTAATTACTAGATAACGAATTTATTAAAACTCGCATTTTAATATACTGTGTAATTGTGACCACCTTAAAAAAAAGCTTCAGTGTAGTGCTGCTTACTACAGTGACAACCAGGTGATAAAGCTAAACTTCTCTAATGTTAACAAATTTAATTTTTTATTTAAACTCGAATTTTAATATACTGAGCAATTGCACCCACCTTAAAAAAGACTTCAGTGTGGTGTTACCTAGTACAGTGACAACCAGGTTATAAAATTAAGCTTTTCTAACGTTAATAAATTGCATTTTTTATGCCAACTCAAATTTTAATTAACCAGATGTATTATGCCCACCTTAAAAAAACACTTCTGTACGCCACAATTTAACACTAACGTGAAACACTCAAAGCTTACTTAAAGATGTATTTACTTATGTAAACATGCATATTTATAAAAACTAGATTTTTTTATAATCGCTATGAATGAAATTTTTATTAAAAATATCTCACCTTGTCGAGGAAAGAACGTTTTATTATAAAGTATTTGTTCATTGGAAAATATTAATATATTCCTTTTTTAAAAGTAAAAGCTGAACCATATGTACTCATTAATTGGGAAAATTATCTTTATTTAGTTCTGTTTCAGACAACAGTTAAATATATTAGAAAAACTGTAACTGGTATATATAAGGTATCATTCATGTGAATTTTCACGGATTATCACAATTTTTAAATATGATACAGGTGTTTCTAATGCAATATCATAGAATAGGACATTCAAGAATTAAAAAATGAGCTGTAAGTGGATCTTTGTAATAATGTATTTTATGACAATCTTTTTAGAAAAATTTATCTAACCATCTTTTTTTTACCAGAATTACTGTTGACAGGTGAGTTTTATAGGTTTTATTTGAAAACTTCTGTTTTGAAAGAACTTCTAGAATTTGCTAAAATTGTTTCATTTGACAGTATGAAAAAATTTAACTTGTATTGCTGAGTTCATGTTAGTTCCCCATTGTAGCTTTCTTCAGCCTGTTACTTTATTTCTAATATCAAATGACCCACACACAACTTAACTGATATGCCTCTTGAATTAGCATTATTCCTCTATCGTCTGACTACTTGTTTTAGATTGAAATATCATTATTAAAAATAACTATGCTTGACCTTTCAGAAAATTGTCATTGTAAAATATACAGCAGATTTTTTCAGGTGCTTAAAATAAATTCTTATCTTTACAAAATAATATTTAATAAGAAATTTTTCAATTATTTTATATATTTTGTCTCAGTTTTTTTTATCATTGTATTAATTCCTTGTCTTTATATTAGTAAAAAAATGGTTTTGTTATATTGGTATTCTTATTTGTATATAAATCATACATATAATTTTAAACGAAATCACTGTGACACATATTTTTCAAAATTTAAAAAATTAAATTACTTTATTAAACTAAATTATAAGTTCAGTCTCCTAACATATGATTTCTCGCCAAATCTGGCGCCCTTTGCTTACATCGTAGGCAGGCAGCAAACCTGTGCACCGCGTTGCTTGTGGATGGTGTTTCACTGGTGTTTGTTTTGTGGATTCTTGGTGTCTGGTATACCAGCCAAACACTAAACAATCATGTCATTAATAACGTCACTCCAAATATTGACCAATGAAAATTTATTTACAGTTTATGCCGCCGTAATTTGTTTATTGAAGTTATTGTTATAAAAAGTTTATTGCGTAATAAATACGCAATACAATTATTATTGTATTGCGTATTTATTAATATTTTGATATTTGAAAATATAATTATCCACAAAACGCCAAGAAATATTGCATGTAATACTTTGATTTAAAAACCAGCAGTAAGTATTATTGCTGAAGTATGTTTGGAAGAGGAAAAAAAAAAAAGAACAAAATTTAAATAGCATAAAACTTATTTCAATTGTCCATGCAACTTATTTAAAATAAAGTTAACAATATTTTTTTGAAATGAATTTTTATAAACTATAAATAATAACTAATTGGAAAATCATTTTATAAAATTTTTTTTTTTTGCTACAAATACTTATACATTTGCATTACATTAAAAATTCTAATTTAAAAAATAATTACATTTTACTTCAGAGTCAGTTTTATAATATTAAAAAAAACTCAAATTTATTTATCATATTAAACCTCATTTAATGCATTCATAAAAGTATTAATAAATTAAAAATATATTATTTAAGTTAGAGTTTCTACAATATTTTAATTGCAGTTTAAATTAAAACGCTTTATTCAGTTAATTTTTATTAAATACTAAAAATACTCAAAATATTTTTCTAATTTTAAAAAGCAATTTCAATGAGGAAGATTTAATTAAATAAAAATAGTTTTTAAAAATCTTGTGAAATTTTACCAGAGAATTGTTTTTCGAAATTAAAATTAATTATTCAACTAAGATATTTATACAGTTGATTTTTTAAAAAATTTTATTAAAATAATTATCGTCAAGTAGGTTTCACAAGCACCTGTTATCAATTGAACAATGTATAATCCAATAAATAAGTATATATTATAAAACAGAAAAATAAAATTCTAAAACATATTGACCAATTAAATTTAACTTGCTTTTAAAATATTGAATGATAAATTCTTCGATTTCTACAGAAAATTTGAATTCCATGTCCTTACGTAAACAGCGCGAATCAAGTAAATATACACTTGTCGGGCTCGGTTGTGGATGAAAAAATTAAACATGCTGAATACTTCGTTTGGTGAAAAGCTCCGCCTCAATTTGGTCATACGTGACGTCATTTCGTGGATGGCTGGTCGATGGCTTGTGGACAGCTGGTAGTCATCCACCATGTCCGAGTGACGGTGACCAAGTTTGCTGCCTGCCGTAGTGTTGCCGATTTCAGCTTTTGTTTTTATTGTAGTGTTGCCAAATTCAGTTTTAGTTACTATTCTTTTTTTCTGTTGCCACTATTCGTTTTTCTCGTGTTTAACATAAATTTTGCAGCTAATTAAATTTTACTTCGACTTTTATTGTTCTAGAACGTTCTTTGTTCCACGTTTCTATTGGAAAGGGAAGCCATTTGTCTTTTGTTTGCTGTTGGTGCAATTAGGAGATTTTCCCTCAGTTGTGCTTCGTTGTCGCCATCGTTCAATCATCGTAAATTTTTCTTTTTTACAATTTATTTTAAATTTTTTCTTTTTGGTTACAATAATTTCTTTTTGGTTTATTTATTATATATTTATTATCTTATTGAATTTATTATCTTATACATTTTTGTTAATTTATTGTTATATTTCCATAATGTCTCATGCTCATAGTGTTGTTGAGAAATTTCAACAGATTATTTTAGCTAAAATTAAAGAAACCAATGATGGGTATTTTAATTTTTCAAGCTCTAGGCCAACAGCTGGAAAACCCGGAATTGTTAATAGAATTTTTTTAGTCCAATTGGCTCAAGATCCACAATTATTAATTTTCTAACGGCAATAGGCTTATTAAAATATGCGAATTGTAGAAAATGTGGATCAAAAATGAAGATTACCCCAAAGAAAGGCTATTCCGATGGTTATTTCCCGTGTTAGCTTGGCGACGAAAAAATTCGCTGCGTTCGCCAATATATGGGGATACTGATCTAGTTCCAAAGTGTTTCCAAATTACCATTTAAAAAAATAGCTTTCAGAGAATATGAGCTGCTTCTTATCACACGTTTTATCTTGTCTAGGGCTCTTCAGGCAGGACTTGTTTCAAGATACCCTTGTGGCGTATAAAAATATAAGCTTTTTTTTAAGTTAATTATTTAGTACGTTTAAACAAACACACAACATTGCACTCAAATTTAGAAATAATCACATAGTTTAAAATAAAAAATTTTTTTACTGTTTAACCACCGAAACAGTCATTTATCCTTTTTGAAGTCCATTCATAGATTTTTCCTCGCATGCTCTTGAAATTTGCTCAAGAAGGAAGTTGGGATTCATTACATTCTATGGGTAATAGACTTCATTAGGGTGAATGGGCTCAAGGACCTGATCTAGCTCTTTTGATCAAGGGGATAAGAAACTGCAAAACTTTTTGGTTATTTAATAAAATATTTACTGCTGTATGCCAACTAGAGCTGAAAAGAAATTTTCAATTTAAAAGGGAAGTTAATCATATGAATATAATATCTCAAATTTTCCCTTGTACTTGTATTAAAATTAAATGCTTATTCCTACATGCATTCATTTTTATTATAGAAGCATTTTATGTGTTCTAATTTTTATTTACACTAAAAATTCTGAGGTATAAATTTCCATCCTTGCAGTTTATATGTTTACAAACACACAAAGTTAACTCTAGTATATTCAGAATCTAGATTATAGAATGCCAGATTTTGTAATTTAATTATTTTCCTTATAGCATATCACCAACTACTTTTACAAATATGTTCAAGAGTAAAAATCTAAATGCTGTATTGATTTGTGATTTCCAGTTTTTAAAATGGTATCCAATTCAATAGAATTTTTGGATTTAATGTATGTTTTGTGAGCAATAAAACTTCTTTGGTATAATATAATAAGCTAGTTATAAAATTTCGCCAGCCAAATTGTCTAGTGATCAGCGTGCCTGACTACGGATAGGGAGGTCCTGGGTTCAAATCTCGGTTAAGGCATGGATTTACTTTCTCTCTTTGTCCTTTCCTTGTGTGTGTAAATGAAGTATGAATGATGCCTATCCTATAAACGGGTCCCTATGGCATGTGTGAGGGTGCGATGGTGACCCAACCCCTGTGGTGCAACCGGAGCAACGCCTCGGCAGCTAAGAGGTCACTGTGTCTGGTCGGTTCCTTGGTATCGGGGAACAATTGATTAATAGACTCTGTCGCAGTTGTAACTGTCTACAATCTGCCATTGGAAAAAAAATGTTATAAAATTCCAAAATTTAAGTGAAACAACTGTATGAATTAAATAAAAATTCTTATTTAACTTAAAATTTAAAAATATTGCACATCAAGGAGTTTACTACAAAACATTTTTTAAATCCAGCCACAGATTAAAACCAAAGCTTTGAAAAAAATGTGAATTATTGTGCGATAATTGAAGTATAACCTTATTACATTATGATAGTTTACTGTGTCACTTATATAACTTATACAAGAGAATCAATGGTCATCTTTTTATTAAATAAAATATTAAAAATACAGAACTCAACATACAAAAATTCAATATGTTTTCCGACAGATTAGTATTGAATATTAAAATACAACAATGAAAATAAACTTTAAAATAATATTAAACAAGTCATTGAAAGTATGTATTTTTCTGTACTTCAAACATTGATTAATATATACCAAATATAAATTATGGATTTTTTAATGAACTATATTATTTCATCATTTTTATGCTGCAAAATCACTATATTTTCTAATGTAATTAATGTACATATATATATATATATATATATATATATATATATATATATATATATATATATATATATGAATTACAACTCTTAATATTAAAATTTACATTATATTAAAGAAATTTATTACTTTGCGTATACCAAATATCCAAAAAGTTCCAGTATATAAAAATACTTTTTAACAATAAAGGGAAAAATTAATTCTTATTTAAAATATTTTTTCGTTTATAGTGAGCAGAAGTATACTTAGATATATTTCTGTAATTTAAAAAAAAAAAAATGTTAGAAATTTTAAAATTAGTTATATCTTTATATATATATATATATATATATATTTAAAGGTATCAAATATTTTTGTCTACCAGTTTAATTATATATATATATACATATATGTGTGTGTGTGGAGGGGGCTAATTGATATAAAATTTCTGATTTTTTTCTTATATACTAAAATTTTACTTTTCATTAATAAAGGATGAAAAATATTAAGATCACAAAGCAGCATCTAAAGGTTATTTAGAAAGTGTGTATCTAGTTAAAATACTTAGAACCAGAATCAATGTAATATGCACACATCATCTGTAGTGAAGTTTTGCTCTTGACATTTGTATTCGCATGACTGATTTGGGTGTTCATTACTCTGATTGCAAGAACCTCTTTTCTGTGATTTTATGGCTATTTACTTAAAATTTAGTTTGCATACCACTGTACATACCGTCATAGTGGTTCATCATCTAGAAAATTGATATGTTGGGATTATATTTTTGATTCGTACCATAGGAATATGTGTCAATTCCTGCTCTTATTGAATATTCTTGGAACAGTGGTCTTTACATTATGTTACATTTTTACCCGTAGTCCTGATTATTCAATTCTTGCTAAATGCTATTTTTCAGCAAAATAATTCACTATTGTAAATTTTTAAGGCTTTTCTTGCTATAGAAAGTGTTTGGATATTTCCGTAATTAGCACATATCAATAGAAAATGTTTGATCAGTGTATGCTATATGATTGGCTCGTCAACAAAAGTCAAAACTACGTTCGATAAATCGAGATATCTTGTTGCATGAAGTATTTCTTGAGAGCTGTATCTAAAGATACTATTCAATCAGTCTTTGAATGGACGCTCAAGAGTATATTTGCCAAAAATGAAACATTGTTCTGTTCGAGTTAACATTATAAAAAACAATTTATTAATAAAATATAGATATTTATACAATACAAGCTCATTTTTACGAACTAGCCACTAGTCCCTAACATGGTCGCATAAGAGCAATACTTTTTAATACCCATTTAAAAATTAAAATTTTGAAAATCATTTTTCTCACGAGCTCATTTTCACGCATCATTCGTCTTTTTTTCCCTTTATGATTGAGAAATTAGGGTGTACTAGAAACTAAAATTTTTCGAATTGATATTTGCACTGATATTAAAATCCCAGATTTTATTTAACAGTTTTTGTAGGGAATTTCTTTCACCTAATCTAACGTCTTTCCTACAATCCCTGCGTCAAGTATAATAAATAGCTTTAAGTGCAAGTATCATAAAGTACTTTTGCAAGGAATAATTAAAAGGCATAGAAACGGCTTGTGAAACAAATATTTTTGGCGCAATGCAGTGCAGACAAGAATCGAATTCGTTACCACAAATGTCTGATATTCAAGTGTTTTTGATTATTGTTAGCACAATGTCTAGCGATGCCGTGGTCAAGTCAACAGCATTCCGTCTGGAAAGGCGGGCTTCGATTTCCAATGCCACCTAAGACCCACCGAGTACATGCGATATAAGTTGTTAAATTTGTGGAATCGAAAGTACTGAAATCAGTAGTTGAGCAGTTACCATGGGTGAAGTGATCTGGAGAAAATTTCCTCCCCATTCAGATCAAAGTCAAAATTGAGGGAGTGTTTCCTCTGGTGGTGCCATCTATCGGATAAGTTTAGAGCAAAGTCGTGTTTTCACCTTCTTGGTGCTCTTGTTAAGCGAAGGATGCTCTAACTTAAATTAGCTAGCAAACGGCATAGCGAGTTTGGTTTGTCCAAGATACATAAGTTACAACAACACTAAGTCTGGCATGATTGCACACGGCGCTTATTTGTTCAAGAACAAATCAAGTTCTCTGGCGTTACATATAAAGGGAATTCAATTCATAAAAATGAAAATGAGGACTATTTGTCGGAATCGAAAGTTCAAGAAAGGGAATTTTAAAAATCTTTATTCATAAATGGGAGTTAAAATTGTGCAGAGAAGGGACTATACCCCAGTTCGTAAAAATGTGCGTTTACTATATGTTGTTTGGAAACAAATTCGAACTGAAAAAAAATCAGGCAGTGACCACTTTGACTGATTTTTTTTTAAATCAGTGAAATGAATGTATAACATTTTCTCTATAGTGCACATTAAGCGATTTTTTTCTAATAGTACTTTATTTATACAAAAATGGCAGTTTTATAAAAATAATTTATTTTTTAGTTTACGAATTTTGAAATGAAAGAACTATTTTATCGGCTTTTACGTGTTCGTAAAAACGAATGTCCACTGTATTCGTATTTATTTTAAAAAAAAGTTTCTAACTATCTAATACTTATTTTGCCATTTTAAGAAATTTCTATTTTAAGAGTTGCTTTACTAGTGTCTACAAATTCGTAAAAACAAAGTCTTAATTTTTTATAAAGGATTTTTACTTACAACAGATATTTTTGGCAATAAATTTTTAATAATGTTAAAAGAAAAATAACAGAAAATAAATTAAAAAAATTTAATGCCAATAAATACTGCTAAGTAAATTTTCTATTTTTTTTAAGCAATACAGTATGTTCTATTATTTAAAAGCCATAAATCAAAATATTAATTCGTTTAGGTGATAAAATTAGATTCAGGGAGAAAATTCAACTTTTTCCAAATCGATTTAAAATATCAAAGGAAAAATTTTAAAAGAAAAATTTCAATTCCACTAAAGGTCCTCCCCATATTAGAAGCAGAAAAATATTTACAATAACATCTACCTTTCTATTTTATTTTCCAGTTCCTTCATGACTCAATTTTTTTCTAATTTTTCGAAACTTATTTAACTATTATTATAATTGTATTATATATTATTATAAAATAAAAAAAAAAAATTAACAAAAAGTTCGCACTACAATCTTTTGCACTAAGTTCGCATTACAATATTTGATAGTGTGTGTATTTTATATTATATCTAAGACTTATTTATTAAAATAATACATCTTATATGATAGTATTTCTTTATAGATTTTATAAATATCATTTTATAAAATCTATTAATCAATACTACATTCATATAAGAAAGTAAACTTAACTGTATATAAAGAAATTGACCAATTATTTTACTAAGCATGTATATAGTACAACTATCTCTCTAATTATACATATAACACTACATAACTTGAAAATACTTGTTTTGAGTGAGCTTATAATTTTCTCAGAACAGTCTTAAAGCATGAATGTCTTAATTTTGGAATAAACTAAATTATAAGTTTTAAAATCTAGAAAACTTAAGAGAACTGAAATTTTTTTTAACATATACATGTTCTAGAATTTACTTTATTAAGATACCATACAGCAGTGTTCATAAATAATTTTTAGAAATTATTTTGATTATTTATGATTTTCTTTTTTTCAAATAATTTTATTTGTAAGGCAACACACACATACACTGAAAAAAAAAAGGATATTGTTTACAATAATAAATTTACAAAACAATAATTTTATTTTGAATTCTTGCCAATAATTTAGTCATTATAATTATCCTAATAATTTTAATGACTAAATTATATTTTATAAATATAGATTAATAATATTAACTAAATAAAATTTTATAAATATAGTAAGCATTAAGCGGAATATGCATATCACTACATACTTCACTTAATACAATCATTTCATATCAACTTTTATATATTAAAATGTATATTACTCTTTCTCTCAATTTTATTCAATACTTCAATATTCATATTTGATAGTGTGTGTATTTTATATTATATCTGAAATATATGGACACATATTTTTTTTTTATCAAAATGAAATTTCTTTCAGAGAATAACATAAATTTATATGATTATGGTATACTATTATAAATTGGTTTAGGTAAAAATTTATACAGAGAAAAGATAAGAATACCAGCATAAAATAAAACACGATTTGAATTTTTATTTCTTTATGCATGTAAAATTTACTTCACAAATATGTATTTTTCCAAAGAAAATAGGAACTGAATAAAAGCTATTTTGAATTAAAATAATTTTTCTACTTATAAAACAGTTTCGATATTTTATTAAAAATATTGCATTCATTTGAAATTTTCCAACAGTCTTTTTATATTACCATTTTGCAAATAATTTTACTATCTTTATTCAAATTTTATCCAGGGCAAAAATAGCATGTTGAAATGAACAAGAAAATAAATATAAAAATTTAATTTCATTACTTTTCTAATATTATAAAAGGACAATACCAGCTATCAACTACTGCATAAACACCTAATTCATAAACTTTAAAGAATCTAACAAAATTTTAAAAATAAAATATTTAACTTGATAAAAAGATTTCAAATTTTACAAAAAATCTTAATATTTTGTTCAGTATATGAGATATTAAAATCTTTAATTCCAAAGTATTTATGATTAATTTTCCATGCAAAATTATCATGAAAAATCTTTTTTGAATAGACAGCAAGAAATTTTTCAGTACATAATATAGCTTATAATAGGACTTGGCTAATTTGGCTTTTGCTTTTTTAACACAGGAATTATATATTTAAAGCAATGTTTCTCAACTTTTCTGGAATTTTGGACAACTAGATATAGCATTAATATTTTTAAATAAATTACAGCATATTTGTTAATATTCTGGTTAAATCATCACCATCTAATATTATTTAATGCATAATCATAGTAAAAGTAATATCATTAAACATTAATGTTTGATACTCAAAATGGGTGCAATATATGATCGCTGAATTTGTCACGCATGAATCTTGCCAAATCTGCAGTTCACAGGTTGGAAAATTGATTAATTTGGTTATTGTTTATTTAGTTTTTATTTTTAAAAATAATAAAAACAGGGGATATGAGTTTAACAATAATATTAAATATAAATTAAAGTTTGAATTTTTATTCCCAATTATTTTTTTTAACAAATATGAATATATATGTAAACTATAATCAAAGTGATACACAACTTTCTAAAATATTTTTATATACCAAAATATAAACACTTCAGAACATGCATGAATAGGAACTACTACAAAACTGACAGTAAATGTGAACAAATGAGTATGCTAAAACATTTTATCAATTCAAATGAGATTTAACAATAATTAAGGAAAATGACAAATAAAAATTTGTATGATTCATTTTTGCCATTATTCCAGAATTTGAAAAATATTAAAGTAATCTCTTGTAAAATGACTAACATCAAAACAATTAATGAACTATACAAGTAAATAAAGAAAAATACTTATAAGACAGTAATTATTTTGCTAAATTTTTAGTATTTTACTAAAATAACATATTATTAATTATTATTATCATTAATTATATTATCATAATAATTAACAACATATTATTAGGCAGATAATTTTTTATCTGAATATTTTAGTCCAATCCAGGTATTCAGTTGTTTTGCTTTAAGTCGAGACCAAATTACATGATCAGTTAAAGCTAGGATCTGAGCAGCAGCAAGAGCAGCACTATCTGGAAATAATACAGTAGAGCAACCAAGTCCTAAAATAAAAATATATATATACATAAAAATTTAAAATACAATTACTACAAAATAAAAACATAATTGATTACAAAACATAATTAAATTCATATTAATAAATCTAATCCAATATTATAATTAATTTGTAAAATATATTTAATCTAAAATGATAAATATTGAAGAAATTATTTTTTAGGAGATTCCCATACTAATAAACTACAATAGTATTTTTTTGAAACAAGAAACACAAACTTATTAATATTAATACATATTTTTCAGATAGTCAAAAATATTTTTGTTTAGATTAATGTATGTATACTTTTAAAATTTTATTATAATTTAAATTAATGGGTGAAAGAGCCATAAGAAATATTTAAAGTAATCTGAAAAATAAATGCCTGCAAATCATAGTTGCTTATTCATATAAACTAACAAATGTTTATATATATATATATATATATATATATATATATATATATATATATATATATATATATATATATATATATATATATATATATATATATATATATATATGCTCATAATAACCAAATGACATAAGAAGTTATTAAAAAGATTTTGGTAAAGGATACACATAACTTAAAAATTATTATTGGTGTATTTTATACTTTCATAAATGATATAAATATACCATTAACATTCTATCACCAATTGTCTGATATGATGTTCTGAGCAATTTGTTTATTTTTCATATTGCAAAATGTCAGACTTAAATTTTATTTGTATTAGTTCAGCTGATTCACCCATAATGGTAACTGTAAATATACTGGGTGTTCCTTTAACCAGAGCATGAAATAGCATATTGTAAAAATGAAAGGAAGCAATTTTAACAAGCACAATAGTGGACAAAATGAACTATATTTTGAAAGAGAGAGAACTAAGTAACTAAACAGCAGGTTTCTTTATGAATATAGTATTACTCATCAATAAATCTTTAGCATGATATCAATCCTAAAAATGCTATTAATTAATCAAAATAAAAAGTGTTTAAAATGATTGTTCAGCTAGTCTTTACAGAAGACCACAACTATATAAAATTGTTAAATAAAGCATGAAGGAAAAGGAAGAGGTTCAAAGAACAGTTTCATCTAACAATTGAAATTGTTTATCTGAAGTTCTAAATGTACTAAAATTATAATTAAAAGCATATTCTTTCAGCTGTAAGTTCAAGGGATGGCACATTCCTTATGTAAAATGAAATCTATTGATTTTTCAAAATTACCAGTTGGAAGTATAAAATTGGAGTACTCCAGGCGAAATTGGGAACATTTCCATTCAAATGTGCCTTCAAAAGATAGTGTGTGCTTTCTAGCTCAAAGTCTACAATTATCATATTTGAATTTAAGAAAGAATTGATAGCGTGAAGAAAAATGTGAAGGCAAATCATACACTACCTTGAGATGCTACTGTTTAAATTAAAGACATTGAACTGTTGATTTATTCTAGGGAACATAGCTAGCAGTTTAAACATATTATCTTATGTATCACATTTTTTATGACTTTATTTCAGAAATAATAGTCCTTCAAATATAACAATTTGCACACATCAATTCTTTAAAAAAAACTCACTTTTTCAAGACTACTATGATTGTTACTTGGTTAAAGATTGAACTTTTTCATGCTAAAAAAGTTTTTCTTATACATTTCAAAGACATATTCATTATTTTGATTTCAAAAATACCAATATTGCATTAATGCATATAAAGTGTATATAATATATATTAGTGTATATAAAATAAAATTCACAAATAATCTATAATTATCACCAGAAGGCAATCTGAGAGATGACCAAATGTCTTCCCTTCCCCAATCTGGAGATATAGGAGGGCAGTTAATAACAGGTGAAGCACAATTTCCTGAAGTAACAGGTCCAAGACCATTGCTTCTTCCAGCAACGGCAATAAATACAGTTGGTTGACCATGACCTTAAATATATAATAAAAATAATTAGTTAAATCATTAATGCTAAATCAATATTTAATGATATTTTATCAGAAAATTTACTTTAAATATGGAAAATATTATTAGTAAATTAAATTATAAATTTATAAGTATAAAAAAAATATTTTGGAAATTTATAATAAAACTAAGTAATATCAGCTGAATAAAAAATAAAAATGTATTTTGTTGACTACATAGATGATAAACAAAATCAAATTTATATTTTATTTTTGAGATGTACTGAAATTACTTCAGAAGAATTGAAGAAATATAGAAGTGAAAAATTTCTAGAATCAAATAAATAAGATATTCATACATCTGTTTTTCTATTATAATTAAACAGTGTATTAGTTAAACACACTATCAATATGGAAATGTGTTCTTTTTAAAAGTAATTATTAATAAGGAAATAATTATTTCTCACATCTAGTCAATGAATGGAACATTAAAAATTTAGACATACTTCATCAAAATATTTGTCATTAGTCATCATTTTAAACTATTATGAATAATGCATGAAAGATATTTTGAATAAGAGAATAAAATCTATTATTGATTTAATTTTCCATTTTCATTATTGGATGTGAATAAATGATTATATACATGAACATTTTTTTAATAAAATCCATTTATTAAATATCAGATACAATTTGTAGGGGAAGATTTGAGGCAATAAAACTTTTTTACATAAACATCAAAATAATGTTATTAAATAAATAAAACACAACTCACTTTAAGATAAAAATAAAAAGTTTGAAACTTAGAAAATCAGTCCAAAACTACTTTAATATGAATTATTAAACACAAATACATATTTTTTCCTTCCTTTCTTTGTTTTAAACTGATACAAAAAAATTTCACTTATTGTTAAATTTTTTTAGTACTTCCCTAGTGTAAATCTCAAATAGCCTGTCTATACTTATAATATAAAGATTAAATTAGTTTAATTAAAAACATTTTTCAATAAAAAAATAAGACCTAAAATAAAAAATAATGTAAGAAAAATTTTGGACACTGAAAATTTAACAAAATATTTACCTTCATATTGAGAAATAAGGTTTAATGTTTCATCTGGTCCTTTATGTGCAGATGTTATTCTCATTACTGTGGGTACACCTAATTTTTTGCAAGCCTCCTTAATCTTTAGGCAATGATTTTCATCTGATGGGGATCCCATTAAAATGACTACTTGTCCTTTTGGTGCAGGCAGAAATTCCTATGAAAAAGAAATAAAATTTAAGATTTAATGGATAAATAATATATATATATAAGCAAATTTTCTTAAATAATAATTAATCAGGAAACCCTTTTTTGAATATTTATTATTTTTTCAGTTAATTATTTCCATTTAATAGTTAGACTGAATGCATTTGAATAAGTGCTCTTAATATGCATTAAAACACACAAAACAATTTTAAAAATTAAAAGAAATAATTTTCTTGAAATGGTTATAATACAAAAAGTAGACTAAAAATTCTTAAAAAATGTTTTTAATTCAATTAATGTTTATATCACTCTTACTTAATTTTCAATAATCACGATGATATAATTAAATAAATAAAAAACAATTAAAATTTACATATAACAGCTTATAATTAATAAAATATTTATAATAGAAGGACAAATTTTATGAGTGCATATGAAAATGTTATGGTATGCATTACACAGCTAAAAATTAAATTAATATGATATGCAAGAAAAGTAGAATGGTTATTAGAAGAAAGTAAATAAGCAGACTAATTTATATAATAATGGACTGAATATTTTCAGAAACTGAAATATATATCTTCAAAATATTAAAAATTAAAATTAAAAAGCAAACTAAAAAAGTATAATGAATATTTATATGAATTTATTATACTTTTTTAGTTTGCTTTTTATATTAAATAATTTAAATTAGATAAGAATCATCAAGATTTTACAAGTATAAATGATATCAAAATGAATCTAAATTAAACTTTTACATACATTTTATATAATTTGAGCAAAACAAAATAAACTGTAACATTGTAAATGACATCTAAAAAATTGTGATAATTTTTTCAAATTTATTAAGAAATTAGTATTTTTATGTAATCAATATTCTTTATTGCAACATCTTACTACTTTGCTTAACATCATAGTTTATTTAAAATAATATGTACATACCACAATAGCAATATAGGATAAAATATATCGATTAATAAATGAAAAATGAGCTTTTATTTTTTGAATTTGATAAACAATTCAGGATATATAGATAAAAAATATCAATACATTTTGTTTGTTTTAATAATACAATTTAATATTTACAATTTGAACAAATTTATATCAACATGATCTTAAAACTAATATTTTTGCTAAGAAATTAAGTTTTATTTACAATACTGAAGAAAAAAATTCTTAACACTAGTAATTTTACATATGTCATCATAGCCACAGTTATGCCAGTTAATAATGAAAAAAAATTTAAAGTTACGAATTCAAATTAGCATCTGAAAAATATTAGTAAAATTAAAAGCAAAAATGTATGTACTTTAACTTTCTCAGCAACCCATTGAAAGTTTCTTTTAACTTTTTCTAAATCTTCAGGAGTAACAACAGATAAATTTCTATACACTTGTTTATCAACCATTAGTCTTTTGTCTCCAGATGGCCACAGTCGCCAAGAATCACTGTCAATCACATCAGCCAATACAAGTTTTCCTGAAAATGTTATATATATGCTAAACAGTTAATTTTTTAAATTAAAATTTTGAATTTATTTTGAAGATATATTTTAATTTCAGTGTTATAAATGACATAATTAAACTTTATAAATTAAAAATGGTTTACAATTAAAACATAAGAATTCAAATATGACAGGGATAGTATGGATTTTTTTCTTCAATTATACCTTACCAGCAAACTCTTGACCTATGTTCTGGATAGTGAAACAAATAAAACAAATTTAGACATCATAATTTTCTTTGATGTGCATTTTGTATTCACAATAGCTTATAAAAATGTTAGAAATGAATACAATAAATAATTTTGTTCAATTACCAGATAGTCTTAAATATATTATCTAAAGGTCGATGACTTTAATACTATTGTTCAATGATATTTTTATTAACTTCACATAGAGACATTTTTTGTTGAGTATACACTTGTAAGAAAAATTTCAAAATTCTACGAATGCAAGATTAACTAGCTGGTAAAAATATGATTTCGCAAACATATTAAAATAGGTATATATAAAAATATCCTTACATTTTGATAATTTATATTCAATACAAATGACTGCAAAATTCAAGTATTTATTTTATTGTAAAAGTAGACATTGGAAACATTGGTTAAAAACTATATTTATTCGAGGGTCATGAATACATGAAGTCAATAGTATTTTTAGCAGATAAGTTAGTGAATAGAAGTCTATTTGTATGCACTGATTATAAATATCAGTGGTATTTTGCTTGTATGATTGGGAAATATCAATATCATTAAGTAAATTTTTTCATGCAGAAGAAATAACTCCTTAATTCTATTTTGTTGAATATTGCATTCTTATAAATAATTAGTTTCCGTACAATTTTATTTTTTAAAACAAGTTTTTATTGAGATTAAAAGACCATGAAAATATAGAAGTCTTTAATTTAAATTCTCATCCATTCCCGATGTTTCTTGAAATATATTAATTACACTTTTATCAATGAATACAATAAAATATCATCATAATAAACATGGTGATACATTGAAATTCAAAGAAAACTTTTAGAGTCATCTCAACCAAACACCTATTTAACTTTGTAATTTCAAATGCTTAGAATGAATTTTAGCAATGACAATTGGATACAATGAACAATTACTGATCATTTATCTTTATTTTTCTTTTTTCACACCAAAGACTTTCTTCTGATGATTTTTATCCCCCACTTAACTATTTAATAGGTCAATAATTGTTGAATATATATATATATATATATATATATATATATATATATATATATTAGAATAATGAAAATTCCACAAATAATTTTCATAGTTCTAATATAAAGAAAAGTCTAGATATTAAATAACAATGGGACTTCATGTTTGTTCTCGTACTTCAAAATAATTTAAATTGTTATAATATCTTTCCAAAAAATGAAGAGATATTACTCATTGATTACCATGAAATATTTCAATTAGTTCTTTGGAATATATAACAACCGAATTTGATAGTATTTATAATCGTAAAGAAATAATGTTATAAGTTTTGTTACAGCATCATAAAATTTTTTGAAGACTATTTTCTCTTCTATTACAATATATAATCTCTCATCCATTTCATTCCTAGAATATGAAATAGAATAGATGATACATATATAATTGCAAAACTAATTTGAGTTTTTATGTTTTATAAGAACAAAATGAAGCAAATTCATATTTAGAGAGACAACTTTTTTTTCAGTCTTTAAGTTGATTAACAGAAAAATTTCTTCACTGGGAGTGAAAGAAAGAAAAAATATTATACACATCTACATTTAGAGTTGTGGATAAATTGATTATTGTATAGTACTTTATATATATATATAATATATATATATATATATATATATATATATATATATATATATATATATATATATATATATATATATGAAATTTTAAAAATTACCAACCATCAGTTGTAACTCCATATTCCACTTTCATATCTATTAAACTACAACCAAGAGAAGCCCAGGCTTTTTCTAATACTTCAAAAATGCAAGCAGTTGTCTTATGCATAATGTCTACTTCACATTTTCCAATTTTCAGTCCACCAACAACTATTTCAGCACAAATTATTTGTTCATCAGACCATTGAGGGTCATGATTAGCATCATCCTATTTAAAAAAATATGAGAAAAATTATGAATTTTTGATACATATAAAATTAACATAAAAGTATTTAATAATCACTCTAGTTCTGATATTTATCAATTTATTGTTTTTGATGAAAAGAAGAGGGGAAAATAAGCTAATTATATATTTCAACATAAATATTTCAACAATTGAAAATCAATTTACAGCTACTTCTACAATTAAAAAAATAATTTTTTAATAAATTAAAAATTTTTTTAATGTATATAAATGCTGTTTTAAGACTGAAATAAAATATATTTAAAGAATGATATACGGAAATACATGGCCAATTTTTTAACTCCTAGAAAAAATTCCTAAGCATATGAAATCAATTGGTTTTAAAAAACATTTAGATTATTATTTGAACACTTTGATTTGTACAAATATATGACATGAAAAAGCTATAGAAAATAGGAAAGATTTCCAGTAAATAATAAAGTTTACATTAAAAAAGTAACTTTATTTTAAAAACATGAGTATGTGTAATCTTAATGCAAATACTTACTTTAAGTGAAGTTGTAACTGCAATAGAATTATTAACAAGAGATGATTTGCTTTCCTCATAAGAGCTAGGTTGATTTAAGTAAAAGCAATCTAAACAATTATTCTCAAGTCCCAATTAAATTTTTCCAGAATCAATTTGGTCAGTCAAGGTAGTTTTTAAATAATTTTATTAAATAAAAATTTGAATTTAATAAAGCAATTTGATTGTGTTTCAATATATTGTATTTTGAATATCAAATTTTTTGTAGAAATCTGATAGAAATACATTAATGCATTTAGTATTATACTATTTTAATAAATATTAAATTATCCCATATTCTGCAAAATTCATAATTAATAATTATTTTTCTTCTTTTTTTTTCAAACTTAGACACAAGTATTTTTCCCAATAAATCAAACAATAATTTTAGTAGCTATAATTTAAAATGATAAAATGTTATTTTGCTACATTTGAAACTTAGAAACAATTTTTTCTTATTTTCGGATTTATAAGCCAATTATTAAGCCTTATTATAAGACAATTATGATATCTTTTATACATTAATTTTCTCTCTCTCTCTCTCTCTCTCTTTTTTTTCTTTTTTTTTTTTTTTACCAAATTGGTATTTGGTATTTTTAGTATTTTGTAATATGATCTAACACTACTCATAGTAAACAAGGGAAATTCATAAAAATACAATAAAAACTGCTGTATTAAATGTAATTATGATTAAAAAATAACTCATTTTAAGGTAAGCCATAGCTATGTATTATAATGCACGAATTGAGAAACATAAAATAACTATCACAAGGAGTTTAAATAAAATAAAGCTTTTTCTTTAATATGAGACAATGTATTTCAATAGAAAATTGTTTAGCAATACATTTCACTTGTAAAACATTTCATTGGTTCATATTTTATAAAGATATAAAATGGGAAAAGAATAAGAAAAATAAAGCAAAAAAAGAAAAAATATATAAGATGTCAAAGGATTTTCTAAGCTTACAGAAGTATAATATGAATGTCACATTTAAAAGTATACAGTAAATTCATTTCTGACAGAACTATTTCTAAATTCAAGAAAGTCATCATGAAAATATTATTATATATTTGAAGTTGACATAATTTAATATTATTTGATATGAATATTAGTAGAGTGGCTCTAAAAACTAAAATATAATCATGATACTTTAATTAATAATTATTTTCTTATTAGTTTTCTTTACTATGAGACAATGTAAGATAAAATTTGAATTGAAGTGGAAAAAATATTTTAGAAAGGAAAAATAAATTTTAGAAAGATGGCTTTGAAATGAAGAATCAACATGTAAATAATACAGTTACAGAGTTCAGTAGATAGTTCAAGAAGGAATAATTAAAAAAATTGACAGATTCATCATGCCTATTTCCAAGAAAGCTATTATTATGTTAAAGTTATCAATGCTTATCAAGGTAATCTTGATATAAATATGTTACTTTAAAATAAGCAAGTGATACTTTATTCTGAAATAGAAAAACTAATAGATTAGCAAGCAAAGTTTTTAAACCATGTGAAATTTTTAGTATTATAGAAAGTTATACTTAGAAATAGCCAATGTAAACTGATGTAAGTCTGAATAGCCAATGTAAGTCTGAATTGCATTACAAGTAAATATAAACAACATTTTAGTGAGAATTGGAGAGCTCTTAAATTTGTCCTTTCGTATTGAAAATGGTATATTATGTGTTTACAACAGAACAGTCAATCAAAATAGAGAATGAAAATAGAAAAAAATTATTTAGAAATTTAAAGATTCTATTTAACTCAGATTTGAATCAACAAACAAATATTTTGATAGTATATTTGAAAATCGATCTGGTACAAAAACTTATGTTTGAAAGAACAAGATCAAAGTAACCAATAAGCAATTGTACCATTAAAATAATACCTGACTGATAATTGAAATCGTTTAGTCAACGCAATCCTGACTTTTGTGCGGTCTTTCGTAGTGAACTAATAGCCATCAACATCGGATTGGAATCTATCATGAGTGAAACTAATAATTATAGTGATGTCTGGATATTAACTGATAGTTGCAATTCAATTCAACATCTACAAAATTGGAGCTGCTTGGGAGACCAAAGAGGCCTTTCTATTCTACACAAGATTAAAATTGTCTCTCTTCGGCATAATATCTATTTTCAATGGATCCTCTCTCACGTGGATATTGGAGGCAATGAAACAGCAGACACTTTAGCAAAGGAGGGCTCAGGTCATCTTGCTCCTTCTTCCGCACTTATCTATCTAGAACTCTTTTCCCTTAGAAAAGCCCAGATTAAAACCGATTGGCAGGTACCTTTGGCTCACCTCTTCTACAAGGGTAAAAAGTCAGGATCTTCTCTGGCTCTTTCCTGTGATAGAAAATACAGCACTTGCCTTGCATGCCTCGCCTCTGGCCACCTGAAATGCCTCACTTTTGTAGCGGGTAACAAGAGCTTCCCCTTCTGTCCTGGATGTCATGGATAGCAAGCTTCTGCTGAGCATACCCTGAATTGTATGAATATACTATGGGACGAAATCTACACTTCTCCCCCCCTTGTCATCGATTTCCTCTCAGTCAATGGATTCCTAGATTTGGTCTGACTTCGTCAGACCCTTGGAGACAAGCAACAACAACCACTGAAATTTCAAAGGCAACATTATATTCCCAAAATGTCACTTAAAAGAAATATGGGAAAAGAAAGCTATAAGAGCAAAATATTATCTGTATTAAAAAACCAAACAAGTTGCTCATATATGAAACCAATAGTATCAAAAGACGTTAAAAGAAAAGTTTAAGAATTCAAGTACAAAATTCAAAGCTTACGACATAAATATAAACAAGGGAATTATTTAAAAAAAAATGCTAAACATAATCAAATAATCAATGACAAATTTTGGCACATGAATGTTAGGGCAATGTAAAGGATTTTAGCTCTGTTTGTTTGTTGCACAATTGCAAAGATCATGGTACTTAATTAGACCAGGATCTAAAGTTTGAATTAGTTCTCAAACCAATACAAATATGCACTTCTAAGGTAGGGATCAAATTCATGACCTGCTAAACTAAAGCCTGGACTATTAATCAATTTGTACCCAGTTCAGAAGAAGATAATAAAATTTAGCAATGTAAAGAATATATATATATAAAATTCAAGCAAAATTATAATTAATTAAAAATGACAGTATATTGAAATAATATCAACACAAATTACACTTATTAAAAAGCAAAATTTGTGTGTATAAATTCTTTACAATATATTTTGTGTTTATAGTAAATTATAAATAAGAGTATTACTAGCTAGTTAAGACATAACAATATTAATATAAGTTTAAATATTTAAATTAAGGAAGAAAAAAAATTGAGTACTCAATTAAGACTTCATTTTACACACTTTGACCAGGTACAAACAATGAAAATTTATCTTAATTGTAACTCAACATTTACATTCAAACAAATTTTTGTAAAATTATCCTGCTACTTTTAAATTTATTCATCTGAAATTATTCTAAAAAAATATAAATATAAGAAATACATTTTCTGCTCATTAAGAAAATGAGCATAATTTATTAAAATATTTTTTTTAATTATTGGAGGACTCACTTTGTAGAAAGTTTCTAATTTTAAGGGGCAAAAGCGATAACCTTCTTTTACACCAGGATTTCTACGTAGAAAAGATCCAGTAGCATGACGTCGAGCAACCCATTCAATTGGTATCATACTGCAGTTTTTAGCAATTAAAGATCTTTCATCATGCTGAGCAATAAAGTGGGTAGTTATACCTAAAAATATGGTTGAAAAATTTTATTTTAAGGATTAAAGGTTTAAATGAAACAAAAATTCATTTTTATTGTAAAATACTCACCAACTTCATTTAAATATTTAAAAATCATAGCTGTGGTAGCAGTTGATATTACAGATTTTCCTTCCATATCATGAGCTTTGGCTCCATCACCAGCAGTTATTCTGTCTTTGGCTACCATTAAAATATTATCTGGTTGATCAATTATTTTGAATATTTTTTTCGTTTTACCCTCAATTATGAGGTCACCTTGTTTCAAATCTGAAAAAGAAATAAAATAAAAGGAAACAAAAAATGCAATTCATATTTGGTAAGTATTACAGCCTCACGGTTGGCGAATGTTTTTCGCCAAACACCTGAGACATGCATTTTAGAAATTGAATGGTAACCTAAAGAAGGTGTCAATTGGCCTAGAATTGGCGTGAATAAACGAAGGGAGTTTCACCCGACTTGAAATCCCCCATTAAAATTAAAGTAAATAAAGTAGCAAAAATTATTACATTTAGTAATTTCTAGAAAAAATAAATAAAATAAGTAAAGTTAAAAATAAATAAAATAATGAACTTCAGCTAGAGAAGTTTCTTGTTATGAGATGAAACAAGAAAGAATGTAACAAAAGGAATGATAGTTACAGTAAATGAAATGACTGTCTACACTCTGCTAAAAAAACCAACAGATGGCTGATGGTTGTTTTATTCCACATAAAATGTTGAAGATACATACACAGGAGTTTTAATGTCAATAAAGAATCCTCCAAATCAATATGCAAAATAAATGAAATTTCTTAAATATTAAGCAATATATTTTATCAAGACACATATGAAGATAGAAACTATCCAAATGTTTTCTCAAGAATTCTGCCAAAAGAAATCAATGAAGTTAATTCAAGTAAACGAAGTTATTCAATATTCAACAAAAAGTAAAAAATACAACACTGGCGAACGTTTTATAAGTCCAAGATACAAGGATAAAACTACAATTTCAAGCACAAAATGAGATGATTTTATTTGTGAAAATCATTCTGTTTGTTAGAAGCAAATGTTGATTCAGAATCTCCATTACAAGCACATAATTCTACTTGCATAATTTATGAATATTAGATCTCCTTAAATATATAAAATATTTTCTTAAGAATATTATTATAAATTCCCAATTAAATAGTACGATTGCTGTTTATAAAGAAATATTTTTTATAATTAATTTTTTAATAAAATTCATTACGGTGAAGCAGTCACCCTAATGATTTCCAACATCTGTGTCCTGAGTGTACTTTCTGATGGGTAAAACATTTTTGGGATCAAAAAGTAGTAAAAGAATATATATGTTAGTTATATATCAAAACTATTTCCCCATAAATAACTTTTGAATAAACAAGATTTGGATACATATTCATACTGTGTTATTGCATAATTCGTATTGTAGAATAATGATAGTAATTTATATAATTTTTATTACTTAATTACTCAATATACCAAGAAATGCTATTAAGGTTCTGGGTTCGAATCCCGGTTCAGGCATGGATGTACTTTCTCTCTCTATCCTGTCCTTGCCTTGCGTGTGTGAATGAATTATGAATGATGCCAACCCTATTAATGGGTCCCTATGGCATGTGTGAGATTGCGATGGTGGCCCACCCCCTGTGGTGCAAACGGGGCAATGCCTCGGCGGCTAAGAAGTCGCTGTTTCTGGCAGTTGTAACTGTCTAAAATCTGCCATTGGAAAAAATATTTATACCAAGTAATAATACCATCTGGTTTTCTAACAATGGCAGTTCTCATAATTTAAATGAAATTTTCATAAACAATGTAAATATGCAAATATTGAACTGTGGAGTCATTGCAAAAAAATCAGTTCGAATTATCATTCAAATATACTAAAATTTCTTTTCATCAATTGCTATATTTATATTATTATAATGCTTAAAAAGCATTTCTGTAATATAGATGGTCAGTTGTTTTATGATTGAGATTTCTAAATTATTTTATACTTTCCCTTATAAATGTAACTCATTACACAATTATTTTTATAAAGAAATATATTAAATTATGCGATATAAGCTATGATGGCAATTTTTTTAAATTTATTTTTACTTATCTTTGTTCCCAGGGAAATGTTTAATAAAACTCTTCCCACATATTGTTTTCCACAGATGTTTGCTATATGGTAACTGTGGGAATTTTGGAAATTAAGAGAATAGAGCTGGGGCAAAAGACCTCCTTAAGTGGAAGGGGGGGGAAGATGAACATTGATATAACAGATTTTCATGTGAACAGGAAAATATGCTGAAGTATGAGTTTCAGATGAAATGAGATGATTGATTGAGAGAAGAAGAGTGAGGTCATTAAAGCACCAAAGAGTTCAAGAATGGGTTTAAGTCTAATATTACTTAGGTTATTAAAATTGAGAGTAAATTAGTTTTGGATGAGAGGTATTTGGAAGAGAAAGATTCTCTTCCAAATAAAAAATATTATGAATATAAAATTATTCAATAAATATTTCAATATTAAATTCTCAAAAACTATTAATGTCTATGAAGCAAATTAGGTTGTTTGTAATTTTATTTATAAACAACATTTTTTTGGTTACTAATAATTTTATTTGTAAACAATTTGAGCTGATACATATATTGGCTCATATAATTAGCAAAAAAGTGACTTATAAAATATTAACATTTAATTTTTAATTCCAACTAATTGGTATGCAACTGGAATTTGGATTTGTGTACTTTGCATAGTTTCTTTAACATGAGTTACCCATGTTTTTCATTTATCCAGGTGAGAGTCAGTGAAATTAACTTTATTTAAAGCTTGATAAATGTCCTAAAATTTATGATGCATTAATAACATTTTTTTAAAATTATAAATCTCCATAATATTTTTAATTGCTACATTCATAAAATCAGTTTTTGAATTTGTATAGCAGATTTTGTATATTTTACAAAATCATTTTTATTAAAATAAACAGTTCACAAATACAGAATAAATTTGAGTGCTGTAAGGATTGAAGACTCACACAGATATAATCATAGGTATTATACCTTATTTGAATATGCAATATTAACATTCTCTTAAGCTTAGTTTTCTTATGCAATACTAAGTAAAGTGACCACATATTTCTCATACTAATCTTTATTTTCAATCATTTGAAGTCAAGCTTTAAGCTTTGGCAAATAGTTTTTAATAGAGAGAGAGAGAGAGAGAGAGAGAGAGCAGCTCCCTCATTGCAACATTCCAAAGTCATAAACAGAAAGAGTCATCTGCAAAAATAAATTAGTGGAAATTGTGTACATTAACTCATTGAAAAGCATGTGGACTGGAGTCATCCCATGTTTTGAAAATCAAAAAGCCAGGGAAAACTATTTATCCGTAATCAATCATCTTTAAAGTATCCTTGGAATGGGTATTCTTATTTCTTACCTGCCTTTTCTTTTCTTCATATGCAGTAAATGTTTCTCAGAATTCATATAACATTGGGATGACTCGATGCAGTAAGTACTGCTTCTAAATTTTTTTATAAGCAGCTCAATTTTGTGTTCCAGATTATTTTCATATTCTTATTAGCCATTTTAGAACTAAAGAATAGTGTACAAGCATAAAATTAACTGGAAATGAAAAAGAGAGAAATCTTTAAGTTCTCAAAAATAAATACTTCTGCAGTAGATATTGATTAACCCAGTGAGGATATACTTCATGATGGTGACAATGAATTTGAGCAGTGATGAAAATAAAGAATCTGAATTAGGAGAATTTCGTATAAAATATTTTTCAGCAACTTTGCCAGTAATAATTGAGTGAAAAGAGGTTTATGCTTGATTATGCACATAGTCTGTTTAATAAACATAGCACAACTTACATATTTATAAACCATAATAATTATCTATGAATAAATAATTAATTGTTCTAATAATACATAGAATTTATATTCACAATGAATTAATAAACAAATTCTTTGTTATATTTACGAAAATATAACAATACAAAGTCGCTAAATCTTTAGAGAGGAAGAGATCATGTAAACACAATACACACACATCCATTGTTCTCATAATACAAAGAAATTATATTCATGAAGAATTAATTAAATAATATTCTTTGTTATATTAATAAAAATATAACAATACTAAATTGATACATTTTTCTAAAAGAAAATGTAATACAAAATTGTGAAATCCGTCATCTTTAACACTAAGATCAACTTCCTAGCCAGACAAATTTATTGCATTCTTTATATTCTTTGCCAAGTCACTGGATCATAGCCAAAATCTTTTGGGCGACGAGGCTCCAGTCTCAAGACACTAATTTCCTATGCTGTATTTGGTGACTAATCATTTTTGGTGATGTTTAGGCAAGGAAAAATAATCACCAAATTTTAACAGATTTGGCAACTTTTCGCTGAGACCATGACGACTTTCTGCGCTTTATGAGGTGAGACCGTAACAGTTTAACCAAGATATGTATTAAATTGCAACTATATTCATAACTCCAACACATGATTTTCAATAAAAAATTATAACATAAAATTTTGGCATATAACAGCAAATTAATTAAATAACCAAAAAATTAATACTTGAAAAAAAATTTTCAAAATTTTCAAACTTTACTTTTAAAATTAAACACTAATTAACTACATACCATAAGGAAATATAGCTTTTAGAACAGCATTATAAGCTGGTTGATTTAGAAATGTCATGAAACCATTAACAGGTTCTGTGCAAATTAAAGGTTATTATATGAAGAGATCGAAAACTATTATTAACTTTAAAAAAATTAATTTATATTTTTATATTTAATTATCTATTCTTTAGTGCCTTAAAATTGCGATATAAAACATATGATATATAATTTTTGTATGGAGAATGATGTTTTAGAGAACATTTTTCCTGAAACTAATTGTAAAATTTTATAAAATAGAAGAGACATTTTTACAGTTAAAGGTTCTTGAAATTTATTTGCAACAGTATCAACATACTAATTATAAATTTTCTAGTAAAAAACAATTTTATTTATATGTAGATAAGCACATTTAGGTGATAACATAACCACATTTAATCTTAAAAACCTATCTATTTTTAAAAAATTAAAATACATCACATTTTTTAAAAGGATGTTTGGAAGTAATTACCCAAGCAATATATAATTTAAAAATTACAATAGTTAAATTCATCCAAATCACTCCCATTATTTTAATTGTTTTTAAAAAACATTCACAAGTGTTTTTCCAAAATAAGTGAGAATATACTTCAAACATTTATCATAGATTTGAATTACCCTATTTTTCAGTAAATATTCTTTTTTAATTAATACATAATAATTACTTTATGCCTTAATAATTTTGTACATAATTTTACTTTTGTTAAAAAATTATTAGTCACATTTTTAGAATACCTTGTAAAATCACATAATCTATTACATGGGAAAAAATAGTCTTTTATAATTGTACAACCATAGTTACAATTTTCCAAAATCTGATGAATGAAAATATATAAATATAACAAGCACTTATAGAAAAAAATGTAGGATAGGGCAAATTATAAAATTTTGCCTTTTAAAACACTTATAGAAATAATTTTAAATATTTTTATTTCCTTTATTGATTGTGCTTGTAATTCTACATCTTAACAATAAATTAATAAATTTTTTGAGATTATAAAATAGAAAATCATTTAAAAATATGCAAAATTTTGAATAGTCAATATACAAATTTATGACTATTCAGAATTTATGATTAGTACAGATCTAAAACTTAAATAGAAAGATCAAAAAAGAACTTTTAATTACAAAAATGAACTTAAAAAAGTTAAATTACACTTTAATGAAGCCAATACAAGAATATTATTTTTTTAAATTTCTGCTATAAAAAGTCTAAAATCTGCTGTATAATTCTATGAAAATAATTTGAAATGTGAATCATTCAATGAAAGTATATTAAAAGTAGACAATGATTGTGAGCAGAGAAATTTTGTCTCAATTAAAGTTCATCTTTTTCTGAATAAATGAAGAAAATTATTAAAAGGAAAAAAACAGTCTACAAATTATTATAAATGGCACACGTTATAACCAAATTTTTAGAGACAGAAGATAAGTAGATTACTTTTCGTGTACTCAAGATTTGTTTTAAAACTCGATTAATCTGAATTATTCTTTTAGATATTTCATATTTAATCGAAAGCCGATCAAAGTTATAAGAAAATTTTTTATATTAACTAGAAATTTACAATCAAATAAATTTAAGACTTAAAATTAAGAGTCATAACTGTTTCTTTTAATCATATTAAATTTACTTACCGGACGTCATCTTTTTAAGAAATTACGTTATATTGTAAAGCAATGATTAAGTGCTGGTTAGAAACGAAAATTTTCTCTTAAGATTTATAGTATGGGAATTACGAAATCGTACTAAAATCTTGGAAGATAAGATTTCTTTAATGTGTTATCAGCGATTACAAAATCTTTTTTATCTCCGAGGACACTACTTGATAATTTGTTATCAAATTTTATTAAGAAGTATCAACGTTTACTGATAGTGAAGTGCATTTAAACTAAAAGACTAAACGTGTCTAAGGTAGGGAATACAATAATTATTTATTCCATATACATCATAATTAAAAAAGCAATGAACGTAATAGATTATAACACATTAAATTTGTTTACAAGTTTATGTACAAGAGATTAGAAAATAGCGCCTAATTCATTTTCTGTAGTAAAAACCTGTTTGGCGGAAGAATACATGCTCTGCTCCGCCTATGCAACTTTACAGCCAACCAAAAATCTGTACACTACTCTCCTTCCACAGCTTAATAATTGATAGAAAGTCACGTGTGGCTTTTGGTATCGAGTGATGAACATTGGCACCTAGCGCGAATTTCAGATACAGATAGAGAAGCGTGTTTCTAAATTTATTAATTAAGTTCTTTCTTTCAGGATGAGTCAATCAAAAATTAGTGAAGAATTTGAGCTCCAAACAGCTTGTGGTATCTTCGGATGTATTGCTACCGGGAACTGGCCCACAAATTTGGATGTCGCTCATATTATTTACCTGGGTCTCATTGCACTTCAACATAGGTAAGTTTTTACCACGTGTTTTCTGTACTTAATCTGTATCGCAAATCAAAAGCATTTTAAGTAAATATAATTATAGCTATTAAATTTAAGATTAAAAAATTTTGCTACATTTTTAGTCACTAAAAATTGGAAGAAATAAAAATTATAAAATTTTTCCTTCAAATGTGATTTTTCATCTATTTTCTTGTTCAGAAATTTTAAAAATTGCGCTGTGATTTTAAAACTGTTCAAAATAATTTAAAACTCAAATTACTTTGAAAATAAATCTTAAAATTTTCAGTTTTCTATTCTAATTTACAAATTTAAGGTGGTCCTAAATTTAAAATAAATAAATAAATATCAGTTATAGACAAATGTTTGAAATGAAATGTAAAGAACACCCGGATAAAATTTATAATTATAGTACAAAGTAACATAAATATTTAATTTGGGATTCGAACACAGACTTTCTGGAAAAGCCAAAATTTTATCTTATATTCTTTTGTCGGTGCTAATTTATGGATTGATGTTGTTTAGTTATTCCTCATTGATAACATCAATCTATAAATATGAAAGGATATCAATAAAATAATATGATAAAATATTAGCATATATATATATATATATATATATATAAATTTTTAAAATTAAATCTCTAATAATATGCTAGATCAAACTTTTGCATATCATTAAAGATTTAATTTCTAGAATATAAATTATTTGTTAGTGTTAGAAAACATTGCTCAGACTTTTAATATTTAAAAATAATTATTGTTTAGTTAATTCTAATTTTAAAATAATGTTAATAATTAAAATACTTCAAACTTTTTATATTTTGTTATTCAATTAATTATATATGTGTACATGAGCGTTTATATAATTTTAGTTACTTATGATAAATTAAGTGATAAATCATATAATGTGCTAATATTTTATCTACTTTTAAATACAATTTATATTATCATTTGATTCTTAGAAAAAGCTATTTTCAAGAAAATAATTTTATTTTTCAATTTATTTTTAGTGAATTATAAAAATTAAAATAATTTCTAAACGATGTTATGCAAGCAAACAATCCTTTCAAATCTCTACTCCTCTCTCTCTAATCTTTCACATACTTTTAAAATATATTATTTCCTGTTATTGAATATTTCATAGAACCTAGTATATAAGTTGTTAAAAACAGCACTTTTTATGCAAAATTTATTTTTCAAAAATATATAAGGTTTTATGCTTAATACTTAAATTATCGAATAAAAATATTTTGAAACTATTTATCAGGAAAATTTTTTTTCAAAAGAATTTTTCGACAACAAATTCATAATGTTAATATCTAATTTTTAAGTCGAAAAAAAGTATTATTAATTGAATTCCATATGCGTTTAATGCACAATCGAAAATTTTAATTTACTGAATTTAAAGCTATGAATGAATATATCGGTGTATATTTGGACCCAATGCTTTATTGAATATTAAAAGTGGAATTAAATAAATGTTTATTTTGAATAAAAAATTATGTATACTTATATAATATAGTTTAAAAAATATAATTATTATGCCCCTCTAACGCAAATTATTCTAAATGAATAATTTGATAAATTTATTTGTGGTTATTAATGCTACTTTAAAACATAATATGGATTCGATTGCAAATCAAAGAGCGGATATCTGTTATGGTTTGGAACCCTTTTTGAAATCGATGGTACCAATCAAATTTACACCGGTAAGCAAAAAGTGATGATTATATTTAAACAAATATAACTATGACAATTAGAAGTACCGAAAGAGAAACAGTTTTTTTTTTTTTTTTTTTTGGATTATGTTCTTTTAAATGCTGATAATTCAAAAGAATGAATTAGATTTAAGTTTGAACTTCATACATTTATTTAAAACAAATTATGTAATCTCAGGATGATAATGACAACAATAGAGTTTTAGAGGCAAATCTTTTTATATTGAATGTTCCCGAATGCTTCATTTAGAATTATTTGCACAAGATATAAAAACGCATTTTGGCGGCAGAAACACCGAAAAGTCTATTGTGTCTGAAAATTCTTAAGATATACTTGAGCTGAAGCTATTTACGTATAAAAATAGAGTGAAATTAAACACAAGTAAATTTTATTACTTTGTTCAAAATTCAATTTTTTATCTATTTTTGCAATTTCCTTTTGAAAGGAAATGACATCGTTTATATGGTAAAATTTGCTGATTTAGTTTTTCATTTGCAGTTTAATTTTCAAATGAAACAATCATTTAGACAATTCCCTAATCTTTAACATCATTTAATTTATTCAAATTTTATGATTAATTAGGGATAAGTGTGAAATATATAGTCTGGAATAAACATTATTTATATACTCGTATTCTATCTAATAGGTTATAAATAAAGTTCAAAATTATTCTTTATGGCAATATGTTTTGTTAGTCTCTCTCTCTCTCTCTCTCTCTATATATATATATATATATATATATATATATATATATATATATATATATATATATATAAGCTAAATAAGCTAAAGAGATCTTAAATTGTCAAGAAAATCTTAAATTATCGTTATGAGAGAATATTTTGCTTTAAGAGAACACATAACACATGATAGTATGTAATCACATATTTTTTTTTAAACTTTAGAATGAGGTTGCAGTGTTATTGAAATTACATGCAGTAAATAGAAATAAATATTGTACCTATATTTATTAGAGTACTTGGGTTTCTTTTTCCTTACTTTTCTCTATTACGTCATGGATATTTTCCAACTATTTGAGGAAAATTATTTCTGAAAGCAATATTCAGCGTATATTTAAATAATTAAATTATTATATTTAAATAATTATTTAAGTTTTTTAAGCTACAAATTAATAAAATGGATTAATTTGTTGTTATCTGTATTAATTGTAATTATCTGTACTTAATTTGCACCTCTCTTTCACAGTGTCTATTGTTTCAATAATTCACTTCAAGACACATAAATTTAGTTATTATTCATATCTTTAATCGTAAAGAGGATTTAATTAGCTTACTTGCGAAAGTTTTAGTATTATTATTAATGGTATTTGTAGATTTTTCCGTTGAAATTGCTCTATTCCATTTTAAATACATTTTGCTTTTTGTGTTATATTTTTCTTTTCTTTTTTTTTATGCAAAACTCAGCATGTAGTCAGCTGTTATAATGTGATTAATGTATAGTGTTATCTATGAATTCTTAATTTTCTTATTGGATAGATTTTTTTTTTATTTTTGACGTTTCTTTTCTTTGAAAGAACAAAATATCGTACTGCACCAAGTAACACAGATAGCCTAAAAGGTAGACAAAGTCAATATAAAGTTTTAAAAGATGGCTTGCCGCCCAACTTGTCTAGTGGTCAGCGTGCCTGACTGCGGATAAGGAGGTCCTGGCTTCGATTCCCGATTAGGGCATGGATGTACTTTCTCTCTCTATCTATCCATGCATGAATGGGCTGTGAATAGTTGCCTACCCTATAAACGGGTACCTGTGACATGTGTGTACTAAGGAAGTCAGACTCCACACCAAATTACAATTTAGTTCGAAAAGTGGAGCAGCTCACCCCATGATGCCAGCCTAGTTGGCAAAAGACAACAACTATAGAGGTGTATTTTATTTTGTATTTGCACAACAACACCAAAAGATGGCTTGCGTAATAACCAGGAAAAAATATAAATAACAGTATTTTAAAGTATCTGAGTACAAACTTTCTTAGAGTCTCTTGCCTTAACTAAGTCTTAAAAAATTGAAGGCCATGCTGTGGACATGATTTAATTCCTTATCGAAAACTTCTGTTTGATCACAATAGATTTTACAATCAATATTGCTTATTGATTGTCCTTATTGTATTGGGAAAATGCATTTGATTTTCAGAGTCAGACCTTCATTTACAAATATCATTAATGAAAAGTATAAAATATTTTAAAATTATCATATCCAGTTAAAAATTTAATGAAGTTAAAATTGTTATAAAAATGGTTATATATATATATATATATATGTGTGTGTGTGTGTGTGTGTGTGTGTGTGTATATATATATATATATATATATATATATATATATATATATATATATATATATATAGTTTAAGTCCACAATATACTTTTGAAAAGAACCTTTTAGTCCATTTAGTATTTGAGGTGATAAATCCGTTATTTTAACAATGGTTAACATAGTTTCTTTGAACTTGTTTAAAATGAAATACAGATGCTGTGACATTAAATGAGGTTTTAAATAGATAGGTTAAATAGGCATTAACTAGGAAATAAACTCTTTCATTGCTGTTAATTCTACAATGTCCCCTTAAATATGTGAGTTATGTAATTATTTACAGCGAATTTGTTGAGAAAGTTGGAGATCGGCAATAAGTTTTTCATTGCCGATAATATTTTGAAAAGACAACAAGGAAGAAAGAATCATAGCAAATATGAGCAATTCTTGCATCTTTAATTGCGATATTGATACAAAAAAGCTCAGCCTAGAAAACAGGTCATTCATCTTTTATTTCTTTTTTAATTGTTAAAACTTCAAACTCTAAATTTTGTTGAAATTTAAGAAACGTAAGAAACTTTTCCACAAAGTTATCTTTCAAATGGAGAAAGTTTTTTTAAATTTTTTTTATCTACTATTATAAATTTCTCCACACTCACTGTTTCACAGAATTTTTAATTTTTCTGTTATGATCGTTATCCCCGATAATAAAGTTACAAATTTGAAAAAATTACTCTATTATAACACACATAGAGTAGTAAATATAATTTTAAGTAAATTTTATAATTTAAAATAAAGTAAATTTTACTTAAAATTTTCTTTCGATAATATAAGTTTCGCTTAAGTCATGCAAAAAAATTTCAGGCCAGTTTCTTGAAGCATGAGAATAGAACAGAAACTTAACTTTTAAAATAGGAAGCTTCCAATTTTTAATTTTCGTTAATTTATTTATAAATTAGAGAAAAAATAGTTATTGGTTGTATTATATCCACACAGATTCGGTTGAATTCCCTTTTTTAAGCATAGGAGCTATATAACTAGATTTAATTTAATAAAACATCGTAAATGAATTTTTTTATATTTGTTTTCAGTTATTATTTTACGTTTAAATTATTATTATAATTTAATGTAATTCTTTGTTCATTTAATATCTGAAGCTTAATGACATAAATAATCTAAGTTTTGTCATCAAAATTTGTTTAATACTCAAAATCTGAAATATCTGCTGTATTATAATATACCGGAGAAATACTAACATAATCATCTAAATTGACCTAAGCCTTCAGCATATACTTATTGAGACCAATTTTATACTATTTATTTATTGTATGGTTTATTTTTAACCACAGTAGCACCTATGATCTGTGTTTCTATTTTTCCTTGTATATTAAATTTAAGATTTGTTAAAAAATGAGAACGGTATGACGACGGAACATTTGTTTCTGATAAAAACTGCCGCGTCAGTCTTCTTTATCGGTGCGAATACTTAATCCTTATCTTGTAATCTTAAGTTTCTCAACTACTGACGCTTTTTCCGGAATATTTCTGATAATTTCAAGCAATGTGACAAATATTTTCTCTTTCTAGCAGTTACGAAAAGAATACTTTTTGCTGTGAATCAGCAAGTGCAGTTTCCAATAATGTGTACATAAACAAAATTTATTTCAAGGCATGTAATTTCCACCGCTAACGAAAATTAATCCTTGATACTTTTTTGAACAGTTAAATTCTTGCGATTTTTCTTTGTTTTATGGCCAAAATCCATTTCGCTTTTTCTTATCTTTCATTATATTGATGTCATATTCCTTCTAATTTTAGTTTATGTATTCCCCCTCTCCCCAGAAAAATATAAATAAATTTAATTTTTATTTGAAAAGTTATGGCAAGAGCAATCAAGAATTTTCGATTGTTGAAAAATATTCTAAATATCAATTTTTTGTCGCATATGAAGAACTGTTTGTAATAAGGAAGTATGTAAAGAAAATATGTAAATTCTCATAAATTTAATGAACATTACACTGGACACTCAAAATGATGCTGGGTGGAAGTCTTCATAATTTAGAAGCAGGGATTTAGCAGAAGATTTTCCAATACTTGACCTGCCACTCCCGGAGTTATTACTTCACCTAGAGGATTCCGATCAGGGCCCATTAAATGTGCTCCAACAAAAGCACTTAGTGTAGCTGTCTTTGTTGATTATAAACGCTGCCACACTACTCGGTTTAGAATCAGTAAAACATTGGATGTTTCCTTGGAATATAATAATCCATGTGCTTTCACATATTTTCAAAGCTAATGTGGTGTAGAAGCAGATAGTGTATCTCCTGTCAGTTGTCTCTCGTGCAAAAGAGACCCAATCGTGCTGCAAACGTACCAATCGTGTCAATTGTGCAAACATGAATCACACGTTTACGGTTGATGACAAATCGGGAAAACTAGCAGGAAAGGAAGCAATTCAATCTCACGAGTATAGAAATCTTAAGCACTGCATGTCAAGCGCTTCGTCGTGTTGGCATGTGGTTGAAGGCAATCTCTGGATATGTGAGGAATATTGGCTTCAATATAGCTCTAATATTTCAGTATATCAGCATATATTCTAGAGGGATGCGGAGGTATTATTCAATATCAATCCAAACTATGATATATCGGATGCAAGACCAGAAAGCCATGCATAAGTAACCAATCATCAGTTTCTCACCACATACATCATAGTGGTGCAGACGAGTCCCGAACTGTACCTTTAGGTCAACAGGTTTGAAATATTCGCCCATCACCACGTGACGAGGTCACACCTGAGCTAGCAGCCTCTTCTCTACATCAACGCCACACCAGTTGGACTTTGAAAGTCTCTCACTACAGTGTCGTAGACTCGAATCTGACCGTCGTGGCGTTGCAGGCCTTAACGAGATTCGCCTGTATAAACAATGTGTAAATATTATTTGCTGTAAATTGTATTGGTTGTAAATATTATTTCCGAACAATATTAAAAAATATCGGTAAAATTTTATTATATGGATTCGTTAAATCAATTTTTGCAGAATATCAGTAAACGTTATCAAATTAAGCTTCCTAAAATCTTTATGTTGTTATGATTATTTTTTAAATATTATTTCCGAATAACATTAAAAAGTTTTCTTTGAAATTTTACATTAAATTTAGATTTGAATTCCTGCCTTGAGTTTTGCACATCAGGGATATTTATTATCTCGGTAAAGAACATAAGTTATGATCACGTATTATTTACATGAAAGTCACTCTGAAAATTTTGAGATACATCTCTATATTATTAAAATTATACTTTCGAAATTTTAGGAGAGAACAAATTAATCTTCTTTACTTTCAATACATTTATAACCCCATCAATTTAATTTTATATTTGGAAACGACGTCCAAGAAATTAATTAGCAGATTAAAAAATAACTAAAAGTCAAATAATTATATAGATCAGGGGAATAAGGTAAAGTGTCATTTGTTTCATGCCTTTTGATCAAGAAACACTCCTGCTTAAATGAAAAGATGGTTTTAAACATGAGATCTGTAACATTCATTTCTTCTGAGAGACATTTTGTAATGCATGTTAGCTGTGATTATCTTCTGTCTTTCCAATTTTGATGCTTTGGCAATCTCTTCAAATTTTTTTTTTTTTAAAGCTGCATATATTGTTTTTTAAGGCACATATTTCTTTTTTTTTTTCAATTGAGGCTGATCTTCTTTGGATATTGCTTACGGACTTAGAGTCACTCTCTCTGATGCACAGGTCAATTAAGTAAAATCCAAAGACCATCTATTTTTTCATATATATCACTTTAGGAGTATTTTATATTTGACGGAGGATCAAATGTTAAGTTTCTTCTGTATCGTTTCCCAAGTACAATCATTATTATCACAATTAAACATTTTTCGTATGACAGACTTATTATCTTGGGTTTAAAGTGATAAAGATTTTACCGCGTGTTCTTCATCCTGAAGAGAATTGCAATCTCTGAGAAATCCTGTATGAATACAGTTAAACAAGGTGGACTTTAATTTCAAAATTTTAACTGTAGAGGTGGCCGTCCATCTTGTCTAGTGGTCAGCGTGCCTGACTGCTGATAGGCGATTAGAAAGGTCCTGGGTTCGAATCCCGGTTCAGGCATGGTTGTACTTTCTCTCTCTTTCCTGTTTTGTGCTTTCCTTGTATGAATGGGTTGTAAATGGTTGCTTACCCTATAAATGGGTACCTATGGCATGTGTGCATTGAGGAAGTCGGACTTCATATTAAATTATGGTTCAGTTGGAAAAGTGGAGCAGCGCATCCCATATTGCCCGCCTAGTTGGCATAAGGTAACAACAGCAACTGTTTGCCTTAAGACCCACCTTTCTAGTGGTCAGAGTGCCTGACTGCGGATAGGGAGGTCCTTGGTACGAATCCCAGTTTAGGCATGGATATACGTTCTCTCTCTCTACTTATTCCATTTTGTCCTTTCCTTGTATGAATGGTTGTCTACCCATGAAATGGGTTCCTATGGTATGTGTGCACTGAGGAAGTCGGACTCCACACCAAATTACGGTTCAGTTCGAAAAGTGGAGTCGCGCACCCCATGATGCCAGCCTAGCTGGCACAAGACAGCAACTGCAGAGATGCATTTTCCTCAATTTATCTTTCTAATCTTTGAAAAATAATAATGTGATAATGTTCTCGTATCAACTCTATTTCCCTCCTTAAATTTGATTTATTTTAAACAACCTGCTACCTGTCAATGCGGAAAAAAAATTCTTACTACTATAATATAGTTTATATACTTTCTGAGACTAATCGTAATTTTTTTTCACCGCTAGTCACCTGTGAGTATCTTAAAAAATTCAGATTGGTTTTCATAAATGAGGAAGTCCAAAGATTTAAATGTAAAGATTTCTATTTTAAGTAAAAATTAAGCTATCTGAAAATAAGACTAGAAGGTAGTTGAAAACTGAACTTTTATTTTTATGCCTTATAAGAATATTTTTTAATAAATATTTGAAAAGAAAAAGAAAATGTGATAAAGAGTAAACTTTTGATATGAATATTGTATACATTTCATTCAAATTATTCATAACGCTATTTTCATTTTTTTTCCCTCGAAACAATGAATTTTTTTTTTTATCCTAAATTAAAATCGTAATCCAATTTTACATATTTTTCCCCTTTAAGTAAAAATAGCCACTAAAATACTTTGAAATTCATGGGTGTGTTTAATACATTTCATAATTTAAAATTAAAGAAAATAAGTATATAATTTCTGATTCATCAGTTTAACCATTATTATATTTATTTATTTTTTCCAGATAATCAAATGTATTTTTATTTAATTCACAAAGTTGTTCGATAATTTATTATATCGTAAATAGATAGTAAATTTACTTTTAAATATTTTCTTGATGTGCGATTTTTTTTCTAGCTGTAAAAATGTTTGCGCATTTCGAAATGTGAAATATCAGTCTGTATAAAATATATATTTTAGGTAAATATATTTTGATTATCGAAGCTAAGTATATATATATATATAATATATATATATATATATTCTAAAAAAATGAATGAATTTGCTTACTCTTAAATATAATTGTCTCTTCTATAATTTATTTTAAAGATGTGCTGTAAAATTCTGGAAAAAGTCCAAGAATTAAAGTAAATATTTAATGATATAGCTTCATGGAGATCAGTGGAAAATATAATACATAATTTTTTTTTGATTTCAAAGATATTTTAAATTCAAGAACAAATTTAAAATTATGGTTTATTTTCTTGAATGGAAACGGTAATCTGTATTTAAAAGTTAACACCCCTGTATTTGCATAGAATTATTTCTAAATACTATAATTTCGATTACCAAAATTGTCATGAATTTTCATTTTATAGATTTTTGCTATTTTATTTATTCAATTGTCTTCATTGTTATTAATATGAAGTTACAAGTTTTCTAGTTCATTACGTAACCTGATTTATTCTTTAATAAAAGTTGCGCTGATGTGTCATTTTCTTTGAATTTTTTTTATCAATGAGTTTCTATTTTAAGAAATTTCCGGTGTTATTGACATTGCTATGCTACTGATTCACTAAGAGTAGTATCACCCTGGGTAAGACAACTTTTATATTTTCCGGTAAAATCTGGGGCTTATTTTATTATTGTTCAAGTAATCAATTTGATAATGCTTATTTTCATACATTTGAAATCAAACGAAAAACACACATAGAGAAAATTTACTTAATCTAAATTATATTGCTTTTCTTATTATTTGCGAAATGTTCAGAAATAACATTAAAATGCACTGTCTGCAACTTTTGTTGCAATTGTCATTATTTTTTTCGGAAATTTTTAATGCTATGTTTATTATTTATTTTTCAACATTTGTTTTTGTTTTCTCACAAAACTCATTGCTTTTAATATTTTGACGTAGTGAGCCTTTTAGGAATATTCGATGTTTTAGTGTTTTCTCTCTCTCTCTCTCTCATTATGCTAATGTCTTAAAGTCATCTCTTAAATCTGTGAAACATCAGGTGAATTTTTTAAACTTATCAGTTGTTGAGATAACACTTTAAAAACTTATTTCACTCGTTTAGGTAGTGATGTAATACTTTCTTTATCAATTTAGAACTGCGTATTTGCTCGCATTTTTTATTTATTGTTGCTGTAACGCTTTTTTTTTTATTTTTAAAAAAAGATTTTCCTTTGTGAATTTAAATGTCATAAGCCTTAAAGATACAATACATAATTCTGTTGTTTTTTCGAGAGAAAGGGAGAATTAGGATAGGGTTGTTTATCTATATACTTTCTATATTTTTTTGCATGCATTTTATTACATCATGCACATAATGTAGAAAATTTATATTATATTTTATATATGTGTTTCAAAAGGAAAATGTTTTAAAACAGCATTTTCAAGCCTTAGAATTTACTGTAATAAACTAGCAAAAGTTCTTAAAAAACATGCTTTTTTATTTATTATTATTTTGGTATTTCATACCACATTATTTTTGAGAAATATTAAAGGTATAATCTTTACAGATTTTAAAACTTATAAGCAGTTTTATACACTGCGTAAGGAACAAAAGCACTTATAGAATTCTTAATAATGATTCTTTATTATTTTAAAAATATTTATGGCTGAAAACGTTTTTTCTTTTTCATTGCAGGAAATTCCTGTTTTCGCCTAAATTTCTTCTATTCAGTTAGTACTTAATCATTGAATTGTGTTATTAAAAACTCCAATGAAACTATATGAATCGGTATTTAAAAGTGATCGAATCGTTACTAATTTACTTAGTAAATTTGTCTAATAATCGCTACTAATTTACTTAATAACGCGCTTGAAACAAAAAAAAAATATTCACATTTTTAAACACAATTTTCTATTAATTTGGATAAAATTTTTGTATCAATCGGAAAAAAAATGTTAATATGTTATCCTATTATTTTCGATTTATTGTGTTTTTTAAATATAAAATAAAATTTTAATTTTAATTATTGCAGAAAGAATTCTGAAACTTGCTGAAATTTTGAATTAATTTGACATATTTTACATCATATGCAATGCAAATTTGTACTTATAAATATTAATGTACAGAATAATGAACACATTAATATGAAAATTTAGAGCGTGGTAGTTTGATAGCATATTGTTTAAATGTTTAAAGATCAAAAACGCTTACCAATAATAATCGCTCCCATTTTGAATCAACAAACATTTAATGTTATTAAAAAATTTGGATTGTATAAATTATTGTGAGGATAATATATTTCATAATTTTTATTATTTCTTTCATGAAATAATAATTTATATTATTCACATTCCAAAAATTCATTTGACAAATTTTATTTTAATTGGTGACTTTTAAAACTATACTTTCAAATTTATCTAAATATAAAAGAGCCAATCAGAAAATTTATTAGTTTGAATTAAAATATGAAACATATCTAATAAAAAAATGTTTCCAGCTACTCAAAATATGTTGATGAATAATGCGTTATATATATATATATATATATATATATATATATATATATATATATATATACCTAGTTCTTAACATTACGAAGTGTAGGCACTGGACATACTGATATATAAATACATGCACATTTATCAGTTGTATTATTAATGTTAATATGTTATCCTATTATTTTCGATTTATTGTGTTTTTTAAATATAAAATAAAATTTTAATTTTAATTATTGCAGAAAGAATTCTGAAACTTGCTGAAATTTTGAATTAATTTGACATATTTTGCATCATATGTAATGCAAATTTCTACTTATAAATATTAATGTACAGAATAATGAACACATTAATATGAAAATTTAGAGCGTGGTAGTTTGATAGCATATTGTTTAAATGTTTAAAGATCAAAAACGCTTACCAATAATAATCGCTCCCATTTTGAATCAACAAACATTTAATGTTATTAAAAAATTTGGATTGTATAAATTATTGTGAGGATAATATATTTCATAATTTTTATTATTTCTTTCATAAAATAATAATTTATATTATTCACATTCCAAAAATTCATTTGACAAATTTTATTTTAATTGGTGACTTTTAAAACTATACTTTCAAATTTATCTAAATATAAAAGAGCCAATCAGAAAATTTATTAGTTTGAATTAAAATATGAAACATATCTAATAAAAAAATGTTTCCAGCTACTCAAAATATGTTGATGAATAATGCGTTATATATATATATATATATATATATATATATATATATATATATATATATATATATATATATATATATACCTAGTTCTTAACATTACGAAGTGTAGGCACTGGACATACTGATATATAAATATATACATGCACATTTATCAGTTGTATTATTATATTAATTCCTATTCCTAAATAGTAATTCTCGGCGTTTCATATAATTTTTTATATGAAACACATGTTGCATGTGTTTTCATATATATTTAACTCAAGAAAGTAAGCATTTCGTTTTATTCATGGAACATTTTTTTTATATAATTATTACTGTTTATACAATTGATAACCGTGGTACTCATCATACTGTTTCATATGAGTAAGATTAAGTAAATCTGTTTTCTTTTGATGTACTACACTGGGTAAAGTACACAGTATTCAGCATTTTCTCTTATCTAAAACATGCGTCAGTATTTTAGATAAAGGTTAGTGGTTAAGATAAATTTTTGTGATCATTCACAATATTCGAAGAAAATATGTGTCATGGGGCTTATCAAAAGTATAAGATAAGATAATAAATACTTTATCTGTTAAGAGTAATTTTATCAACCATGTATATTACTCATTGGTTTTTGTAAGAGATAATTTTGTTTTATAATCATGAAATCAAATGGTCTTTTTTAATGTTTTTTTATCACTTAGTTTAGCGATCCAATGGCATCAATATTATAAGACTATTCCCATTGTAAAATGATGAGAAAAAAATTGTTTTCCAAATACATTTTTATAAATTTATTTTGTGCGGATACTATTGTTTAGTATTAGTATTAATTTTATAAAAAAAATGTGTGGTACTTTTCATTGTATGTTCTGTTAAGGAATATGCATTTGCTATATAAGTTTACAAATTCAGGCTTAATACTTTTTGCTCCCTAAATAAGTAGTTAAAATTTTAAGTTAAAAAACATTATTTTTCAATATATATTAAATCTCTTCTTAAAATTAAATTCACTTATATGCATTGAATTTACAAAATTAGATTTCTAAATTATATAGTGGAATATATATTTCAAGAGAGAAATATATAAATGATATGTTAACAGGTTTTAATATTTTCTACAAATATTAATTCATTGATTAGATTTATAATTTTGGCAACCCCATTTTTGATTGCTTTTTATTATATTATTATGACGGGAGTAAATATAGAGGATTCGAAATTTTCTCAACTATTTAATGTTATGAAACATTTTTGATTGATATAATTTACATATAGTTTTGCAATTATACTAATCAAAACAATGTATCATTTAAATATTCTGACTATTCATTTCTTAACGAATATAAAATTATTCAGCTTAGATTCATATGTAACGAATTAATTGATTTATAATAAACCCCTAATTGTGAAATGAAAAATGTTTTGTGACCTTAAACTTAATCAATTAAACGAATAAAATATTGCGATTAAAAATGAATAAATAAATAAATTATGATTTATATTTTAATTTCTTTCAAATATAAAACTGAAAATAATTTCAAGAATCCCATTCAATTTTTGAATTTTTGCATGATTTTTTTTTTCAACGAAATAATTTGTAAAGCAATGTTAGCATCGAGAGATTATTATTAAAACAAATACATGTCCCACTTAAATAAAAAAAAAATAGATATTTAGGTTTTCTAGATATTTCTTTCGTTTAAGATGAGTTGATAAAATTTCAATATATCAAGATAAAAATTATTTTGTTGAATATCCTTTAACATTTTCAGGAAAATAACATTTTTTTCCTATGTTGTACATGATTGTTATATAATATACAGTTAAATTTAGACATGATAAGAACCTTATTTTTTTCTCAAATGAAATCGAAGGTGCGAAATCTATTCTAGTTCATCTCAAAGTTCATGTTGAGATTCGAATAAACTTTGGATTGGATATTTTGGTTATATAATAAACAGGAGCACATTACGTAAAATATTTATTAGATATATATTTTTTCTTATGAACCTGAAAGCAATATCGTTAAATTTTTGTTGTGTACCAGTTATAAAATCAGTGTCAAATTAAATTGATTATTGGTAAGCTGAATTCTTAAGAAGTGAAATTTGTGTGCTGTATAAACTCAGAGAAATTAATAATTTAAAAATTCTATAAATTCTAATTTGTTGTTTTTAATTTTAGAAGCTGTATAAAGATATTGAATTTTGTTGAATTAGTTCATATTTAAATAATACAAAAAGGAAATGTAAGCAATATTATAAAAAATTCTTGGGTAGTTAGAAATTATAGAATTTCATAACCTTTTAAATTGTTTTGTTTATGATATTTTACCCCTGTAAGTATGGTTTATTATATATATATATATATATATATATATATATATATATATATATATATATATATATATATATATATATATATATATATATATAACCTTTCTTCTTGCATCCTTTTTACAATTTAAAAAATTAAAAATTCTCGATGAAAAAAAAAAAAATACTCAACACATTTTTAATTATAACCTATACTACTTTAAAAGCAATTTTCATTTGTGCATCCTTAAAACTATTTGCACAAATGTTATCTCATATTTAATTTTCATTTTTCGAAAATATTTAATTAAATGCCATTACGTTTTTCTTATTTTTATATTTCATTGTTTCTTCAAAATATTTTAGTCCAATCAATCAAATTTCAGTCTAAATAAAGTAAATTAAAAAAAAAAAAAAAAAAAAAAAAAAAAAAAAGATTTTTTTTTCTGATGCTGTCCATTTGGAGATTTTTGGCACAATAAAGGGGAGGGGAAATGATGGCAACTTACAAAGTGATGCACGCAGTACGTGTGCCATTTTTACCGCGAAGATGGCAGATAATTTAGAAGCTAAAACCAAGCAAAGGATTCCAGGCTTAGCCTCCTACTTTCAGAAATATCATTTCACATGGAGGACATTGCGACCACAACTTATCCATCTGCCATTAGCGAGTGTGGCAGATGGATAAGATGTGGTCGCAATGATCCATCTGAATGACGGGTTTTCGATAAACTTGGGAACAGAACTTGCTAGTAATTTAGGAATATTATTAAAGAACTAATTTCAGGAATATTAATGATTTTCTTACTAACCAAGCTACCTTCGCCGTTTCTAAAATTTAAAAATTAATGACTACCAGTTGCATAAAATTTCTGTATTAGAAAAAAATTCACTTTTGTAAGGATTCGTTGGAAATTTTGTGCTTAATATATAAAAGTATCTAAAATAATCTCGCTGAAGTAAATTTTAATAACTTTTTTTTACATTACAATTTTATTACAATTTTATTTACATTGGAAAGAATGTATTTTAGCAGTATAGTTATTTTTTGCTCTTATACTTTAGAAGTTAATAATAAAACAATGTTGATTAATTATTGTTGAATTTAACATAACAATAATTTGATAGTCGTTCAAATTCGTAAAATATGAGTTACATGAAATGTCTCTCTTTTGTCTAATTACAGTCAAGACACTTCCGTAATAATAAAAAATGCACAAATAAATATTACGTTTCAAATTCTTATCTTTGTCCTTAATAGAAAAAAAAAGAGTTATATGAACTGTAAATATGAAGGTGTGTAAATCCTAATAATATGAAATTTTCAATGCAACGTCTCAATACTTATATACAATTATGGAGAATTTATAATTACTTAATGTTCTACCTGAGCCAATTTTTTTTATTCTATGTATAAATCCCCCTGGACATAAAAATTTCAACTCCAAGAAAGAAAAAAAGATCTTGAAGATTGCGAAATTATTTTACAAAATGAATTATGTTATACATACAATTAAAGTTAACTAGGACAAAGCGATTTTTTTTTTTTTTTTTTTTTTTGTGAAAATCCTAAGTTGGTAGCCGGTTCAAGCCGGTTTTATCTGCTTTAATCTAGTATATGTCTGACATTGACTTAACGTACGCTATGTTGTTTACATAAGAAATAATCACTTTTGCATCAGTTTTTAAGTGCATGTCTGGGAAGAATGAAGATTAGCTTGATCTCTCTTCAACGTTAAGTTCATCAGCCATTCGTTTTTCTGTTTTTAAATATTCTTAATAATCACATAAGAGATATTACTTCTGCTAGTAGCAGTTCGAAATGATTTTCTCGAGCACTTAGAATGCACACTAAATGAAACCAATAAAGTCAAGATACGGAAGAAAAAATAGAATTATAAAAAGTTCCTTGCATATGAGTCTAGTTAAAATATCCCCAATAACTTTCATAATGTTTCTAAGAGCTTAAAAAATTATTGGTTGAAGTTATTGAGTCTAGAGCTTTAATGTGTGGTATATATATCTTGTTGATTGGCGAATAGTGATAAATTCATTAAAGACTAACTTTTAACAAATTGAGTGTAACAAAATTAATTTACTCCTTCTAAAATTATGCATATTAAACGAAAAGTGTTTTATTTTTTATTTCTAATGGGCCAGGCAAAATACAAAGAACTAAAGATTACAAAAAGTAAACTACAGAAAATAAGACCGAAGTCATTATTTGTCTAAAGGGTGATCTTGCCTCCCAATATCTCGCTTCCTCCTATGAGCAACAAAAAGCCCCACAAAGTGGCAGATGGTCCCTTTCCATTACTTCTCCAGAGTCACAGAATGGACAAGTAGGAACAGTTAGAATGCCCAAGCGCTTCGAATGAGAGGCTAGGCAGTCATGTCTTGTTGTTAGAACGAAAGGTGGCAACTGCGTTTCGTCTTGGTAAATCAGGAATAAGAGAAGGACCAAAATTACACCAATGTTTTATGCTATATGATTCTGTAGGTCTCTTGAGGCATTAGAAGCAAAGATATGCTTTATAAATAGTAAATTTAATCTTCCAATGCATAAATATTGGACAGGACTGAACTTTTAGTTTTAACGGGTTTGGAATACTCGCTCATCTCCAAATGCCTCATAATTCTGAGCCACGGTCAGGTGACAAAGATACACCTGAGCTGACACCCTTTTCTTCACACCCACGCCACACCAGCGGAAGAACCTTAGATGTCACATATTAACGTGGACTCGTCCCCAGCCCATGGTGCTCCAGCAACTTTCAATACAAGAGGGTTGTGGAAGGATGTCGTTGAAAGCCGTCATCTTTCTTTGCAATGATGTCTGCGTGCTCATTGTCCCGTTGCTCATTGCTGATTGCTCATTGCTCATTGCTCATTGCTGCGTTCATCTACTAGGGAACAATTTGCTTCCCTCTCAAAGCAAGAGTTCTCAGGAATACTTGACAGTGTTGAATTTCAGGTGTTCATAGATGCTCAGTTGTAGAGTTTGGATGGCTGAATGAGCGATTGCGTAAAAAAAAGTACAAATTCATTAAAATGCAGAGAAATTATAAAATTTTATTATGCATTTCGTTTGTAAAAATTGACAAGTGCATTTAAATGTAATTTGGTATCAGGTACTAATTTATTTTTATTTTATTATATTTTTTCCTACAAATTTATACTAAGAAATGAACTCAAAAAGTTTGGTCGGGTTACTTTCAAGACTTAAATTTTGAGAAGGAATTATCAAAAGCTTGACAATACGGTCCTTGTCGGTTCAATCATTCTATAAAAAAAATGTATAATGAATAGTGTGATAAAAGTATGGATACTACATGGTGCATAAATAAAAATTTTGGATACTACATGGTGCAAAAATAAAAATTTTGGATACTACATGGTGCAAAAATAAAAATTTTGGATACTACATGGTGCACTTCTTTATAAATGAAATATTTTAATTGTGTGTGACTAAAGAGATCTCATTTTCATTTTTGAAATTACATTTTATATTTTTAAACATCAAGTAAAACGATAGAGGAAGAGAAATTTGTTTACTTTGTTCCAATTAATTTGAACATCAGTATTTATTTCATCAGGATTCTATTATTTATATTCTAATTACTTGGGGGATTAGAGCAAAATTTCTGATTCTGTACCGATTTGATTTTATGAAATCTTAGTTTTACTTCTATTTTGGTTTTTTTAAGATTTAAATAAGTTATGCAAGATTATTAATTAAAGAAGAGAACCCCTTTAAAGAGAGAGTATGTTGTTTTATTGATCAAAAGTATGTTACTTGATTACCATACGATAAAATAATTCAATTTTCGTGGCTCTCAGAACCAAAAAAAGTCTCAAATTTTTAATTATTTTTCATATTTTTGTTACAACATGTTGTTTCACATGGTTTGAAATATTTGATTGTTGTCAATTCCTAAGGCATTTTTTCTGTTTTCCAATTTCAGTCTATTTTTAAGTTTACTAAACACTAATTTTCTTATTTGTTTTTGAAATTATATTTAAAATTCATTTCAAGCATTTTATAGTTAGAAAAAAGTTTTAGAAAATTTCGGTATTTCTCGTTCAAGAAAAAAAAAATAATGTATATTAGTTCATTATTTTGCAATATATATAATATATATCAATCAGGCATTTTTTTACACTTAAAATCTAATCATTATATAATAATATAATATATTGAATTAATTACTGAATGTTCAGCGCTCTGGATGAGGAATTGTGAGTTGGTTCGATTTCGATTATCCGAATCATTATATGTGCAATTTTTATGGTTTTGAGTCCGCTTATGATTTGCATATGCTTCAATCAGTTTAATCCTTGGGTGAAAAAATAATTGTAGTTTAATGAACAGAATATAAACTTTCTTGTATTTCATGAATGCTCAAACATAATAGATAATTAATATCCCTGAAGGATAATTTAAATAACAAAATATTATATATAATAGAAATCTCCTTTATGTTTTTTAATTTTTGTAACTTTTTTATATGAATTATTAACATTCATTTATATTATACGAATTACTGTAGTTATATATTATTGCCCAAAAGCATACATAAAAATTTTCCTTTATCAATAAATTTAAAGATTGGTAAAATTGTTAATTGAAAAAAATTCTTAATTATTGTATGTACTCATCTTCTCCTTTGATTGTTTTAAATATTATTGCGAGCATGCCATCTAAACCTATGAAGGTCATTAACACTGAAACACGTGTGTAAAATGTTCTCACATATTTACTTTCTTAAACGTAGCGCTATTTAAAATGTAATTTTTTATACTCATTGCATCACCTCTTCTGTACAATGTCATCAGATATCTATCGTATGTAAGTAAACACAACTTGATGAACTTGTTTACGATCTAAGAGCGTGAATTCTTTTATCTTGGTCTTTGCACCATACTTTAATTCATATCGATAGGAAAAATCGAGTAAAAGATAGATGCAGGAAATTCTCTCATTCCCCTGACATGAAATCATAGAACACGCATGTTACTTAAAGAAGAGAAGTCTGTGAATTATGTGTAGAAAGTAAAAATGCATTTTATAAAGTGAGTCTAGAGCGAAACCCTTCATAAAATATCCCATTTTTTTTAACTCCTTCGATTTGTTTTATACTTTTCCAAAATTTTTCCTTCCCAGGAAAGCTTAAATTTTCTTTTGGTTTTTAAAACAAAATGTTAATAAATGATGCATCATATATTCTATCAGCATAGATATACTGTAGAAAAGATATAATTCTATAGTTAGAAAAAAGTGTAGTGGATCAGTGTAGCGGATCAGTTGTGAAAGTGTAGTGGAATTGTTGCTTCAAATTTTCATTTTATTCTTTTTTTTGTGCATTTTTTTTTCAAAGATGGCCTAGATTGAGCAGTTTAGCAGTTTATTGAATATATTATATATATATAATATATTATTAGCAATTTATTGAAATTTGAATAAAATATCTATCTACTTGAACCCAGCAGTGTAACTTATTCAAATACTGAATTACTTTAACTTTTTTTTCGTTGTATTTTGCTTGCATAAACTTGAAACCAAGGATCAATCTTGATCCGGAAAATTCGATTTATTAATGAAAGAAAGACACAATAGTACCTAGAGTAATGTGACATACAGATTTGAAAATTATTTTAATACCATTAAATCAAGAAATGATGCTCAAACTTTATATATATATATATATATATATATATATATATATATATATATATATATATATATATATATATATATATATATATATATATATATATATATATATATATATATATATAATATATATATATATATATATATATATATATATATATATATATATATATATATATATATATATATATATATATATATATATATATATATATATATATATATATATATATATATATAAATTTTAGATTTTAAATCATATACATTTTTAAAAAATGTTTAAACTTATAGAAGTGAACGTGGCTTTTGTAAAAATAATTTCACTAATTGCTGTATGTATAATAAAAGAAAATGTAGCTCATAACATTATTCTTCTAAAAAGATTTCATTTTTAATTTGTGGTATATTTATGGGTATGTTTTAAGAAATATTGGATTTTGAATTTACGCATTAATTGTTAAAACAGTAATCGATATTTTTATAACTTTAATCATTAAAATAGATATGTTTTAATAATAAGAATTTGACTCTAAGCCATTTATTTCAATTGCATAAAAAATTTTATTTCATTATATAATATTAGTAATTATGCCACTTTTCTTATAAACATATAGTATTTTTTTTTATAAACATATTTATACAGAGAGAGAGAGATAGACATGTTTTTGGGAATGTACAAACAGCAATAAAAAATGCTTCACATGTATCGAAAAAAGAATTCTCTGTTAAGGTCGGAAATGAATAAAATATTTTGTTGTCTTTATAAAATTGTCTAGAAAAGAGCTAAAATAATAAATTGTAAATTTTGAAATGAGGGAAAAAATTCAAATCAAGGTATAATTACATCTGCTAGAATGCATGTTTATATAACAATATAAATATTTATATAAATATGGAATGTTTGTATATATATTAATGGTTACATTTCAATCCAAGCGATATGGTTTTAAATTGTAGAGTGATTTATTTATACTAAAAGCGTTTTATATATTTAAAAAATGTCAGTAGTGCGTATGCATTCACAATTAGCAGTAATTCTCATTTTTGTACTGTAAGCAGGTTTCAAAATAGCTATCATATGGGTTACTTTATGGATAATGTATTTATAAAAATTAAAATTTAAATTGAAGCAATCATATTTTATTTGCACCCTCCATTATCAATAACAATTTTAAAAATTTGCTTCAGATTGTTGATGACATGATTTGGTTATTTCATCTCGCCCTTACGAAATTTCGCGTGTATTACATCTTAATATGCTTTTGTTATACCACCAACTCACGTAATCTGTATGTAAAACTTCACGTTTTATTGACAATTAATGGAAGCAAAAATTATTTTTACAATATATACTTTCATTTCTCTTATGACGCTCGAATCGATATGATAACGTACTTTCAAATGTACATGACAAAAATTTAAAAAAAAAAAAATTAAAATTTAATTTCTAATTTGAAAAATTCTTTACATATTTAAATTGAAATCTAAATGTTTTTCATTTTTCTGCGTCACTCAGTATTTAGATCAGAAAAAAAATAATTGTGTGATGACTATCTATTTGGCTAATAATAATTTTTTCCCCTAGATTTGAAAATAAACTGAAGTAACTGGAGAATTTTGATTTTATTTTTCAACGAATTTGTGCGAAGTTCTCTGATATATATAGATAAAACTCTCATTTTATTTTGACCAAAACTCTAAGCATTCTTCATAGACTTATTTTGCTTTTAATATATATATATATATATATTTATTTATATTTATATATATATATATTTGATATTTTTAAAATAATTAGGTACTATTAGATATATTTATGTATATTTTAGTGCAGTACGCGCGCGTATTGTTCTTGAAATTAAAAAATATGTAAGCAAACAATGCCTATTGTTATGGGAATAGCATTAATACTTAAGCAAAATTTTATGACAGTTTAATATAGCCTTGTGTATAACAAGCTAAATTATTTTTCTTATAAGTTATATTTAAAATCTTCAATCAAACTCGATATCTTTTATATTCGAAACTATAATAAAGACATATTTTGCAAGATATATTTAGAAATGGATTTTTTATAATCATAAAATTGAATAACTTTGCACATATTTTATATCAATACATCTTGAATCTCAATAGATAATTCAGAGATTTTGATTTATTCACATTGATATTAATGATAATGTAAAACAAAAAAGTGTATAATGCTGAATATATTTTATTTATTCTTTAGAGGCCAAGAAAGTTGTGGTATCACAACTAGCTATGGTGAGATCGATTGTGTCCGAACGCATAAAATGGCTGGTTTAGTCAGCCATGCTTTCAGAGAAGATGACTTGGCTAACCTCAAGGGAAACCTGGGCATCGGCCATACAAGATACTCTACTGCTGGAGGGACAGAACACTTAAATACTCAACCATTTGTAGTCCACACAAAACATGGAATTCTTGCAATTGCTCATAATGGAGAATTGGTCAATGCTCCTCAACTTCGTAAAGAAGTATGTCTTTTATATAATATTTCCACGTAATCTCTTTTATATTAAAGTAAATCACTGTTGCATTTGATTGATTGCTATTCTATGAATTCTTTCTCAGATCATTGAAAAAGGAGTTGGATTGTCTACTGAATCTGACAGTGAGTTGATGGTGCAAATTTTGTGCATGCCACCTCCTGAGCCTAACAATGAAGCCGAAGGTCAACCAGATTGGCCGGCTCGAATCAAAAATCTAATGAATCGAACCAAAACTTCCTATTCTTTACTTATTATGAATGGTGGTACAATATATGCTATAAGAGATCCGTTTGGAAACCGCCCTATGTGTATAGGCGAACTTTTTCCACCAAGCGGAACATTAAGTATGTTATGTTATTCTACATAAAATGTATTTGTCATACAACAATTTTTCAAGTTGAATCAATATTTTTTTTAATTTTATGTTTGTCCTTCAACATTTCTGCCATTAATTGACGAACAACCCAATACAGGGATTATGGCATAAAAAGAATTAAAATTAGCTTTCGTAGATTTCTCAAAAAGTTTTAAACAATGGGGAAAGGTTTGAGATGGTTACTATCCACGTCCCCATGGCGGCACAGAGGGTAACATGTATGAATATTGTGTCATTGCGCAAACTACCCATGAATTCATTAAAAATTACTTTAGAAAAATGAATGTGTAATGAATACAGAAATCTTACACAACTATTTTCTTTTTACTATAAACATTAAATTAAAATTTAAATCTAAATATTAAAAAATATCACGCATTTTTTTTTTTTTTGAAAAAATTTAAATCAATGATGTGAAAAAATTTAGAATGTAAATTAGTTTTTTTTTTTTAAATTCATTATTTAACGATGAAATTGTTACAATTTTTTATTTCTATATTTTTAGTTGAAGTAATCAATGAGTTTAATGAATTGATAATGCCGACCGTCCTGTCTAGTGGTCACAGTGCTTGACTGCGGATTGGGAGGTCCTGGGTTTGAATCCCGGTTCGGGCATCGATGTACTTTCTCTCTCCATCTATTCTGTCTTTGTCCTTTTTGTGTATGAATGAGATGTGAATGGTTGCCTAACAGGATATGGGTCCCTATGGCATGTGTGTACTGAAGCAGTTGGACTCCACATCAAATCTGATTCAGTATGAAAAAGTGGAGTAGCTCGCCATGGCATACTTTTTAAATTTTTTCAGATTTTGAGAAAAGTGTAATAGTCGATTATTGTTGAAATGTTCGAATAACACGTGACATTTAGGGAACTGAAGTATTCGAATTCGACATTTACATTATTCATTGGTCGAAGGTAGATTTTGACTTTTGGAATACACCCCAAACTAACAAGTGTACAAAATGAGTATTCTAGACCACAATCCTTCTAAAAGTGTTACTTTAAACTATCTGGAAGGAATGCTGATTACCTGTAGTTTTTATTGTGAGTTTTATATCATGAGTAAATGCGTCTTATATATCTGTTTGGTTGGGACAATCGCTCCACATCATAGCCTTTGATTACCAAATCTAATAAATCGATTCGATTGACTGGGGGGGGGGGGAAGTACACCGTAAAACAGTTTAAACTGGAAAATTGGTTGGATGAAGAAAACTTCACCATCATTCGGATGTCAAGATCTGGTTTTGACATCTGATGAGAGAATCGGACTGTGCAAGCAATGAAGTTCGATCGAAGTGGTGTTATGTTTTAGGAATATTTCTTTTAATATGTTTGGTAAACTTGATCGCGCAGTATCTGATACACAATGCCAAAATTTACTATACCATTCTGGATAAATATTGTTTCCTATTTTGAGGTAGTTCTATCGAACGAACTCATGTTAATAACAGGATGACAATGTCAGTTTTTATGTTGTGACATACACAGTGATATATAATCACCGTTTTCATTTAATGTATTGTAATGAGTTTTTTTTTTTTTTTTTTTTTTTTTTAATATTTCAATCTTATCCATTAAAAATGCGTGGGACCCAGTGCACTTCCACATTAAACGAAGTTTTAATATTAACATCATTATACATAATTGTTGCTTTTAAGATCATTATTTTATTTTGCTTTATATGTTGCTTCGTAATACTGCATTTTTTTTTTTTTTTTTTTTTTTTTGCAATTTATCTATTTTGAAATGCTTGCAATAATTGATATTATAGAGAAGGAAATGCACAAAATAGTTATGAAGAAGTGAGAAATAATTTTAAGAACATTTGTATAAGTAGCCATTATATTAAATTGTAACTATAAATCTCTTTTTCGCTTTAATTTAATATTAATAGCATGCAAAATGTTTCAATTAATGTTGTTTTTATTTATTATTTTGACGAATCATTTTTTTGAAAAATGAAAAATCATTTTATTTTTGTGCAAAATTATATGAGTAAAAATAAATAGTTTCATTTCAGAACAATTTAAAAAAAAATGACAAATTAATATTTAATGTTCTTAAATTTAACTTTTATATTTGAAATTAAAAATACAATAACGTTAATTTTTAGAACATTCTGGTGTAAATTTTTTTTACTGTTACAGTGTGATATAACTCTAAAGTTGTGTGACCAAATCCTTTATATCCAAAATTACATTCTCCAAAGAGAGTGTCAAAAATTAATATTTAATTTGAAAATTGTATTTAAATACTCTAACATAAGATAACTATTAAAATAGCCCACTCCTAACCTAAGACAGAGAAATTTAATGAATTAGGAAATAATTTGGAAGAGAAATATTTTATTCTAATATTAATAATTATAATTTCTAAATAATTAATTTCTAAATATTAGAAATTAATTATTTAGAAATATTAGAAATTAATATTAAAAATATTAGAAATTATTATATTAAATTGAAAAATTAAAAATATTAGAAATTAATTATTTAGAAATATTAATTTCTAAATAAAATTATAGGCATTCTTTTATTTAGAAAACAGTAATAAAGGAGAATTTAGTTTAAATATCATTAAATATATTTATATCTTATATACTTTACCTATGAGAACCAAAATAAACACGCGATAATGTATAGTACTTATAACTCTGGTGGAAAAATCATAAATAAAATTAAAAATGTGAAAAATCTCCCCATTTTTAAACGTTTATAGAATGAATATATATATATATATATATATATATATATATATATATATATATATATATAATGTGTGTGTATGTATAACAATTCTTGAAAAACGTATGTTCATGGAATATATAAAATAGAATCATACATAGCAGTGGTGGCCAAACTGCGGCTCTTTGAAAGATTATTTGTGGCTCTCGATAAACGCACACGAGTTCCTTTTTCATTTTAGTTTATTATAATTAAAAAAATTACTATCGTTCCGTATGAGTTTCAAAACGACTTTTAAATTACGGACAACGAATATGAAAGACTAAGTGCAATGGCATAGCAAATTTCATTTCCGTCCAAGTTAAGAATGATATTGCTCATCGAAAAACAGCGCTAACGAACATAAGCGTCGTCCGTAAGCGATGGACTCCAGACCAATTTTGAATTTGTTAACTTTCATTGCAACAGAGTTGACATTGTGATCCGAAGGAAATAATTTGTATCACTTTTATGAGTTATGAATATGTTTATTTGGATATAATTTGTAACCTCGGTCTTTTGGTCAGTGAACTATATTTTGTTTCGTAGTATGTAACACGTGTTGTTATTGCTTTAATAACACAAAATCTGTATTTTCTAAGTTTATTTATTTCAAGTTCTTTTAAAAATATGATGACAGAGAACGGAAACAAAGAAAATACGAGCAAGGAAATAGAAGTTTTACTAATGAGTGGGAGGAGAATTTCTTTTTTATTGACAGTAATGGAAAAGCATTAGTTGATATTTGTAATTCTACGGACAAAAATTATAAAGCTAACAATTTTTATTGACATTATGAAACCAATCATCCTCAGTTTTCTAATTAGTATCTACCAAATTCAAAATTAAGATAAGATAAATTTGCCTGTTAAAATCAAATTTAAATAAACAACAATTTTGGTGACCCTTAGCAATCAAGCTAGTAATGAGGCTGAAGACAATTTTGTTATTGCCTGGAATATTGCTCGTGCAAAACGACGGAATACAGAATGACAATTTATTAAAAAACTTGGATGTGCACTTAAAATTTTAGGTCCCAATAATGCAGCATTGCACAAAGTTGTTTCGCAAATTCCCATCTCGAGACATTCAACATAATGACGCATAACTGCAATTATGCATCTCTTGAATATAATTTTTTTAATGTTTTGAAGAACTGTATTGCATTCAGCCTAGTCCTTGACGAATCGACAAATATCACAGATCTTCCGTAATGGGAAGTTTTGTTTCACTGACTTTGTTGTTAAAAAAATAATTATTAGATTTAATAGCATTTCAAGAATCAATCCGATGTGTGGATATTAAAAATGTATTAGATTACATAAGGAAAACGTTTTATGTGCCTCTTAATAAACTAGTAAGCATTGCAACTGATGAACCTTTGGCAATGCTGGGTGAAAAAAATCGACCTTATTGGGATTTTAAGAGATGATTCTCAAATTCCACAATTCATACCGACTCACTACATAATTCACTGAGAACATATCTTTAAAAATATTTAAAATATCCTAATGTTATGAAAACAGTGTTACACATTGTAAATTTTATTTGCACCAATGCAAAAAATCATCGACAATTCAAAAATTTCTTTGAAGAATTGAAGGACGAAACACTCCCAATATATATTCATAATTATTTCAATATTCGCAACAACGTAGTGAATAATTTTATTCCATTTTAAAACTCGTGAAATCCAAACACCGATCTAAAGAACTTAACAGCATCTCAAAGACTTGATGTCACTATTTATTCATCAAATTTTAAGGAATTATAAAGAGAAGTAACATAAATTTTGTACTTTTAATTATGTATTTTCAATAAATATATAATTTCTGCAAAAAAATATAATACCTTTTTTGCAATTCGTATTTAATTGCGGCTCGTGAAAAATTTCAAATTTTGAAAAATGGCATAGACTATCAAGAATCTTGGCCACCCCTGATATGTACTATCTTTTCAATTCAATAATATAAATATATTTTAAATGGATATCACACACACAATTAAGAAATTTAAAAATATTTTTAATGATACTTCCAAAGTTATTAACTTATGATTTCATCTCTATATTTTCATTATTTGGACCATAACTTACAGTTGAATTCCTAAAATTTAATTTTTATATTGAAATTAGTTTCATAAACATTAAATATAGTGGACTGTTTATCTTTAGTAAAATAAAATCTCATTATGTTTACATTTGCTGATAATTTTTTTCAAGGAATTCATTTAAAATAAAAATTGTAAATTGTAATTATATTTATACTTAAAAATAATTATTATAATAAAATGATGAAAAAATAATCAGAATATAATTTATAGGTCATATTTATTGTTTGCTTATGTGATTGCTCTTTATTTTGTTTTATGTGCTTATGTAATTTAACTAATGTGATATAAGCATTATATTTATGTATTCATATTTAAGAATGCTTTGTTATTAATAAATAGCCTGCTGTAGACTTCATTGGAAAATAGGCTTCTGTGTTGCTTTTTTAAAATTTATTTTTGCTTTATGTGCTTATTTTGCTTTAACAAAAAATATTTTCATGTTTTAAATATTAGAAAAGCAATTAATAAATAACATGGGTTACGCTCTGCAAAATGGCCATTCAACATTGGACACTCCTTTTGTGGATTTAAGGGGTATTTATATAATTAATTAAGTATATACTAATAATTATATTGAATATTGTTTCTGCATGAAAATTACTAACAGCATGTAAATAATCAGATGCTTATATATATATGTATACAAATATAATTTTTTTTACCTATATATCAATAATAAAATGTAAAATCAACATGTTTTAATATTTTTGCGTTGGCAAACGTATATTTTACTTTTCATAATGTGTATTTGCTTAATAAAGATGTGAATATAACTGTAAATTTAAAATAGAAAATTTTAAATATTAAATCCTGACATTATAAAGTTTTACAGATAATAAAACAAATCTAATTTGGAAATTTATTTTAATATTAAAAGTTTTATTTGGAAAAATACTTACTTTAAATTAATTTTTTAACTTTTCTCTTATTAAACAATTAAGAAATTTAAAAGCAGAAATTTTAAACTTTAAACATCCATGATACAAATTAATTTTTAAAATTTCATATCTTATTAAACATGTAAGAATTTTAAAACAGAAATTTTAAAATATTTTTAATGATACTTCCAATGTTACTAACCTATGATTTCATCTCTTATATTTTCATTATTTAGACCATAACTTACAGTTGAATTTCTAAAATTTAATTTTTATACTGAAATTAGTTTCATAAACATTAAATATAGTGGACTGTTTATCTTTAGTAAAATAAAATTTCATTATTTTTACATGAATATAAAAATTTTGTTGTAATGCTCAAGTTTTCAGTTACTGGTATTTGATTTATATTAAATATAAAGTAACATTAATCTGAACATTATATTTTTATTAATTTTTTAATAAGAAAATCCATTGTAAGGTTTATTTTTATAAGATTTATTGCACTGTTTATTTAGCCAATAGCATTTCTGAAAGGAAAAATAAAATAATTTCATACTTAATTAAATATTAATATTTATAGTGGATGAATTTGATGAGAATGAATTAGAAGGATATGTTGTTTCTTCTGAATCCTGTGCTTTTCCATCTGTTGCTGGAAGACTTATCCGTGAAGTTCAACCAGGTGAAATTATAGAAATTACAAAAAAGGGTATTAAATCTATATGTATAATGCCCAGACCAGAGTATGATAAAATACCAGCTTTTTGCATATTTGAATATGTCTATTTTGCAAGACCAGATAGTATCATGGAAGGTATATATATATATATTTTTTGATAAATTTTATATGTTACTGTTTTCATTCATTTGATATTTTTAATTTTAATGATTGTTTAATTTTCTACTCTGATTGATTTTTAAGTATATGTTTATTAAAAAAAATGAGTACTTCTGATATACTTCAGATATTTTACTCATGAGAAATGTGTTATCATTTTTATGTGATATCTCAAATAAATGAATAAAAAATCTGCTGATATAGCTCAAATAAATTTGAAAAGGAAAAAGCTAGACCTGAGAATATATTACCTAGTCAAATAAAAAATAATTAATGTCAGAATTAATCTACTTTATGACATTGCTTATCATCTTTACAATCCAAATTTAATTCCAAGGAATTTGTTATTTAAGGTGATATTTTACTTTCATATAAAAAGAATACATAAGGACATGGAAAAAACAATTGGAAAATAAAATTTTTGATTACTTTTTTAAAGTTATGCAATTTTTAATTAAATGAAGTGTGTTGATGTAAAGTATATTTTGAATAAGTAATTTTTTTATAAGTTCATTGGCTAGATATTTGTATATAAATACATATAATAATTTCATAATATAAATACATATATTATAATTTCCTTACATGCATAAACATATGAGGAAATTATTTTATAGATTCTAGAACACTCCAGTAAAGGACAAATTTTCATTACGCAAATATATACAAAGTTTTAAATTTAACGGCTTACCTCATTACAGAAAAGTAAGCTGCAGTCATTTGTTTGCACTAAGATGATTTACTTCTTTATGAATAAGTAACATTGGCAGTATCATGATGAGATTAACGACAAGTATCGGGATTAATAATACATTAAATAATAGCATGTTTAATATCTATAAATATTTAAGTTAAGTTAAAAATATTTTTGAAGTCTTATTCTATTTTAATTGAAATAAGAATTTTATTGAAATAACTGCTTATGAATCTAACAGTCCTCGATTGACTTTAAAAAATTGAAACATTGTTTCATTCCTTTCTCAATTTCTTGTTTATAAGAGGAAGTACTACAATTCAACAGATAACATTTTAAAGGAACTAAACTAAGTATTATACTATGCAAAATGAATTATTTATTGTACTATTGTACTATACTATGCAAAATGAATGGTAAAATTATACCTTGGAAGATGGAGTTCAAAGACCATTTAATGCATTTGACTTTTTAAATAAGTCATTTCCAGGTGAATGTTTAATAAAAAAATAATAAATAAGAATTTTAAGTTTAAAACACATAAAATTTTTATGATACCATTTTTAAATGTTTTTATAAAATGCCTTATTTTCATTATAAAATCTCTCATTCTATCAAATATCTTGGAATTTCGTTAACTAGTTAATATTGTTTGTTAAAATGTGAATTAAATTTACATCCCATGTTTAATTATTTAAAATTTGGCTAACCGCAACATTGTTAATAGTATTGAAGCAAAATTTTTTTTTATTTTAATTTTGGTAACAAACTATTATAATAGATGGCAAGAACTGATTCTTTTTTGATATGAATTTCCCTAATTTGTTTCTTTTGATTATTATTTGACTTTTTATTTGAGTTTAATATTTTTCCTACTATTTTATTAAGTTTTAAAAAGTTTAAATAAATTATGATAAAATATTGATTTGATTTTAACAATAAAATGCTTAAATGGGAATATTTAAAACATAAAAATATATTGGTAAAGGTAGATTTTGATGTGAAAAAATATTTAATTGTGTATTTATATTTTTAAATATGGTATTTGTTGCTTGAAATTAAAATGCCATATAAAAAGTTACAATAAAGCAATTGATGACATTAAAATTATAGTATTTTTTAAACTCATTTAAAGCTAACATAAATTTGCAATTAAATTAGTTAAGGGAAAGCTAACATTTCAATGCCAATTTCATAACTAAATGCATCATGTAAGTATTGAATGGTTAAGATGCTGGCTTATGTGAATCCTACAGTCAGAGACCATGAAGCATGTAGAGATGTTTTGGTAATTTAAGAAGTTAGTTAAATTTTTACTTTTGATGCTTTCAGATTTTAGTTCTAAAATGTATGTTTCAATTAATCATTTATTTTGGTTATTATTGTTAGTTGCCCTAGTATTAATTGCAGGAAATTACAGTTTAGTTTTATCAGAATATACTGTGGCCATATCTATAGCATGAACCTGATTTAACGTATAAAACGGTGCTCACTAGGACTGAATAAATGTTTTGCAGGAATATCTATAATTGTTTGAGTTCTATCATAACCAATATGGCTCACAGGTTTTAAATCATTTGGGATAATAAATTTAATATCTGGCATGTGTGTTTGAATAATGTCAGAAAAAACTACAACATTTTTTGCCAGAAATGTAAAAAAAAAAAAAAATTATTACAACATACATCTTACTTTCATTTTAGAAATAATATCAGAAAAATTCATTATTTGTGATTTTTTGGCTATTATGTTTTATTTTGTGTAAAGTTGTAATTAATTATTTATTTTGATGATTTCCAATGTAAAGGAGTTTTAATTTATTTTTGAAATTTTTTTCCTTGTGTTTATATAAGCATTGTTAAACATTTCTAAGGAATTAAGTATTTTAATGAAAAATTGCATACATTTCCTAGGACAAATGGTTTATACAGCAAGAAAAGAATGTGGCAGACAGCTAGCAAAACAAGCACCAGTTGAAGCTGATGTTGTCAGTGCAGTTCCTGAATCTGCCACGCCAGCTGCAATTGGATTTGCCGAGGAAGTATGCAAATATAGAATGTTTGATAAAAACCTAAAGAATTATCTAAAAATTTGAAATTTAAATAATTACAAAATTCTTTTATTAATATCTTGTAAAATTTTTATTGTTCTGCAGAGATTTTTATTCAGACCATTTATAACACAGAATCAATATCCATTTCTAACACAGAAATACATTATATTTTTAATATAAACATTGTAGAAGATTTTTTGTTTGATTTTTGTGAATTATTGTTTTAGTTAATAATATAATATTTTTGAAATACACATAAAAGTAATATTTTTTATGTGTTTTAAGAATATTATATATTTTAAGTGTCTAATTTTTTAGGAAATAGTAGTATATTCTAAGTGAAAAATATGGTTCTAATTATATATTTTTTGCAATTTAATATTGATTTAACTATCTTAAAAATGCTTTTCTAAGTCCATTATTTAAAGATATTTTTTCAAGTATTTTCAATAAATTGTTTTTGCATATTATGTAAATAAAATTTTTCAAAATATGTTAATTTCTCAACTTTGCATATTCATATATAAAATAGGAATTTTTATACGTTTTTTAACTATACATTTCATTTTTAAAATTATGTTGCTTCCCAGTTCAAAAATTGATCATTAAAAATTAGAATATCCAGAACGTCTTATCCATTTCTAAACAGGAATTTCAAATCTAAATTCCCATTAACAGTAATGCATAAATAATAAGTCTTCATTAATATTTTTTGTCTACTTTCTGAGTATTTGCAAAGATGTTCTTGTATGCTACAACTTTTGATATGTCTCATAATTTTGCCTGATTTTTTCCTTTTAATAACGCTGAAATCTTATTATTATTATCAACATTTGTTTATCATTCTTCACTTTGTGTGAAGTTTGAATTTTATCTTTTATTAAAAAAACTTTAAATATCAAATTTTTCAGTGAATTTTGTAAGAAAAAAAGTTTTTTCTAAAAAATTTATCAAAACATTCCTGGTTATTATAGGAATAAATTTTTATATAGAAAGGTATATCTCTAAAATTAGTGAGTTTGATAATTTCTTTCCTAAACTCAAATCATTGAGTAAGCAAATTTAATTGTTATTAACTCTTAAATGCTAAAATGTTTACTTTTTGTAATTAAGTTGAATATTATAATTTTATTTTCTTCTTTTGCAGTCAAAGATTCCATATACTGAAGTGTTATGTAAAAACAGATATATTGGAAGAACATTTATTCAACCCACTACTAGGTTGAGACAACTAGCTGTTTTAAAAAAATTTGGCCCTCTTAGTGGTAATTTTAAAGATAAAAGAATAGTTTTGATAGATGATTCGATTGTTCGTGGTACTACCATGGGAGCAATAATTAGAATGTTAAGAGAAGCAGGAGCATCAGAAGTTAGTATAAACTTAATTTTTATACTATCAATAAAATAATACATTTTGCAAATTTTTTAATAAATATTAATTTTTATGATAATTCACAATAACATTTGCTATAAATAGTTATGAATTATAATTATCAATCAATAACTCACTTCCTTCTTTTCTTAATTAAAGGTACATATTCGTATTGCTTCACCACCTCTTCATTATCCTTGTTACATGGGTATCAATATCCCAACAAAAGAAGAACTTATTGCAAATAAACTGAATGCAGAAGAATTAGCTGAACAAATTGGAGCAGATAGTTTAGTGTATTTAAGCGTTGAGAACTTAGAATATGCAGTTCGTAAGCATGCGACAGTGGATAGCAAGTGCATTGGTCACTGCACAGCTTGTCTAACAGGAAAATATCCTGTCGAGTTAGAATGGTAAACAGTTAAATAAGAACTATCATGATAATATCACTTGAAATTAATTCTGAATTCAAACAAAATGAATTTGATTACAAAAGTAGTGCCAAGAATAAAAGTGACATTTAGGTGAATAAAGCCAAAGCATATTTAGCACTGGTCACCAATATGCTGTTTTTTCATCTTCAGCAATGTATATACAGAATTTGTCAATCAAAAGTGGCTTATTTTAATGTTTGTAAATTGTTATCTATATTGGAATGTTTTTACATTAATTTTTTACTTCCTTTTAAAGTAATTTACACAAGCCAGCTTTAATTAAGTGTTAATTGGTTTTCCTGAAATTTAAAATTAAATTTCTTACTTGTTTATTTATTATCATATATGCTTGTTTGTGTTTAATAATATTATTGAAAAAATGTTAGTAAAAGTGTGGTTTTAAGATAAAAATTTTTGCAACAAGAAATATGCTTATCACTAGATTGTGCTTTGACAATTTATTTTTATTGTTTAGATATCAACATGTTGTAATGTTTTTAAAATAATGATTTTTAAAATATTATTAATTTGTAAAATCTGTGCGTTAAATTATACATAGTTAAAAATATATTTAAAAAAATAAATATACATAATTTATGATTGTAAAATAATTTAAAATCAAAATAACATTTATTTATTAAGGTATTTGTCAGTAAAATCAGATAAATTTATTTTGATTATCAGTTTTTTTTTAACATCACATCTTTATATATATATATAATATTCATTATTCATGCTTTCATATTCTGTAAATATTTAGATACATTAATTAATATATAGCATCTCATGATATAATAACTTTTTTTCATTTATTGTATCTAAAACTAGAATTGTCTAGCTTGTATATAAATATAACTGAAAAATATCTACACAATATTAATTCCAATAATGTTTGTAAACTTTGTATAGATTATAAATTAAATAACATATTTGATAGCTCAATTGATTTGTACATCTTTGGCTTCTTATAATTTTTTAATAGATGCAGTATTATACATCTTAAATTATATTTTATTTTCAATTAGAAAATATCAAAGTATTAGGTTTGTAACATGTGAGAAGGCAGAAAAATTCTAATATTTGTATGGAAAAAATATTAATGAATAAGGAATAATACTGCATCTTAAGTACTTTATTGAAAAATCTTAATTTTAAAATTTTTTATGTTTCAAAATTTTTAAGAAATTTTATTTGCTTTCATTTATTATATACATATTTTAAAATGTAAACAATAAAGTATCTTTGATTTTCAGAAGCTATTTTACTTTTAATATCCTTATTTAATGGATAAAACTTTGCTTATATGGATGGCACAAATTTGAACTCTTATAAAACATGAATGTTGATTCTGTAACATTTCTTTCTATCATGTATTGTACATAACTTTTGTTTTGTAACAAGCACTTTATAGCACAAATAAACTAACAGCATATATTCTTTACATTTTCTGACTTGTGCTTATTCTACTAATCATACTAAGTTTAAATTAATTGATTGACATCACAGAATTCATAGTTTTACATATTCAAAAAAAATATAGTAAGATACTTTTTAAAGAAAACATTTTTATCATGGGATGATGTTAAATACATTCGCTTTTTAAAAGACATTGAAATTTTTAGCAATATAATTGATTATATACTTACCATTCATCTTTTTATAAAGTAGTCAAAAGACACAAGATTTAAGCAAAAATGAGATAAAAGGATTATTAAAATTTGATCCGCGAATATTTTGATTTTGGCATTATGTGGACCTCTTCATGGCTTAAGACTGTAAGGCATTTTAATGTCTGCTGTGTAAATTGCCTTCTGGGAGAATTTTTCATAGATAGCAGCCTGTACTTATGTGTCGCAAAAGGAACACCTAAATACTTACACACAGGCAGGTATAAGGCAGAAGCACAACAGCCATATCCCATAGTTTAACAGTGGCATGGATCAAAGCCAGCCTCTTTCACTCTGAAGAGTATGTCCTACTATTTGGCCTAGTTGAACCCTATAGTTATTGCTTTATAAAAATGATTATTCTCAATATGCTAAGCCACCATTTCCCATTATTTCTGTGTCTCCTGTATTTTACAACAGGAATGTTATCTTGCTGAGAATATTATCTTCAGTTAGTTGATAAAATACCCAGTTGAACTTCTTGTTGAGATATTAAACATAATCCTCTGTTAATTTCATCAATGTTCAGTTTCTAAGTGTGTTCTATTATCTCGTCATAGCCTTCCTTTATAGCCCCATAATCTAGTCCAAAAACATATTATTAAATATTATATTTCAATTATTAAATAGATTGTAGATTCTTTATTTACTTGCTCACACAACTTGACCACTATCACATTCAAGAATGCAAATTTGATTGGTTTTTCACACTAAAAAGCTCTCTTGTTATTCCTACTGTTTTTGTCAATTATTCCTGAAAATTGTATGATATGTAAAGTAACCTTGATAAAACTTTTAGAAATATAATTTTTAAAAGTTTGAAATTACTTTCTGGACAATAAATTGCGATATTGTATAGCAATAGCAGGTACAAGTTTCAAAGAAATACATTTCTGAATCTAAATAATCTGTAGGAACATATCTATTAAAAGATAGACACAATGGTTGATACTTTCAAAATTTAAATGTACAAAATATTTTAATAATTGGTTGTATTAATATGTAATAAGCAAACAAAAACAAACTTTTTAATAGTATATTGTGTACTTCATACACTCATTATTCACATTTTTTTCTGACATCATAAAAGCTTGTTTTGCAAAGTAAAATATATTTTTGTAATTTACATGCATTATACTAAAAGAAAATTCTAAATTCTTATATTTTTAAATAAGCAGTACCTTTCAATCATGTTACATTTCATTAATTTTTCACTTGTATAAAAAATTACTTAACTTTGGTTGCATAATTAAATAAATTGTGAATGAACTATTAAAAGAAAATATTTCTGCAGCACAGCAATTCAATATCAGTTTAAATTTCCTTTAGTTATTAATATTTTGCATTAATTAACTGCAACTACTGCTAATTTTCTACATAAAAAAATCTGTATAGTGTTTTAAATAGGCATTCTCTCTATTTCAGAATTCCTTCAATATATATATATATATTAGTACTTTCCAAAATGGTTCTTATTTAAATCAATAATCATTACTGATATTTATTAATTTCTTGAAAATAACATTTTCATTCAATAATTTCAAGATAAAACACATTTTGATATAATAATATAACTAAAATATATTTTACTTTAAAAATATTTATATATTAAATATTTTGCTAAATTTATTGAAGTGAATATTTGATTTCCTATCACATGAAACAAAAGGAGAGCATAAAATATTGAAATTTTATTTTAATTTTTATTATCAACTTTAAACTACTAATGTAAATCATTTTTTTCTCCTTTCATTCGCCAGTAAAATTACATTTTATTTTTCAAATTTCAGATCAAAGTTTTATAGCATGTATTGATTTGTCCGTTATTTTCAATCGAAAGTTTGGATTTTTGAGACAAAGTATTTCCTCTTTAATGTGATTATTTCAATGAGCAGTGTTATAACATAAATTTTCATGCATCCCTAAAAATTGATTATTTTTATATGGTTCTAAAAATCATCAAAAATATTTAATTTAAGCTTTTACTTTTGAATATATCTCAAGTAAACATAAAGTAAGTCTACTTGATTTTATTGATAACTGATCATAAAAACTAAATGAAAAAAATTCAGTATATTACAAAGAAACTAAAATAATATAATTTGAAAAACTTATGTTTTTAGTTAATACAGAATAAGAATTGTTTAATAGTTAGTCTGTAATTGGAATGAATTTTTGAATTTTCAAAAGTATAGAAATGCCATGATGTGTAATATTTAAGTATGAATTTTACAAATTTTCAAATGTAACAAATTTATTAAAAAAACAATGTTAACATTTTAAAAATGACATTAGAAAAATCTAATATACAATAATGATAGTTCAGGTAACAAGAGTAAAATTTGATTTATAAAGTGAAGAATCAACAAAATTAACTGAAGTTCTATTAATAAAATTAAAAACAGAAATACATATAAATTTTGACTAACGAACGTATATTTGTTCCTTTGTCAACAATCAAAATATAATCAACAATTTTGATATACTTCTTTAAGTAAAATTTATATTCTTTTAACAGAAAAGTTTTTCTTAACAATAGAAAATTTCTGATGTATTAAAAAAAGAAATATCACATTTAAAAAATAAAGAAAATAGTTATATTTTGCAAATGATTTTTTATTATTACTTCTAAAGAAAAATTTATAACATTTCCTCTTTTATATAATAAATTATATTACGCTGATACTATATTTGTTTTACAAATTTTTAGTTTTAAAATGTAAATAAAAATTAATAAGCTTCATTATTATTTTGGATTTTTTAATTAATTATATAAAAATGTAAATTAAAAATTTTAAATTTTATTTCAAATATAACAACATATTAAATTTTGAATATTAATAAATTGCATTTTATTTTATGTGCAATTATTTTTTAACAATAATAAATAATTTACAGAATAAACATCTTATTTATAAGTTATACCACAATGGAAAAGTTTTAATACTTAATCTTTAGTAAAAAAGAATTAAGCATTCCTCAGCAAGAATTTTGTAACAACTTTTCTATTTCATCAGCATGTTTTGGACAATCATGAGTTAATATTTCACATCCATCTTCAGTGATAAGAATATCATCTTCAATTCGAATACATAAGCCTCTATATTTTTGTGGTACTGTCATATTGTTTTTAGATATATAAACACCTGCAAAAAAAGAAGAAAGGTTATGAAAATGTATGTTAAAAAGAAAACAAAATAAATCGACTATTAATTAAATAACTAGACAATTACAAGTGCAAAAGAAATTTCTGAATTTTATTTCAATTACTCATTCCATTATTTTTATAACTATTGCAGAATCTTATTTTGAAATGATGCATAACTTACAATATTAGAATGCACACATTTTGATTAAAGAAGAAAGACTATAGTCATTGATATTAAAAATTACGATTCCAAAAAATAATTTTCCTTTTAAAGTCTTTATAATATTATGTTACAATCTTGCTTATATCTAGTTGAGGCATAACATTTAAATTCTTTTTGATATATGTCAATAAATTGTAAAAAAGTCAAATGAAATACTTCCTTGAGCCACAAAAAAATAAAAAAAATAAAAAAAATAAACTAGAATTTTTAAGAATTACATCAACACTGTATCAAAATTTCTGAAATCTTTTTTAATTTGAGAATATTTTGTTTCACATTAAGTTTTAACTTGAATTTTTTAACACTAATGCAAAAATGAAAGTAATTATAAGGAACATTTTTTAAAATATTTTTATGCATATAAAAAATTAACAATCTGTAAAATATAGCAAAATGGTTAATTTATAGAATATATTTAATTAGATAAAATATAAAAAGCTATTTTAAAAGGGGAAAAATTCAATATACATGAAAACATTGTTTTATTAAAACATAATACATTAATTCTTAGTATTTTTTGAAGCTGTATAAAAAAGCAATAAATTTTTATCACATATAAATAAACATTCTAATATTATTGAAAAAAAATTTTTAAAAGTTAACATATCACAGAGACTTTTATTAATCCCTGAATTTATTTATTTATTTTTTTTTTTTTTTTTTATGTTCCAGACTTAATTTTAAATAAAATGTTTTATTTTAGTTTGAAAGTAATAATCTTTCTTGCGAATAAAAGAAAGCAAAAAAAAGAAAAAAAAGTTTATATCTTTACTTGATACCCTGCATATATTAATGAAATCCAGTATAAAAATATTTTCATCTATTTTTTTTAACTTTCTCAAATAGATATTGATTTAATGAAACTTTTATTATTATAAAGAACTAACTAGAGAAATGAAGATTTTTCTGCAAGATAAATATTTTATCTTACAAAAAAACATTTAACTTCACAATTCTTTTCGAAATGAAAAATTCACACTACTTTATATTAACAACAATGAGAATTTCCATAATTATTACACTAGAGTTCATTAATTTACTATCGCAACATTAACTGAAGCAATGTTAGACAGATAACAAGTAAGTAAAATCATATTTCCAAAACGTTTTTCAACTATTTAATCTTTAAAGTTTATTTTTCAATATATATATTTACTTTGATGCATATATACAGGTTTTGCTTTGAAATAACGAATGAATAAATTAAAAGTTTCAACAACATTTTTGTTAATTCTAACTGTAATGTTAGAAACATTTATATATATATCAATTATTGTTATAAGATAAGAGTTTTAATTGCAGAAATGATTTTTCAATTAAACAGAATAGGTTTTCCAAGTCATAAACGTAAGAAATATTCCAATGCACAAATTAATTTTGATAAATGTTCTTATGTGTGTTTACTACGATACATTTAAACACATTTTCTACTTTACATTTTATGGTAAGAATATATTTAGTATTCAATATTAAAGGATTTATAATCAAATTCTTTAATATTGAATACTAAATATTAAAGAATTTGATTATAACAAGATTTTGAAATGAAAAATAATATATATATTAAAAACACTTTGCCAAATTATAAACAACTATATTGAATTATAAATAGTCATAACTTGTCATTTTTCATCAGAATTTATTGAAAGAAACATTACAAAAAAGTTTAGAGCGAAAAGAAAGTAATTAAAAAATAATTGCTTAATAAATAAAAAATATGGGCTAGTTTATTTAAGTATACAAAAAAATAGATTTTAATTTTGAATTGTTTTGGAAAAAAAATTAAAAAATGTAATTTTCAAATTGAGTTATTGACAAAAATATCATTTGTTTATGTTTTTAGTAGTTAACAATAATGTATTGTTACAAAAAAAACTTAAAATAATATTCCAAAGTTTTAATTAACTTTTAAATTTCTCTTAACTACCAGGAAACATTAACATGTATAACATAGTTTTTCATTTTTATATACATTTCAGGTGATTTTTATCTTACAATTGAAGAACAATTTCGATATTTTATTTCAATGTTACTGAATTAAAAAAAAAAAATTTCCAAACACATTTACCTGGTTCAACTGTAATCACCATTCCTGGCTGAAGTGCTATACCACGTGAAATAGTATTTGTATCGTGCACATCCATGCCTAAATAATGACTAACGTGATGAGGACAAAAAGCAAATGCAGTCTGAAATTTACAAGAGACTTAATGTTTATCCTTAGTTTGTTGTTAATATCCAGTTTATGAATTAACAAATAATTACAATGATGTATTCTGTATTTTGAATTTTGATGTAATTTTTAAATAAAAGAGAAGTATCCAGTAAAAAAAATTACAAATTTCAAGGATCTATATACATTTATACCAGTGATCTAGTAGGTATAACTTGCATGCAAGTACATAACTTATTTTGAAGCTCCCCACAAAAATATAGTAATATATAGAATAAATTTGATAAGAATACAATGCATATAGCAATAGATAGAAGTATCTATCTTAAAATAATAAAATATACATAATTGTAAAGGCTTAGATTAATTCAGAAATGTGTCAGCAGAATAATTGGACCACTGGTAATTTTGAACTAGTAAAAAATATTAAGAAATGAAAAGATGTTAATATATAAATAAACATAATTAACAATAATGATAATCTGCTATATTAATTATATTACACACATTTTCATTGCCTTTGTGAAGCAAATTGATCATTTTCTCTTCAAATGTCGATTACTTTAAAATTCTCTTACTCTATACAAAAAAATGCTAAATCACTAAAGCAATTTTGTACCATGGTTGATCCTAAATCTCAAAATTTATTTAAGTTTGACAAACAACTAGCAATTGATGTTGAAATAGTAAAGGTTAATTGAAGTGCGATTCCCCTAGCTAGAAGAACATTTTCAACATGTGATATTATGAAAGTAAAAAGCTTCCATGGAATTTAAGGTATAATTTCCTAAAAACAAACTTATCTGCTTATACATTTTTTAATAAAATAAAAAAGAATCCTCACTCAAACAATGTACATTTATAATATTTTTAATTTTTATAAAACTGATATATTAAATATTATTTTTTCTAGTTTTTCAATGGTTCACATATTACTAAGAATTACAGACTTTAAATTATTGGTCTCAGTATACTTAGATCCCATGCACAAAAAATGATAGTTGAGAAACAAATTAACCAAATCAGGAAATAACTAAAAAGTCCAATCTTTTCTCTTAAAAAATGTTTTTAGTGTTTTGTACTAAATAGTCTAATAAATGTTAATATAGATAGGATTTTTATTAATTAGAGTCGTACATTTGAATTTCATAAATGAGCAAACTTCTAATACCACAAGTTAAATCTAGCAACACACCTCTTTTCTAACTCTATTTTTATAATAAAATAAATCTTGAGATATATCTAAAGAATACATTTTGATACATTATAAATACTAAATGGGTACATTTACTTTAACATAAATGATTTTTATTGAAAAAAGACCAGTTTTGGGATTTCAGAATTGTTCAAACTTCTTTGCCCTAGTATCCTTTTGAGTACAAAGAAAAATTTAATTTATTTTCAAACAAACAAAATAAAATAATTATGTTGAGAATGTAATTTGCTCGTTTTGGTTACTATTCAGCATCCATCTCCAAATGGAACATGATAGACCCCTTGGGCTCCCTTCACCACATAAATCTAAATCACATATATGTTCAAATCATTTACTGGAAATGATGTATTATATATGAATATCTATGTGTGTGTGTGTGCATGCACACACACACATATGAATGTAGGTATAAACTTTAAAGCATACTTTACACAAAGATAAAAAACAAGAAAACATATATTAAAAGTTAAAGTATATTGAACTTTAAAACACTACATTTGTTAATATAGCGCATTTTATAGTGATATATAAATATTACATTTTTTTATTTAATCAAAAATTTTACTTTGGCATAAACAAAATAACAAGATACACAATGATAAAGAACATGGACAAACAACTAATTTTCAATTTATATTAAAAAAAACAAAACAATAACTTGGGTTTTTGATGTGCATACAAGCTGTTGCTTTAAAAATATTATTGATATCTCTCTTCATATAGTTTAAAAACATATATTAATGAGATCATTTTGAAGGAAAATTTAGTGGCAAAACTGACCTCTAGAGACAGAAAAAAGTTACTGGAACAGAAAAACTTCACTTAAGAAAAATTCATGTCATTTCAAGGGATTGGCAAAATAAAATCATGGATGACTTTAAAATGTAAGCAATGATATATCTTATATCTTTTCATTGTCAAAATGTGAATTAAAAACTAAATACTATTTCTTGTATTTAAAAATAATAAATCAATTTAAATTATATTGTTATCCAAACAATTAATATTTTACAGTAAATTTTAAGCATCATAAAAAATCAAGATATATGAATTAAGAAAAGTTTAAAATTAGTGAAATTATGAATATACTGCAATGACATGATTTAAATATTTTATATTTATCATAATTCTAATTATTTCACATGATTTTTGAATAATAGATTAGATTTTTTAATAATTTATGAAACACATATAAATTATCAGTTTCAGAAATGTTTTAAATTATTGAAATCTTTAAATATACTATATACTTTCTGTCTGAAATCATAATTATTTTTAGTAAACAAGCAAGACATAAAATGAAAGCATAAAATTACTTAACTTATAGGCTAAAAATGTATTAATTTAAAACATTTAAGGAAATTATCTGTAACTGTACAAGAAATATTCAATTTAAGTAAATTTTACAATTAAGAGTGTTTTTTTCTATCATTTTTCTATCATGTGACTGAGTCACTTTCAGATTTACAATCAAAGAATTTATGCTCATTTGTAATGAATTTTGTTTAATTTTATATTACTGAGTTATTCTTTTCCTTTATTTAATTAAAATAAACCAATTTTAATTTTATTCAGAATAGTTTTTTTTTGTCAGCACTTAACAAAAAATCATTTTAAACAATATATTTATAGCTATATATGCAAAATCACACATATAATGATAGTGCTTATAGGTTTAAAATTATGAACTTAAAAATATAAGTTTGTAACTAAGAATCCAATAAAATTGTAATATTTTCTCAATTAATATGATTTAATGTAATACTTGTGTATTTTTATGAAAAACATCATTAAAGTATGGCGTAATTTTATGTTTGGTCACTATAGGAAAACATGCAAAAATGCTTAAAAATATATTATTCCACTGTGTGTGCTCTGAATATAATCATTATTTATGTCATTATTATTATCTTATTATTTATGATATTATTATTTATGTTTCAATTAATGTGATAGGCTAAAAATTGCAAATTTTTAGCCTATCACATAAATTGAATCTCTAGATTACGATATAGTCTAATTAAAAATGCTCAATAATATAGATATAATACATAATATTTACAATAATGTATTGCTTTACAAAAATAAAATATGCTTCATAATAAGAAATGTAAATAAGTGAATATTAATATAAAAAAAAATAAAAGAAATATTCACTTTAAAGTATAGAAGAAAATTAGAAATGTGAAAATTTCAATTAAAATACGTAAATTACATTAAAGTTGTAAATAATATAGCTACACTTTTACAAAATTTTCTTCTTAAATCATAACATTTTAAAAAATAAAATGGGGAGTTAATTTTTCACTACATTAAAGAGCTAAAGAACAAAATTAGTAAAAATATACGAATTTTAAATACCTCCGTAGCTTCAACTTCAGTAAACTTGCTTGGAATGATATTTAATTTTTGTAATCCTTTTCCCAGCTTCTTGCACATGATTTTGAAAAGATGATCTAATGATAATCTTGAATTACATAGTTGAATTAACTCCTCTTGTACTGTTAATAGTATTTGATACAATTCTCTTTGAGGTTCAGTAAATTTCCCATTTACAGGCCATGTACGAGCCAAATCACTTGTATAACCATGGTACTCACATCCTGAAATAATTATAAACATGTATATTCCTAGAAACATTTTTCATGACATCATATTCATGAACATTAGTAAGAAAACAAAATTGTTCAATTGTTGGAAAACAGTCTTATATTACGAATCAAACTTTTAACAATTTCTAAAAAATTCTTGCAAAACAATATATTTAATACTTTAAAAGTTGTTAGTTAAAAACATTTGTTCAATAAATGTAATACAGATCAAAACTGAGAACATTCATTGAAGGATGCAACAAAAGATTTTTCCATTATCAATTTTGAAGTAAAAATGCCATATCAAAAAAATCATTTCAATATATTTAATAGTTATAAGTTGTCATAGAATAAGGATACAATTATCAGCTAGAGAATACCAAGCACTATATTTAATAGTAATTTAAAATTATCAGCAAATATAATGCATATTTTTACAGTAAATATTCATGCTTGTAAAAAAAAAAAAAAAAACTATGTTTGTATACATTATACCAAAAGTAATAAATATTTAATTTATAAAATAAATAAAAATTTTAAAAATAAATAAAACAATGAATGGATCCTGAATTTAAAAGCAGATAATATTCTTTACAGTATGATTGAAAATTTTCAATCATTGATTTATTAACTAAGACTGTGTTTTCCAATTTGTATTTTAAAAATGGCAACATAAATCTCAATTTTTACATTAAATATAGCAGCTTTCATCTACTAAAGAACTTTTGTAGTTACACAGAAACTACTGCTTATTTTAATAACACAGCTCAAGATTTTGTTTATGATATTGTTCAATTTACTGCAAAGTTTAAATAGACTTTACCCAAAACCCAAATAAACTTTTTAAAAATATTAGAAAGCTATTCATAAATATTAAATGGTACTTGAGTATTAAAGTCACCACAGTTTTCTAAGTAGAAAGAATTTTGAAGAAATTTTCTTATAATTAAAATTTATTTTTTATTACTATAAGTAAATTTTTTCTAATTATAAGTAAATTTACTTATAAATTAGAAAAAGAAAATTTTTAACTACAAAAAGAAGTTTTCTTATTATATGTTAAGAGCTGATTCTTCTTAAGTTTTGGTGGAAAATTGGCTGCGGAATGCAAATACATAAAATAACACACATGAATATAGTAACATACTATCAAATCAATAAAAACTATCGTAAGTCAATACAAGCATAAGCTACTGATATCGTAAATTCACTTAAACAATAATTTATATGTAAATCAGGAACTATGGAAGAGAATTTAAGACAAGGACATTCAGACAGCCAATGCAAATCTAATTAAAATTTTTAAAATCTTTTTTTTTATCAAGCAAACAGGGAATCAAAGTTCATTAAGAACAGAGAAGATTTCCTAAAAATATCCTGAATCAGTGTCCATCTTATGCTACTAATAATCCAGCAGCAAGAGAGTCTAGGACAAGGAGATATACTTGTATCAGTACAACACAGTTTATTTCCTTAATTATTCTAGATTCAAAAATGGTCACAATGGCCTTGTTGTATATGGCATTCGCTCTTCTCATCAGAAGGAAGTGAGTTTAAACCTCAACCCAATTGAGATTCATCATGTTTGTTTGTGACTGTGGAATGTAAAATATGTCATGGTCGTAATGTCCACCTTAATCAAATGATAGCTCTAGGAGTCTTTTACTTATACCCTAATTTACAAAGACACATTTGCTTTACTTAGCTAAGTGCTTTGCAAGCTCCAGGCAAAAGTCACACCTTGGTGCCTCTCAGTCTAGAACCTCCTGAAGCTGCATTACACACCCTTCATCATGACTTATATAGATGTCTTTGACTATCAAGTGTTATAAGTCAACAAGAAGATTTAAGAATAATTTTTTCTTGTAATGACAAAAAATCTAAGATTTGAAAGTTTTCATCATATATGGGAGAAATATTATAAATGATCCAAAATTTGGTTTTGATACTATTCATTTGAGTAATGAAATTTTTATGATTTATTAAATTTATATATACGTGATATTCTGGATATTTAATAGCACTCTCATACCAGAACAAACAGCAATTTTATTTGGTAAATGAAAGTTAATTAAGGATTTTATTATAACACTTCTTATATAAATTGACAAGGTACTTCAGCTATTGTTGATTAAAAAAGTTATTCCCTTATACTATTCATCTTAATTTTATAATCTGTTTCCCACTGAACACAATTGAGATTTTTTAAAAAGAGATATATTGTTGCTTTAAGTATTATAACTCAGATCTCATTACTACTTTTAAAAAAGCAAACAAAATATTTAAAGACTATTTATTTCAAACAAATGTCATAAGTTGATTGATTGACAATATTAGTGCATTACTAAATTGAAGGCTGTTACGTAAAATTAAGAAAAACTTATTTGCGACTCCCTAAGATGTTAATAAATCAGTTTTAAGCAAGAAACCATTATGTAAAAAACATTAACTAAGGAATTACATAAATTTCAAATTAGCTTACAATTAATATATATGGATATTTAATGAGGTATAAGGAGTATTTAAGTACTTAGTAGTAATATTTTTTTAATGGAAATATAAAACTATTTTTGAGTCTGATATAAATATAAAAAATATAAATTTTCCGCATACAAATGCATTAAGCTCATTAGGCCCATTTTATCGATAGCACATTTGTTAAGTTGATAATTTCAATCATATGCATAATTGAAAACAAAATTAATCAACAATAATTTGATTGAATTAACAAATAGTTTCAGACATGTTAGATTTATATTTATTACATGCAACCAAAAGCACTGAACATTCACATGTTAAGATTTCAAAGGTAATCTGGTCTCACAAATAAAAACCATTAGGTTTTATATTAAAATCAATTAAAACTGAGTACATTAAATATTGTAGTAACAAACAATTAGATGTTTTAACAGCCAATCTTCTTGTATTAGTTAAAAGAGATTAATTAGAAAAGAATTATGTATTGCTGATATTAATAATTAACTATATACTGATTCAACGAATAAAGAAATCCAGTTATGTAAAGATAATAGTTTTACTTTAGCTTTAGAATATTTCTTTTAAATGTTATCTGCTATATATACTTATATTGAAATGTTTGATCATATAAAATTTGTGGAAAAATTCCAATTTAAAAGAGAAGATTGATATTTTAAAAAAAAGAAAAATGATAAAAGAATAAAAGTGCATAAAATAAGTTTCGAAAATTTAATATAGGAATATTGAAAAATAATCACCATATACAGAAGTTGTTCTTTTACTCTTTAAAAACAAAATCATGCATAAAATAGTTTTAAATTTTTCAGAGAATCACATTTTACTATTTTTAATAACTCAAATTTTTTGACAAGCATAAATAAAATTTTTTACTCAAAATTTGCTTTGATTTACTTTTATAATAAGACATTTGTATACAAAATAAGTAAAAAAAATGTAGCTTCCTAGGTATTTATTTTGAGATCAATTAAAATATGAATATACATCAAAATATGATATAACAAATTTACCAATATCTACTAAATGTTTGTTTTTAATATGTATTATATGCTAATAATTTTTCTCAAAATATTTACTAATTTGGTAAAATGAAAATATTTATATATTTTTTATACTGTAAAATCTCACATCCTGTAGTTGTAATGTAAATTTCTGGTAATATAAATTTTCTTGGCAAATAAGAAATATAAAAGGTACCTATTTTTCTTTTAAGTTTATGTTTTCAATATCAGAAATTATTTTTCAGGTAAAGAAAGTTAAATGAATAAGATTTATTATAATTAAACTCTAATTATATATATATATATATATATATATATATATATATATATATATATAATTAGTTCTTTAATCATAATAAATATAAATCTTTATCCTAATAATTTTCAATATCTGAAAAATAGTTTCTGTAATATTTAATTTTCATTTAATCTTAAGTATATTCCTAATAACAGAACTTCAAACAAAAATATACCAACTTTTAATGAAAATTTATCCCAGAAAATTTGCTTCTTTTTATGATAGCCTTATGCAGAAATAAATATCTCAGTCGATTAAATTCAATAAAACTAAAGTACTTTGATTTATATGTCACCTTTGCCTTCTAAATAATTAAAATTAATTTGCAAAATGAGATAAGAATAAAATAAAAAGATTGTTTACAATATATTTTATCCTTTCAATTTAGAAATAATGCTATTTATATTTGACAACACTCAAAGTTGTATTGGAGGAAATATCATTATAATAAACTGCACTTCAAAAAATTGGAAAATATCAATGATTAAGATTTTGATAAAATGGAAAAATGCTAATTTCATGAATAAAGTTAACATCAATGACAGAATCAGATGTGATTTGATGCTAAATAATCCGATGCTGATGTTAAATGAATATTTATTTTAATATATAATTTTAAGTATAGGATAAAATAATGAAGAACTGGGAAAAACTGACAATTTAATAACTTTAAATGGAATGTTCAATATCAAAGCTTAAAGTATAATAACCCTACCAGCATCCATCAAAACTAGATTTTTATCCAGAATTATTTGATTATTATCAATGTAATGTATGGTATTCGCTCTGTCTCCACCAGCTACAACAGGTGGAAATGCTAAATAATTTGCTCCTCCGATCCGGCACTCAAAATCCATTTTTGCATGTAAATGTGATTCTAAAACAGAAGAATGTGAAAACAGCATAACTTCTCTCATAGCTTTAGAAGCAATACTACAAGTTTTTCTCATTAATTCTATTTCTCTATCACATTTAATAAGGCGGATTTGATGTATTAATGATCGAGGAGATTCCATAGATATGCTACCCGTATAAGCTGACATAAAATCTCTCATTGTTTGATGAACTGGAAGAGGTGTAACATTTAAGTAGTCATACCAAACAGTAAATTGTTTATGTGATTTAGTGAAATCCTGAAGAAATTTTTCAAATTCAAAAACATGCAATGCTTTATCTATATTAAGAAAATCTGTTACAGTATCTAAGTCCATTTTGTAACCTTCCCATTTCTCTGACTCAGCAGTTTGCTTCGGTATAAACAAGATAGATTTATGTTCTGAAATTTCTCCTTTGACGGAATGGATGGCCAAAATACTATTCGGCTCTTTAAAGCCACACAAATATAGAAAGTCAGAATTTTGTCGAAAAGGATAAGGAATATTTTCAGTCATGTAGACAATGGCAGCAGATGGTATAATCACAAGATGAGCTGTATTTGAATCTGAACGGGAAAATTTAATGATTTTCTCTATGAGTTTTTTTCTTCTTTCTCGATACACATCTGAGCTGATACCTGGTGTGATTTCACCTTTTTTTAATAAATGAGCATGAGAAGCAGCAGTAGGCTGAGCGAACAGGATTGACGATGAAGAAGTATGAATTAAACATCTTTTTACAGAAAGAGACAGGATATTCTTAGAAACATTCCTTAGAAAAATCCGTGTATTTAATATGGATCCTGAAATATAAAAGAAATATGGTGGTACACAGCAATATTTTCATACAGAGAATCATTGATATAATGAGTCTTTAATAAATTACAAAGTAATTCGTTATAAAGGAATATCTCCAAATGATATCTAATGATTTTGACAGTCAATTAAACAATTTGATGAAGTATAGATAAATGTCATCAATGTAATGTTATAAAAAGAAAACATACTAACCTGACATCATTTTAAATCTCACTTTGCTTATTTAAGCTATTTTACTTTCCATATGTAGTAAAAGAGCCATGCTTCTGTCACCTTTATTATTTTATTATCTTCAAAAATAAATTGCTTATATTATAGTGCTCCACTCTTTATATTTAATTTTCTATTAACTTTAATTTCTTCCACTTATATTAGAATAAAAGTGTAAAATATATATTACATAATCACAGTAATTTTATGTCATTTTGAATTTTCATGTCTAAATATATCCATTTTCCAATATAAAAAGTTTTAAGAAAGGTAGTTATCAAAGATTAACAGAAAGACGACACAACCAATTATGCGTTGGTGTTTATTCTAATGAGTAAATGTGTATAAAATAGAATTAAATAAGATTTATTTGAATATCTTTAGGTAAAAAATTGATTAAGTTGATTGCGACATATAATAATAACGATAACAATGATTGAACGTTTATTGATATTTGCATTACAAGAATTTTCGAGATTAAAACTTTTTTAATAAGAAATAAATTATGAAGGAAATATACAAACACAGTTTTTATTTCATTAAACTAATGATGATTGTTGCAAAAATTTGCAGTTAAAAATTGTTTTTACATTCATATATGATCAATAATCATCATTAATGAAATAATACATGTTTATATTTTGCTTATAGCAAATAGTTCAAAGTTGTCTAAAATTTCTGCAATTTTAAAATTTTTATACTATTAATAGGCAATGTGGTTATAGCTGCATTGTTAAATTTTTATTTATTACTATTATCTAAATTTGGATGGCTAAATACATTTAGATACACCTGTATTTTTTGTTCACAGTTATTGTATGGATGGAGTTTTCAATGTAAACAAAAACTAACCTCAGTTGACCGGAAGCGATCTCAAATACTTCCGGTTTTCTCTCTTTCCATTGAAAATCAATGCAATCGTAAAAATTTTTATTTAAATACTTTTAGGTATATATCTCTGTTTTCCAATTTTTTTATTTTATTTTATCCGTTAAAATCATAAATTTTATTAAGAGTACAATCAGTGGTGATCCCGTGAATATTTAAAAAATTTTTTTAATTTTTACTTAAATAATCCTGATGGATTACTATGTTTTGCGAGGAATCGATCTTATTGGCGATATTAGGATCAAGTGTTGATGAATGGTATATTGTAACCCACATTCTAACTCTTATTATTATTTATCTCTATTGTTGATCATTTTCTTCTTTAAATAATTTTTGTTTTTATGCATTTACTCCAAAATTTCAGGAAATATATTTTGCGTGTGATTAAACTATAAATCATTTCAAATATTAAGCAAGGTATGATATATGTTTCATTTATAGTATTATAAATTTTATTAAAATTTTCTTGATCATGCTAGAATATATGAATTGGTATCAATAATGAGTAGAACAAAATTGGGTTAATCTGTGGTTTGGGTACCATTTTTCGCCAAATGGACGATAGACGCGCAAAGCATGGTAACCCTGACTATTTCATCCTAAATGGAGTCCTTGTGGAAAACCTGTCTTATTTGTTATACAATTATATGTGTATTTTTTGTTATACAATTCGTAAAAAACCATTGTTTTTGTTTTCGCTGCCATACAACGGTGAAATTCTTTAAAAACACGGATTTCGGTTTCGTCGCCATAGGAACGCTGTTTTAGCGTAGTCTCTCGGAACATTCTACTCCGGGAGACAACACGCAAAAACGCGCCAGTTGGCGACGTTTTGAAAATGCGCCAAGCAGGGGACCCAAAGTACATTTTCACCCAAAACTGTTATGATGTGTTTATTTACTTGTTGTTTATTAATATTTCAAACAAATCTTTGTTTTTATTGCAATTAAAATTTAAGAATTTAAGTCTTATTTAATTCGCTATATATTAAATCAATTCCTAAAAATAAGATTTAATATATAGCGAATTAAATTAAGGGTTGTAAATCGAGTTCCATTGGAAATTTGAACATTTTTACTTGAGAAAGTAAATTTGTTCCAACTCGTATATTGCAACCAAATGCTACGCAACAACTACTACCTTTATTTGCTTTCTGCATTTCAAAAAAATTTATAGGATAATTCCTTTTAAATGAATATTTCTCAAAGGCAATGGAAACTATAGAAAATAAGAATAATGATATAAAACAATAATGGAATATTAAGTAGGAAGTTTTCTATATCTCCCCGGTAGTAGCGCCCCCTATTCTACTCTTTATAGAAACTTCCATCCATTGTTTCCTTATGGCAATTTTGCAATTCAGGTTATTATTCTTTGAGCAAATGGCATCATATGCATGGAAACATTAAATTCTTTTATTTAATTTTTCCTCAATTACATTAATATAATTTGTAGCTTAGACAAGTTTTATAATAAAAAATTATTATAAGAATATAAAATTGCGAAATTTAATCATTATCAAGTAAAACTGAGTATTACGGTTTCGCCTTGGCGAAAAAAAATTTTCATCAAGCGCCTGAGACAGTCGTTTTGGAAATTGATTGGCAACCCAAAAAAGGGTGCCAATCTGAGTGGAATTGGCTGTAAAAACGACGGTAGTTTCAATCCTCCTAAACACTGAAATAGGAATAGTAGCACAAACGGTGGGAGAATCTCCCGATTTAAAATTATTAAAGTAAGAAAACACAAATAACAATCATTATAAGCGTTCAATTAAAATTGCTAAGCGTAACATTAAATTAGAATAGTAACCGTCTTTTAAATAGAATGATACAAATCAATATTACATAAAAATAAATTTTATGATTTCACTAAAAATACTTTTTACATTATGAATTAAATTCAAAATTAATATTTATATATTTGGTAAAACATTTTTGATAAATCCATTGATTTTAAATAGAATGATACAAATCAATATTACACTAAAAATGGTAGTTTAGTTTCAAACCATTCCTTAAAATTAAAAATGTTACAAATTAAGCAAATAGATCTAAAATAAATTAAAAAATATAACGCAGAAAATAATTGGAATTAAATCTTACCTTCATTTTTCTATCCATTCTATAAGCAAGTTTCATTTCCGCACCACATTTACAACATAAATAATTTTTCGAAATTAAGCCAACATTCATATACCACATAATAATTTCTTTCTCACCTTTATTACTCTAACGAAATATATCTCGCAAATTCATAGCCTGCATCTCAAAGCTGGATTGATTTTGAATAATAGAAGCAACAAGTAAGTAATAACGCGACGAGTAACTAATACAATACCTTGCTAAATAAAAATGGTGAAATTTTCACATTCACTCGAAAAATTCACGTGAATGAGCAACCTTTTCCCACGTTTGTAGTTGACAATTGATGGATGACCTTTTGCCTTTGATGACTTGACAATGGATGACCTTTATCACTCAAACGAAATATATCTCGCAAATTCATCATGGAAAATCCGGGGATACATTCACGGAGAAACTCATTTGGGGACTAATCACTTTTGATGAATTATTGGCGATGTAAACAAGAACTAGATTTGGCGACTTTTCACTCCTCGCGACTCAGGACATTGGCGAGATTTCACGCTTCGCAAGGTGAGACCGTAATACTTAGTTTAGCCCATCAATTATTCATAGATCGTTTACACTAAGATTTTATATGCATGGTTTTGTACATTATAATACAAGAAATACAAGCATATATAAATAGTAGTATGCAACCAATCTACGATTCGATTATTAGATAGTTCGTACATAAAATAACAGGGATATCGCCAAACATTTAAAATGATTGTTAGTCCCACTATAGGAGGGGCTATCTAGATTTAAATTACTTTGAACATGACGTTAACACAACTAGCAAAATAACTTAGTCCAATTCGGAATTCTCGGTTTCGGTAAGGCCAATAATGGACCTATAATAGGGGCCAAGTCTTCCTCGCTTTTAGGCGTGCCAAAAGGAGACTAGTATCGAACCTATTATGGTCGTCAAGTTATCCCCAATATTGGATATACCAAGGTAAACCCAGAATGATCAATGGATTCAAGATTTCTCTAATGTAAAAAATGCCAAGAGAAGCCTATAGTGAACTAGTTCTGAGTGCCAAGTTTTTCCTAAATATGTCATTATTGTTCTTATAGGGGCATCCAAGTAACACCCAACCTTGTGCATTCTGAGATAAGAATAACATGGGAAGCCAAAATATAGTAAATCCAATATGCTTCATATATTTCTATGCTGCTTATTTCTTTTATTTGTTAAGAATTTACATTCGCAAATTAAAATTAAATTTAGTACTTTTTCATCATTATACTTTAATCCCCACATTTGATACTAAAGAGATAGTATGTTTTTTTTATGGAGAATCGAAATAATATAACGTAGATACGATAATTTCATTGGCTCAAAATTTTGTTTTAAATTTAATATATACTAAATCAAATTTTATTTTATTCAAAAATTGACTAAAAAGTAATAAACAATGGTTAACAAGCTAAATATTAATCAAAGCTAAAGCTAGTAGGTGAAAAAGACTGCTTGGTGATAATTTTGTTTATTAAAAGAAGCATTACGGTCAGAAATCGCTTAGGACAAAAAATAGCCAAATACAAGATTTGTTTCAGTGAGAAAAAGGTTATATTACATTATACTTACTCAATCGATCACTGATGGAATTGCTAAACAGTTTCCACTGGAAGTAAACTTTGGCGTTAAAATAAGTTTTGTCAATAAGTGATAACTATTTAGTTTATATAAAAGGTAAATATAAAATATTTATATTAATTTTTAATAGTTTCCGAAAGCTTAAACATTTTAAACAATGCATGATGCAGATGAATTATTTAAGACAATGATTTATGATTTTTTTTAATTTCATTTTACAGTTTTTATCAAAAGCGGGGGATTAATTCGAAAATATATTTTATAATTCCTGAAGAACGTATACAACTGTTCGATTACTTTTTATAGCCATTCAATTTATTATGTATCAGTTGTTGGTGATTTCAAAAAGCTTCTTCGTTTGTAAGTTTGTTTTTCTAATATTTGATTACCGTGAAAATTTGTTAACGATAAAAAATTATAATTATATTCTAAATCAAAATATTTTTCATTTTCATGTTTTTGGAAGCATTAAAATCTCTAGAATATTTTACATTTTCCTCTTTAACTATGAAATTACACCAAAATCCAATTGTATTTTTATTAAATATAAATTAATGATGATAAAATAGGTAAATGAATATTTATTTATGTCTATTTATCCGCATTTAAATTCCATTATAAATGTATTTCTGTACCTAAGAATATTCAAAATGTCTTATTATCTTATGATTTATTTGGCTTCACAATACTGTAAGAATGCCTTAAACTTTTTTTTCCATTTAATTAATCGCAATTATTTTTGATGTATTTCTATATTTTGTGTTATAATACTTTAATACTAATTATTTCCATTCGATTTACTGATTTATTTCATTTTGTTATGTTTTAATGTAAGTTATGTTTTTCATTTGAAATTTTGACTAGGAATTTTTTGTGAAAAATTGCTTAATTGCTCAGTTAATTGTTCATAAATTACTTTACCAACAACTAGCTTAGAATATTTATCTATACAATATTGTTCTAAAAATCACACTGAATAAGTAATCAGAATAAGGGAAATTGAGAAGCTTTCATATATAACTCCTTTGTATCGTCGATAAGTGACATGTAAATCTTTTTAGTTTCTTTATTTTGCTGATCACCTTTTCAGTTTTTATATTTTTTATTTTTTAAGAATTATGTGCAATAGAATAAAAAAATGTTCAATATGCTCACATAAACTATGAAGCTATTATTTAATTCAGTGTTATTGTGCACATACATTAATTTATTAACATGTTAATTTACATCATAAATTTTTTGAAAGAGTAAACTTATTTGTCCTTAATTCACTGCACTTTAGAGTGGGTGAAATGTTAAAAATTATAAGTAAAAATATTTAAAGAATATTCAAAGTAAAGTTTTTCATCATCTAGAACTGTATCGTGAAAATCCAAATACAGACTTTTGATGACGCATTAAAAGCAAGAATTTATAGAAACTACAGGCCATATGCAAATAGTTGTAAGTTGGTTGTTATAATGTCATCATTTTTTATTGCAAGAGCATTTAAATAAACTAGCTTTTTCCATTGACAATGGTCCCGCAGCTTATATAAATCATTAATGAATTATTCATTATGGACTCTGTCTCTAGCCAATTTCTATAGTAACGTTTTAATAATGCAATCAAGTGTAATATAATCATTGAAATAAGTAATTTGTGAATAATATAAAAGTAATTTTTTAATTGAACAGCAATTGAGAAACTTATTACTTATTGGTAAATGAGATCTGCTTATCTTTTCTAGTAGGCATTTTATTATACCAAATAATCCAAACCTAAATATAACAAAAATTTATAAAGTTTATAAGATTGCTATAAAAATTGCTCATAAAGTTAGATGTTATTTACAATTTTTTTATCTTAATATTATATTTATATTGCTCATGAATGTACTAAGTAGTTGAATTTAATTTCTATGTAATTAATTGTGTCCCGGATATTATATAATTGTCACGCATTCTTAGAAAACTGAATAATTTGAATTTTTAAATAAAATATTTTAAAATATAAATTATCATTCATGAATTAGATAATATAAAGATGAAAATTTTAGCTTTATAATGATTTTTTAAATGTATTTTTTACTTTTCATTGTAATCAAATAAGTAGTACAAAACTCATATATTGTTTATTTAATTCTTCTACCTTAATATTTATGGAAATAAGTATTCATATTGTCTGCAAAAATACAGTGCTTTCAAATGGTCAGGCTTAAAAATTGTCTATGCTAGTGAAGTATGTAAAATGTTTTTTTTATTATTAGTTCTACTGAAAGGGGTGTAGTGTGGCATGCCTCCTCGTGGTGCACCCTGGGTAACGCTAAATCTGCTACAGCCTTTGCCATTTTCTTGCTGTCCTGTACTACTTTTTTGAAGACTTTATGAAGGTTTTTAAAAATGTTTTAAAAAACTGTCCTGTTAAGGGTAAGGACAACCTCGGCCTTAAGGTTCTCTTTTGGAATGCTGGTGGACTTACAATTGACAAGTTTACTGAACTTAAGTATATTATTTCTCTTGAAAATCCCGATGCAATTGGTATTGTGGAGAGTGACATGTCTGCTGACAAGCTGGAGCTTTTCCCAATGAAGAACTATAAATCATTTTCTCTTAAACGATCACGTCAAATAGCATCTGGAATTGATATATTCATTAAGGATTCTTTCATTGCAGAGCCTTTGATTAAACATATTATGACATCTTCTGACTCTTTGGAAGCAATTGAATTGAGAGTGTGGAAAAAAAAACACTGGTTTTCGTGTTACCTTCATTTACAACCTCCCTCGTAATAAAACAAATTTAAATTCTCTTATTGTTGATTGGAACAAACACTCCATTATTTTGGGGGACTTTAACGCCCACTCTACCAGATGGGGTTATGACCGAAACTGTCATATTGGCAATTTGGTAGAAGATTTTATTGATACCAACTTGATCGATTTTGTCGAAAACTCAAAGGCTTCACCTACCTTCCTTTCGTATGGGGGTAGTTCCTCTCATCAGGACTTACTGCTGGCTCACCCAAGCTTAACACTTTTGATAAATCACGATCTTGTCTCCGCTCCTGGCGGTGCTGGCCCTAGGATTCTCTCTGTTACTATCACGAAGACAAATCTAACTGGCGATCACAGAGTTACGAGATGGAATTTAAAGAAGACAAATTGGGAGAAATTTGCAAAATTAACAGATTCTGTCTTTGGAAACCTTTTTTACATTATGATAATGACAGAGCCCTCGATCAGATTGTGATTGGAATTATTCAATGTGATAATATTTGTGTTCCTATGGGCCACCTTAAAAATGTAAAACCTTTCTGGAATGACAAACTTCAGAATTATAAGGAGGAAAGAGACAATGCAAGGGATAGAGCTGAATCCGTTGGCCTTCTGGAAGATTGTATTTCCTTAAGAAAATGTCAGGTTATTTTAAAGAAAGAGATTCTAAATGCAAAGCGCTATTCTTTTGCTACATTCCTTGAGAATATGGACTACCGTAAAGATGGACCAAAGGCTTATAGATTTTTGTCTTTATTAAATGGAAAACGCACCCAGCCTTGTAAACAACCCTTGAAGGTTGGCGCAAGAGCTTTAACATCTGACCAAGACATTGCTAAGGCGTTTTTGGAGTTTTACCGCAAGCTTAGTAATTTTAACCCTTTGACTAGGATCAGGAGGGAAAATATCACCCCTCTGATGATAATCAGGATTGGAATTGCCTTTTTTCTTCCCCTTTTACTGCTGGGGAATTTCAAAGAGGACTCCGTTGCTTGCTGAGGGGAAAGTGTGCTGGACCTAATGGCTTCCTTCCTGATTTTATTCTGGAACTTGGCTTAAAGGCTAAACAAACAGTTTTAAATTTTATTAACAAAACTTGGGGAGGCACTTTCCCGAGTCTCTGGAGAAAGGCTGATGTTGTGCCTATCTTGAAACTTAGAAAAGATTCGATAGACATCCAGAGTTTTAGACCAATTTCCTTGACCTGTATCCTGAGTAAGTTAATTGAAAGAATGGTTGTTGATCGACTTCAGTTCTTTTTGAACCATGGAGGCCATATCTCAGAGAGACAGGTTGGTTTTAGACACGGCTACAATACAACTGAACATATTGTCCGTATTTCACAGCATATTAAGGACGGTTTTCAGGAGAGGAAAAGTACACTTTTTGTCTTCGTCGATTTTAAATCGGCGTTTGACCGAGTCTGGAGGAAGATGCTACTTCGGAAGTTGCTTCTTATTAAAGTACATGGAAACCTTTTTAAATGTATTAGTGATTTTCTTTCCCAGAGATTCTTGAATATTAAATATGGAAACTCTCATTCGGGTTATGGACAAACCAGACAGGGCCTTCCACAGGACTCAGTTTTGAGTCCTGTTCTTTTTAATGTTATGATAAATGACATTTTGAACTTTGTTAAAAATTCTGTTCCAGAGACTGAGTCTTTGTTATATGCTGACGATCTTGTTATTGGGACTACGGGCTCTGACATCCCTATGCTGGGGAAAACGTTGAATTTGGCTTTGGAGGCTCTGGAGGCCTGGACTCTAAACAATGAATTTAGTGTTAATCCGGAAAAAACAAATTTCGAACTTTTCACCCTTAGTACTAAGAAGTTTAATGTCGACTTGGTGTATAAAAATAGTGTTTTGAGTCGGACTGATTGTGCTTCATACCTTGGCAAATTCTTTATATCAGACTAACCTGGAACAAGTACATCAACCAAGTGTCAGATAAAGTGACAGACCGCCTTAGACTACTGAAACGTCTTGTGGGTATAAAGTGGGGTTCTACTCAAAGTGTTTTTACTTCCACATATATTTCTTACATTAAACAACCAATTTTGGAGTATGGTTCGGAAGTCCTCATTACTGCCTCTGACAGCGCATTGTCAAGACTCGACTAGGTACAAAATAGGGTACTGAGACTTATCACTGGTGCTGCGGTTTCGACCCCTATTCCTGCTATGCAGATACAGACAGAAATTTATAATTTAACTGACAGGCGAATAGGTGCTGTCCTTTCTCTTGGTTAGAGATATTGTTGAGAAAGGAGCGTTTCTGGCCTGACTACGTTCTTCCTCATACTAGACTTAAATTTCAACATTCTTTTCTTTTTGAATGTCGGGGACTCGCTAAGACCTTTGAGGTCCCCGACTCTAGATCTCACATCTATAGGCCGCCTATTTTTTCCGGCCTCTTGAGATATGCCACGGCTAGATTTAACTTGATACGGCCTAGATCGGATCTCCACTAGTCTGAACTGTATTCCATTTCTTTGGCCACTATACAAGACAGATACTCTGGTCAAGTATTTCAGCCTTCGAGAGCCTCTTGACACTTAGGCTGACAGTTTTGAAGGTGAAGTTTCTGCTATTGTTATGGCTATCAGAGCTATTGCCGATTCAGTGGAACTAAAAATTGTTACCTTTGTTGATTCTCAAGCTGCGATTCATTCCATCTCTGGGTATGATTTATTCCCCTTAGAGCTTGAGATTGAGTATAAACAACGCATTGACTCACTTCTCTGCTCTGGTAGAGAGGTTGTCCTCCAGTGGATCCCTGGCCACTGTGGATTATGCGGAAATGAACGGGATGACATCTTGGCTAAAGAGGCATCTGCTTTACATCGACCTTCCCATCCAGTCCCTCTCCGACATGTAAGGAAACTTCTTGCGAGAAAAATCAATCATCAAACAATTTCTGCTCTTAAGGACTCAACTGATATTAAATCTTGGGCTTGACTTCTTGATGACCAGCGGCGCTCTCGTCTTTCTCTCCTTCCCAGGGTGGAGGGAGTTGCTTGCTTTAGAATTATTACTGGTCATGACTATTTGCAGGCACATTTGTGTAAGATTAAGCTGACCAGTTCACCTATTTGTGTGCTTTGTGACACCTCACCTATGACTGGGAAGCATCTCTTTTGTTGCTGTTCGGCTGTTCGTTCTAGTGATGACTATCAGGCCCTTTCGCCTTGTAAAGCTGCTTCAGTGTTTTACTGGTATGCAAGACGCCTTATGTCTGAAATGACGTCTGCGGGCGTAATTTAAAAGAAAAGTTCTACTGAAAATGATAAGCAAACATTTGAATGGCTTGATTTACCTTTTCAGCAGAAATTAGCACCTGGTGTAAAAATTATTCCTTTTGTAAACTGTATGAAATGATTTTGATACAGCATGACAGTCAGCGAGATACAGATCTGTGCCTAAAAATATATTAATAAAATTTCAGAACTTATGAAACACATTAAGCTAGATCCTTCATATTTACCATTTATGTAAACTTTCAAGAAATCACCCAGTTAAAATATATTAAAAAAATTTCTGAATAATCTATTAAGCATTCATGTTGGGTATTAATTAGTGACCGTTTCCAGAATAACACTATAATTGTTCAAAAAACTTCCTGACAGAATTTTTTCGTTTAACTGTTCATATCAATGCTTGTTTTTGCAAAGAAACATTATTGAAATGAACAGTCATAACATAGTATTTGTCTGTAGTAAAATAAAATGCTTAATTGAATTAGTCAACAGCTGACGTTATATTCAAGAAGCAATTTTGACATTTTGAGTGACACAATATAAATTCATAAAAAATCCTCGACTATGCAAAGTGTACATGAAAAAGCAATTTCATTCTAGACATTTTCGCTTAACTTATAGGTGCTGTTTAAGATTTGAAAAATTACGGTGAAGTGGTAGCAAATTAAGGATAGATGAATGCTAGAAATGAAAAGTAATGAAGTATTATTTAAAAAAGTATTATGTAAATTGTAAAAATATTTGTATTATGTTAAATAAAATTTTCAGAATAAAATGTCCTTCCGTCTAGTTAGTATCTTTCTGATGGTACTTAAGCATCTGGTCAACTTTTGTTTTAAAGTAATGTACAATTCTTGAGAAATTTATGTGAGTTTCATTCTTATTATAATGTTATATATATATATATATATATATATATATATATATATATATATATATATATATATATATATATATATATACTAGAAAAATTGACAGTGAGCTATGAATCAAAGTAAAAAAATTAGTCACAATTAATGATGATTATCTAACCAAAAACTTAATTAAGCTTAATGCAATTTTTTGATACTTTTCTGTGAAAAAATTAAGAAGTTTTGTTTTTTTCCTGAGAATCATACGTAGACAGAAATAATTTTAAGGTCATAACACTTTTTTGTTATAATTTATTGCAAAAAGAGATTAAAATTTAATTGGAATTCATTTAATAGAAAAGTATCTTTTATTTAGTAAAATAAAAACAGAGAAAAATTTATAAATGTGATTATAAATTTACGCACAAAAATTAATAGTTTTGCGCTATTAGAGAGTGTTAAGTAATTCAGAAACGTGATTTGTGCTTATAATATTAAGCAATTTAAATTTAATTAGTAATGTAATTATTTGGAAAATGGCATGCACAATAATTAGATTTAAATGCTAAATAGCATAAATTAGGATCGGGCAACTTAAAAGACAGTTATATTTTAACATTTTATTGTTTTATTATTATTGTGGAAGACTGGATTAAGACACTAGAAAACACTGTGTATCTATTATTAAAAACAATTTTCATGGCTTATTGTTTATATTAAAATACAAATCTTAATCAATGAAATGTATTCCTATCTACTAATTGATCAAATTTAATTACCTATAATTTTAATTTTCTTATATTAATTAACAAGCTAGTTAGAAGTATTTCAGGTGATATTTTATTAACATAGAGCTTTAAGAAGAAGAAGAATTATATAAAAGGTAATTCATATTTTTAACAATAAAGCTTCTTACAATAAACTAATTAAGTGAAAATATAGAATAGGATACACTATTGCTAATAACTTCATGAAGTATTCACACACACACATACTCAAATTTTTTTTACAAGAAACTAAAAAGATATTAATAAAGTTTATTTTATGCATAATTAAGCAAAAACACACACAAGAGAAAAGCTTCTGCTAACTAATCGATCACCATAATGAAACCAAGTTTTGAAAAACAAATAATTTTCGCAATTTTCAGTTTCCTCAGAAAAATTTTTAAATCAAAAGGCTGTTGATAGTTAATTTAACTTTCAAAGAAAATATGACATACGTTTTACACTCTTAGCTCATTTTAAAGTGCTTTGTTTTGTCTGCTCAATAAATAAGACTTCTTATTATGCTAAATTAAATTAATGTTGCCATTAACGTCGTTTTAGTGTTGCCTTCTTCGACGTGGAGTCGAAATTGCGTTTAATACTGACAATATCAACATGGATGTAATTTTTTATAGAGGTAATCACTGTTAACACTATGGCCTCAAAATATATTATAAATTAAGACAATTTTGTTTTAAAAATATATTCCTCAATTTTTAAGCATTTCAGTATTATTCATAAGCATTTCAACAGCATATATAAAATGACTTCAATAAACTTTTTGTGTATGAACTTACCTCATAGAAAATGGAATTTGATCTCATATTTCCTAATGCTAATCTTTATTATAGGTCACCAAGTAATTCTTTAAAAGTGTCAGAAATTAGAAAGTTAAATTTTTTAAGATGAATCAATACACTTTTATTTTAATGACGTTGATGAAATTCAAAAATAACTAAATGTGATTTTATGAACTAAAAAGTAAGTCTACTTTTCTATCATAAAAAATATTCACTATTTGATAAAATAGAAGTTTTTGAGTTTCATCTTACATGGCGTCCTGAAAACTTATCCCGGATCATTACTCCTTTCCGAAGAAAGTGTTCATTGCATTTTGAAGAATTGTCTGTTGTAGTATTTGAGTGTATGTTTTTTTTTCTTACACCAGGGACTAGAACGTGAGAGGATAACAGAAATTTGAGAACTATCATAAATTGTTTCTTATACTTATTATTAAAAAATAAAATAAAAAAATAAAACATTGAAAATAAAACAAGGTACTCAAGGGAGGTGGGAAATTTGAGATACTGATAAGATTACTGATTTGCCAAAACCAGAGTTAATATAGGATTTTTTATATGGTTTAATGAATTGTCTGTCAAAAATGATTACTTACAATGTCAGCCAATTTTTATTAAATTGTAACAATAAAATTTACATGCAAGTACAGTGGAAAGGAAGAATACTAATTTTATGAGATCAATTAAAACGCTTAAATTTTATAATTAAAGAGAGTATAACTTGTAATAAATTTAAAGTGTCTATAGCTAATTTTAGTCATTCTATTATGAACAGTAAACCATAAAGAACTTTTTATTATTATTAATTTCAATTTCAATATCATATTTGATGATAATGAATAGAAATGTATTAACTATTATGGAAGCTAGAAATGTCTTAACTTATACATCTTCACAGTAAACTGTGTTAATATTTCCAAAGTCTTCTACACTGTAATTTAATTTTGTTTATTCTCATACTAGTATGCCTTAAAATGTTGAATTTATAAATCAATAAAACATTTTAATCGGCATTTTTTTACTACGAGGAAAAATAATAAAGAGACAGATAACTTGTTACTAAATTATTTAAATCCGAATTTTGATCAAAGAGCCCTATTTTATGTAAAAAAAAAAGAATTGATCTATAATATTGTTAAGCAAAGTGATATAGTTGCAATACAAATTTAAACTTATCTACCAAGATCTATGTTTACAAATCTTTTAAATTATCCTCCTAGAAAACTTTAGCATGGAAAATAGCTTAGAAAATTGTTGTAAATCTTAAAAAATCTTCCAATTGGTTACAATTGTCGTCTCATAAAGATGTTGACAAAATAAGGATAAGCAAACAAATAAATTTTTTCAAGCAATCAAAATTTAATCATAGTTCTCAAAATATATGATTCTTTTCGAGCTGATTAATAAGAATTAAAAGAATGAATTAAAGGAAGATAGAATAATCCAAGTCAAAGAATGGTATAGAAATATTGGTGACAAGAATTTTCATTAAAATGCATTTAGTTGTGTGTTTCAAATTTTTTTATTATAAAAGGGATTCTTTCAAGATAGGTTCACCATAAAAAGTTTAAATGGGAAACAAAGTGATTTTTCAAATCAAAAACCAGCGAAAATGTTTGTGTTTGAAAACAAAGCTGTTGAGGTTTATACCAGGCTTAAATTAATTTTTTAAGAACCAAAACGAACATTTTTTTTATGATCCTATTTTTAACGAAGGAGACTTTTCTTTTACAAATTCTATCATTAAATGAGAATGAGTTTACTATACCAACAACTACATTAAAATATATTCAATATCATATAACAAACAAACAGCATTTTAATTGTTCAAAGTAACAAAAAAAAAGGTGCAGATAAAAAAAATGTTAGAGGAATTTTCAATGTGCAAGTACTGTGTTATTTTATCATTTAGATATTATACTCGATAAAAAAAATGCAAATCTTAAAACAAAATTTAGTTAAAATATAATTTCGGTGGAAACTTCACAGAAGTCTGCAAAAGTTTTGTGCTAATATTCCTAGTATTTCATGAAGTTATGAGATATCCATCGTAAAAAGAACATTTATACTGTTACGTATTATAAAAGTTTCTGAGAAAATGTTTTTCCCCGTAGCGAATCGATTTACTATTGAGTAAGTTAAGGGTTCATGAAATATGCAATGCTTACGCCCCCATTAAAGAGCTTATGAAGGTTGTATCGTAAAAAAATGAAGACAATCACAATGGATGATCATTTTCTGAAAGCTTCAGTTGCTTATTCTCCTCATTCACTGAGAAAGAACTTTCTTATGAGCAAAAAGTTGAGGGGATACAGCAAGATTATTAAGTTATTTTTAGAGAAAAATATAACTAGAGATCACTGACCTTTCCGTACAGAAAGTGTTACTCAGTTCATATTTCAATTTAATTGGAAAAGAAAGAAGCTTTGGAGGAGATATATTTCTAATAGTTTTTTTAGATGATATTTTAGATAAGTTGTGTGTGAGTTGTGTTGAGAAGACTATATGTCATTATGTTACTTTAAACTAAATTTAGAATTTAACAATCCAGTTGTTTTTTTACTTCGTACAAGTGCGACAAAGTGACAACAAAGAGCCCTTACTGTATTTTATTAGCATAGTAAGGGTAGGAATAAAAATTCAAAACTGCCTTTAATCATTTTTCAAAATAAATTTCAAAGGTCGAAGTGTATTATTGTCTTATTTTATTATGTGTATTAATTTTTATTTTTTTTTTTTGCAAATATTTTTTAATCAATTTAGAGTGAATTTTAAAAAAATTAACTAAGGAATTTTTATAATACATTATATTAATAAGATTTCATTCTTATCCCAATTAATTTGTTACTAGAGAAAACAAACTAACATCACTTGAAAACTGTTTTTTTTTGTCGGTCAAATGATCTTAAATTTAAACAATTAAGAATTTGTCTTTATCTCTCACAAATCTATTTTCTGCTAATATTTCATTTAACAAACAAAAATGTAATACACATTTTAAATACTTCTTTTATCTTTTCCCGATTTAATTAAGCATATTGATTTCAGTATTTTTTAGAAGAATGTCAATTAAAATACTGTTATTTAAAATCATATTTACGAATGATAGAGAAAAAATTTAAAAAAATTATTTCAAAAATAAATTCTTAAAATAAAAAAATAAAAAACATAAAAGTAGAAAACTGTGTTTTAAAAATTTGTTGTGTGTGTGGCCGAAAATCTCTAAATAGATCTTAATGCACAACTTAAGAAAGTACAGTAGACAATCCTTTAAAAAAAACTCAAGGACTGGTAAAGTATTTCTTAAAATTGGAAGTGCTTAAAAGGGGAAAAATAAATGTTAGATCTTAAAATAAAAATTTTTTATTTTTACCAAACTGTTCTCCTTGTAAATTACTGTTAGAAAAAATCATTTAGAATGTACTATAAAATAAACACATGCACAAAGAAATAAATACTTAAAAATAATCTTCGTTAATTTTATTGATGAAAAATAAAACAAAATAATCGCATTTTTTTTGGTTTCAAAACCACATTTTTAAGACATTTTTCTACTTTATTTTTTTGAAATAGAAAAACATTTCACGGTTTTTCTCATAAAAATTACTCCAATCTTGTTCACAATTCATTTACTTATTTTGTAGACAATCGCAGTTGCATATTTTCTTATTATTTTATATCTGAAAATTCTTTTTCATTATCATTCATTATAGTTTTCTATTATTTAATCATTCAGTAATCCTTAAGTACTCGTTGACAATTTTACATATCTAGGTTCAAACGTTGATTCCCATAATGACATAAGTTCTGAAATAAATAGAAGAATTCTTGCTGCTAATCGCTGCTTATGTGGACTTTGAACTTTCTTAAAATCGAAATTGTTAAAAAGATCTACGAAAATCCAGCAATAGAAAACCATCATAAGACCTGATCTCAATTATGGATGCGAAACATGGACTCTAACAAAGACTCAGTCAAATCAAATTTTAATATTGGAACGAAAAATCCTAAGATTTTTGGTTCTGTAAAGGACTTTGGAGGGTCAGGTACAATTTCGAGCTCAACAGACATTTTAAGGAAGCTGACATCGTCAATTATATTAAAATATGTCGTTTGAGATTTGCTGGCCATATCTGTCTAATGGACCTCTCGTCTTTGTGTTCAAGAATTTTTAATTATAGGCTCATTGCAAATAGATCTAGGAGCCAGCCCAAACGTAGATAGACTGATTGTGTAGAGGAGGACTTTAAAGTGCTGAAACTGACAAATTGGAGAACTGACGCTTTCCGGAAAACACAATGGAGGAGTGTTTTGAGGAAAGCCTTGGCCAACCCCGGCTGTCGTGCTGACGAAGCAGAAGAATCCTTATGTACAAATAACAAATCTAAGTCCACATCCAGAAATACTTGAAATTACATTTGGTGCAACAGTGAATTACTTTTTTCTCAAAGTTCATGGATGAATAACAATCTTTCTCTAGTCGTCAGGTAAATATTCTCGATTTTTTTCTGTCATGGTAATAATAAAACAGCCGTGTCAAATTAACCTAGATAACTTTTTCCTGCAACATCATTGCAATATAAATTGACAATTGCAAATATAGATTGACAAACGTAATGTCAATCTCGTAAGACGTTTCCAAATCATGAACACTCATTGAAAAAGTGCTATGATATTTTCACTTGAAATTTTTGTTTACATTGTGTTGTACAAACTGTAAGAAAGTAGTCAATTTATGCGGGAAAAATTCCACAATAATTGCTTTACAAAATCCAGGAATTAGAAATCCCAGATTTTGTAAAGCAATTGATATCAACAGTGCAATTAGTTTTCCATAATTTGAAGGGATTACGATACTCCAATGGAAACGTTGATCCCAGTCTCTCAAACATAAAATTTAAAAAATAAAATGAACTTAAAAATTAAATTCAAAATAAAAAAAGCATAAAAATGAAACCGCAAATAAAGATTAAAAATTTTTTTTAATTCGTAAATGGGGATAAAATTATCATTATATCTATGGGACACAATTAGAGACCAGTTACTAGTTAGTAAAATCATGAATTTTCATAAATTACTAGTTAGTAAAATCATGAATTTTCATAAATTAGAGCTTCGCAAAAACGAATGTCTACTCTAAAATAAAATCAGTTTCAATCAAAGCTTTAATTTTTTATCATAATAATTAAAAATATTTTAGAAACTACACATTTTTTAGATGCATATATATATATATATATATATATATATACATAGTGTGTGTGTATTTATATATTTAAAAATATTATATGTTATTACTATATATTAAAAACTATACTTTTAATATCTATATAAATTCAATATATAAAGGAATTATATTACAAACATCTGCTGGCCAACTTGTCTAGTGGTCAGCGTGTCTGACTACGGATACTGCGTTCGAATTCCGGTTCAGGCATGGATGTATTTTCTCTCTATCCTGTCTTTGTCCTTTCCTTGTGTGAATGATTGTCTACCCTATAAACGGGTCTGTATGGCATGTGTGTACTGAAGAAATCGGAATCCACACCGAATACGGTTCAGTTGGAAAAGAGGAGCAGCGCATCCCAATTTGCCAGCCTAGCTGGCACACGAGAGCAACAACAACATTATAAACACCTGCTATTTCTTGTTTTTATCTCCGTTGTTTAATCTGTAATATTTAAATAAATAGTTTTTGAATTAATTAGTAGATAATAATATCAATAAATTTTGTTTGAAACTTTGTGTTACAAACAAGATAAAAGTATTTGCCTTGAAACTTTATATAATGTCATTTAACTTAATTAACTGCAAACGGGTAATATTTCTTCATTCTTCCATTCTAGATAACTGTGAGAACGAGTATCCGAAATACAACTTCTATAACAAATAATTGTACTAAACCGCAATTATTAAAATCTAAACATCAAACAAACGAGCGAGTATTTCTCCATTATCTTTAATTTTGAATTAAATGTTTTATTCCTCGAAGAAAGCACATAAAAAAAATTAAAATTTACAAAAATAATTTGAATTAGTTCTAAGTTACAATTTATGTATTTAATATAATGCATTCTATTTAATAATAAATAGAATATTTTTATGCATTTAAAACTATATTAACTCTCACTATTATTTTGATAGTATATTTGACACTTGATTATCAGTTTTGCTAAGAACTCTGCAATTAGAAACAAGTAGGTTTTAAATCCAAGACTTTTCTCAAGTTTAAGCAGTATAACAAAATACACTCTTCAATCCTTCGAAATAATAGCTATTAGAATAAAATAATATGAATTTTTTAAACACCTAAAGTGTGAATTAGAATGTGATATTTTGACTTAAACTTGACAAGGAACATGTCAGTAACGTCAGAAGAAAAAGATAAAAACTACTAAAAGCATTCAGAAGTTCATTATTTTTTCAGTGTGTATCTCCAATATATATATATATATATATATATATATATATATATATATATATATATATATATATATATATATATATATATATATATATATATATATATTTATATACTAATTATATTCTATATATTTTAATGCTTAGTGAATTTATCGTTGAGTAAGTTTTATTCAACCATAAATATTGCACTTTTAAAAGGAAAGTTTGTGTATTCATAAATATTTTTATATCAAACATGTTTTTATTTGAAAATACTCAAAAATTTAGTTTTTAAATTAATTTTTAACACATTTATTGATTATTTAAAATTTTAAATAATCAATAAATGTAATATCTCAGTAATTTTTCTCATAACACATACGCATTCATGTTCATATATGCATTTATATGAATACATAAGTATTATATATATATATATATATATATATATATATATATATATATATATATATATATACATATATATTAATGGGGAATAGTATTGAGATATATTTTTCATATTTATTCATATTTAAATTTTATTTAAACAAAACAACCATTTATGTGGAGCATTTATACATTATTAAGTAATATAACAAGCATACAAAACTTTTCAATATATAAAGTTGGAGTAGAATAATTTTAAAGAATGTTTTTATTTTAAACTATAAAATAAATAAGAAAGTAACACAATTTCAAAAAAATTTTTAAAAAGAAAATATATATAAATGAAATAAAAAAGTTTAATAAAGAATTTAAAGTTTAGTTAAAATAAATTATTTAGTTAAAATAAAATTCTGGTACAGTACCTGCAAATTTAATATTACAATTTGTATTTAAGATTGGTTGTTGTTGAACCAGCATGTTTCCCTGTATCTAGCCTCGGAAAACTATTACACATACAGTGATTTGAAATTTATTCTCAAATTTTATTGCTCTCTTATGCTAAGTGTTCATATTTGTGTAAGAGTGCACTATATTCTAAAAATAAGAAGAAAATATTAGGAATGGAATAAGATTTAGTCTTATTCTTAATTAGTAAAACTCTTATCGTAATAAAGATTTGAAAACAGAAAAATTTTAAAAAATGAATGCAAATTGCTTAAATTTTAAAGTGTGGTGAATTAAATGATGAAACACTCGTAAATAGCTGGTAAAAATAGAGTTTTAGAATGAAACAATTACTTTTCTTTTGTCACAAAAATCATACTCTACCATTGGCTATAAAAAATGTTTTTTTGAACTTTCATTAATCATGCAAAATGTCTTCAATAAAACTATATATAGAAAATTCAGAGAAAAATATCTAAATACCAGATACAAATGTCTTCATACATTTATTCATGAGTGAAAAAGAAATATTTGCTGGTTATGTCAGAAATAGACAATGATTAATTTAATAATTGCTTTACCTTACAATAAATTGAAAGATTCTTGCCACCCCATTATAAACAAGAGACAGTCATCATCTTCACTATGTAAATTCTAGATTCTTTTAAACGCACCTTCGCGACAATATCAATGTACGTTTTGTATTTTGAAAAGAAATATATAATACTTGTTAAAATTATAATTCAAAATCTTGTGAAATGAAAATAGGAAAAAATGTGTGGTTGTGTCGTCCCATTTCAAGAGAATTTTTCTCTAGATTAAAAGTCTGAGTTTTAAAATATTGATTTCTGGATTGACGTTATCTCCTTAATTGATCTAAGTCCCCGTAACGATTAAAATAATGCATTCTCTACCACATATATTGCACTTATTTTAAAATATTCTATAAAATTAATGCAAATAACGTTAAATATGTGATGTTCATATCAGAAATTTTATAAATGCCACTATGTTGATAGTTTATTTGTACACACACAATCTTTATTAGTCGCATTAATCTTTAATTGTTCTTTTCAGACTTTTAGATAATATTTGAGAAAGTTCATTCACTCCAACGACGAAACTTACAAATCCATAGAAAAAAAAACCTTTAGACATATCTCAGAACAGTTAAAAATTTCGATCTCAGTTTAAACTCGAAAATTCCAAATCAAGAATCATTTCTCAAATGTGGTACCCAATGTAAATTATTTGGAATATATTTTTTCAGATCTTGTGTCTCCTAAAACGAATACTGTATACACTAGGTTGGGTAATAAGTTCGTGGCGTTTTTACCAAAGACTTTTATTTAAACAATAATTATATCAATAAGTTAATCAATTATATATTAGACGTTGCTGTTTACAACATCTTCCCACCTCTCGACTAATTTGTTGACACCGTTCTGCCAAAAAATCATCTGGTCTGGTGTCAAAGAAGTTGTTCAGCCAGTTTTTAAGGATATCTTGGTGCACTGGAAATGCTCGAAAATTATGCCCCAGTCAACAAGAACACAGTCAACATTGTTCATCTATACAGCTTGAATGAGGCTTTTCGACTGAAAAGACTTGATCGACATGGTCAAACCATACCCTTTCACCTTAACGCCAGGCCCTATGTTGCACAATTTATGAAAGCCGCACCCCAAGAGCTCGAATGGGAGGTCTTCAGCATCCGCCGTATTCTCTGGACCTTGTACCGACCGATTACCATCTCTTCCGCTCCTTGCAAAACCATATGAAGGGGGTTACCTTCGACAACAAAAAGGTCCTTAAGAACTGGCTCAACAACGTCTTTGACACCAGACCAGGCGATTTTTGGCAGAAGGGCATCAACAAATTAGTTGAGAGGTCGGAAGAGGTAGCAAACAGCAACGTCGAATATATAATTGATAAACTCATTGATATAATTATTGTTTCTTTATTTAAATAAAAGTTTTCAATAAAAACGCTACGAACTATTGCTTTTAGCATATTTTGTAAATTCTAGAATGTGAATGTCGATTTTAATACACATAGGTGATTTCAAATCAAGCAATTAAAGCGTGCATACCTATCACATTCAATAGACGGTAGACAAGTACTCACACTTCCCATTAATGCGTGAAATAGCAGAATGTTTTATTCATTCTTCGCAGACAAGCCTATATTTATTTTTGAGAGTGATTCAATACACGGTTGAGGGGGATCAATACAAAGGACAAAACATTCCCACTTTAACATTGTTGAAAGAGCATTCATAACAGAAAGAAGATCAAATATGGTTTATGAATGGTTCACACTGACTTAGTTTCCGGGTGATATTAATTTGAATTAGTACTAAAAACTCATTAAATATATTCCAAAATTGATTTGTATTTTAGATTTTAGAGACCTGTGTGTTTTTTTTCTTAGACAAGTAGTTCTTTATATTTAAATTTTTAATAATTTTTTGAAAACCAAAATCTGAATTTTAAAGAAACATGAGTATAAATTAAAAATCCCATTATAAAAGCAATTTTACTTTGCATAAACCAAGTTATTTTTATCTCTTATTAATCTAATGCATTTTAGCTTTATTATTATACTATACTCATGTATTATAGTAATTGAAGTTATGATGCAATGTTGCACAGATAAATTTTTTTATCTGTGCAACATGTAAAAAAAATAAATGCAAAATGCTTGATATTAATTTAAAAATAAACGATTTCTTATAAAGATGATTTTTTTCGCGTTTTACTTTAATGCCAGGTAATTTCAATGTATTTCAGAACTCATTTTTGTGTCCTCCGATTTTAATCACATTTTATATCATAAATAAATTAAAATGAATGTTATTTTCCGTTTTTAAATAAAACGAATACACACAAAAAATGAGAAAAAACAATTTTTAAAATTGTATTTGCAAAATATTTTTCTAATCATGCTCAATCTAAATATAATTTTAAGCTCTTAAATAGTTTATAGAAATGTGCAACGATCTAGTAATGCAACTTAATAGACTTAAATCTATGAAAACGGTAATATATATATATATATATATATATATATATATATATATATATATATATATATATATATATATATATATATATATATATATATATGTATCATTTTTATTGGGCTTATTATTTATTGTTTGTTTATTTTTTTTAAAAAAATATTTGTTCGTTAATTCATGCAGTTTAAAAAAAATATGTGTAAAAGAATAATATTCTAAAGGTAAGGAAACCATAAGATAAACATTGATGGATAGACCAATTAAACAGAGAATGCCATGAACCTGGATTCCCCCGTTGACAAAAATGTATCGGAGGGCTTTGGTGCTTAATTTTCCTGGTAACTAATGACTCCATCACCCCTTATTTGCTGTTGTTATTGGATAATGCCACAAAATAAGTAAGGCATGCTGTTCCTGTTATTTTTAGGCTTGATGTTACTTGGCTCTTAAATTGACAGTAGAGCAACAAAAACGAGCATTAAACTACTGTATTTTATTTCTTTTTTAATGACATTTTATGCTTCTGAATTGGGATTAAATAATGAAATGAAAACAAAATGTAATAATAATGATTATTAAGTTAGCTGATCATTTATGTTATGTGCTCATTTTGTTTGTTTAAAAGAATCCCTTAATGAAATGTAGTTTTAAAGTATTTGATTTAGTTTTTAACTATCAGCAAATTGTTAAAATACGCCAACTTACATGAGAGGTCAACACAATAAAATTGAAGTATATAAAATTACCATTATTATACATCTAGTATTTTGAATGCTTTAAAAATAAATATATATGAAAAATATACCTGAAAATATTAATTATTTTTACATTCCTTCATAATAAAAATAAAATACAGGGTAAGTACAATTGATTAATCAAATATTTTGACTCTTTACAATTTTAAATGTGTGATATTATTTAACTACAATGATGAAAGATTATTTTAACATTTTCTTATGTTATTGCCAGTTTTAATTGCGATTCACCAAGTGGGAGAGTGATTTTAGTTTGTGAAATGAGAAATAATCATTGCAAAAAAGAATTCAGAATGCATTTTATATTTTGCATTTTTCCGGGGACTAAAGATATGCTGCCTTTTCGGGTTGGGAATTTTTTTTCTCTTGGGTAAGACATGAAATACAACGTCTATGTTCCGATATATTTAAACACCATTGCACTTATTATGACATTACTTCTGTGCGGATGAAGGTTGAAAAAAGCATGTTTGAACGTGCATGGGTCATATCTAACTTTCACGTAAATGTTTGTTGTGTAATGTATTAGAAATTCCAAAGATTTTCATTCAATGAACATTTTCCTAGTTTTATATTATAATTAGTGAAATATATTTATCTAAATCTCAGTATCTAATTTATAATCAGCTGTATTGTTGCAATGCTGGTGCTACATTAGACTGTCGGTTAAAAGTATGTTTATGTAATTGAAAACTATTGATTTCTGCACCTGACTGGTTGAAATGTACCTGACCATATGTAAATGAAGAAAGGCTTCATACATACACGTTAACAGCAATAAGGTATCTTACAGGCAAGCACTTATTAATAGAAAATGTTAGTTTAGTTGGAGCAATTCATTTGGATCCTTGTTATCAAACCTTGCTTTCCACATCACAAAAAATATAGCTTGTGAAACATTTAAAGAATATTTGTAAAAATTACAATTTTTCGAAAAATCCATTTCATTAGTAAGAGAGGAAAAATAATTGAAAGCGATAAAAATGAAGACGATTTAGAGACTACTTTAAAAAGTAAAAAATGGAAAATAAAGATACATAAATACTATATTCCTACCGAATTTAACATTGAATTTATTTTAAGTAATTTTGATAATAAATGAAGGCCCGATGTAAAATATATTTTAGATTTTTAGGATTAGAATAAAATTACCTATACACACTTGATTAAGATTGCAATGGTGGTTTTGCCAGCAGCTTTAGTTACACAAGTTAGCTTTAAAAGGGCGTTTTCAGGTTTGTAATTTAATCTTAAACAACAGAATTAATCTCGGTGAAACTATGTTAGAAAATATATTAATAATTAGAAGCAATTTTGAAATGATAAGTAAATAATTAAACTTTTTTTACAAAATTACATTGAGAAGACTCGAGAATTATGTGAGCGGCAATAAACATATTTGTCATAACCATAAACCTAGTTGTCAAATCCGATTTTGATAATGGACAAAAAGGCCAATGATCATCGTTATTTAACTCACTGCTATTATCGTGCATACTAATGTTAATTATATCAACTGACACAGTATACAAATTAAAAACAGGGACAAAAGAGATTAAATTTTGATAGAATTACATTTTTTGCTTATGATTGAATGATTATTTTAAAACAAATAAGAATATGGGTAAAATACTGTTCGTTCGAAACTGAACCAAAAACCGTAATTTTTGTAAGAATGAAAACCGGAACTCCGAGTGTCTTGAAAGTTAGCCCTGAATTTGCCACTTGATTTTGCTGCTTGAATAGATTTAAAATTATCCTTTAATTTCTTATAAATTATGCTTTTAAAATGAGTCTGGAGAAGAAGTTAATATCCTCAAGTGTTCCTCTCTTAGTGAATGTGACACCTCGTACTCATCGATACACACATGTGAAAAGATCCATTGAAAAACGATTGTTTCTTTGCATTTATTACGAAAAATCAAGAGACAAAACAAGAATTATTGTATGCAACAATTTGTCAAGATCGTCAACTCCGCTAAAATTTATGAACGATATAGTTTAAATAAGTGCATTATTTTTTCACTGAAAATATATAGTTCAATTATTTCCTTTTTATGCATTTATTTTACCTTAATCGTAAGGAAGTGAAAAATCGTGGAAAATTAAAATTTTATTAAACTGTTATTGTTTAATTTGGGTTAAACTGATCATCTAATCGGGACATATACTTCGCATCTCAGGACCCTCGGTCAAGTAAATAGACATAAACACGGGAGGGGGGGGCTGTTGTGTAATTGAGTCTAGTTTATAATTTTTTCTTTTGATGAAATTATTTTTCATTAAATTGTGTAATTATTTTAAAAATTGCACTTATTTTAATAAAAAATGTAAAATATATGTAGCCTGCTTTTTGAATGATTAATGAACGAATTAATGGACTTCAAATGTTTCGTACATTTATGCTATTTTAAAATATTCTGCATTAAATATTTTATATTGTGGAATTTATTGCATCTGAGTTAAAGCTATTAAACATATAAGAGCTATTATAAGAAAAAAGTATTACTTTAAATATCGTTAAATATTTTAATTTTAGTTCTAGTTATTTATTTGATAGATTGAAAGATGTTCTAGATAATAAATAAATAAAATTTGATACTTTTTTATGATTCCTTAAAAGTTTTTAAATTGTAATGTCATATTGCTATTATATTTGTTTCAACTAAAGTATACAAATTTGAAATGAATTAGAAATTGAATTATAAGAAGAAAATTTATCTTAACCTAAAAATACAAAAACAATTTCACGAAACTGTTATTTGTAATATAAAATTTCATTTTAATACTAAAACCTAAGTGATGAATTAATATTAAAAAATATAAAATAACTTTCTTCTTCATATTTACAGTTGTGCACAGTTTACATATTCCCAGGTATCATCAATGTAAATAGTTTTTATTTAATATAAAGAAGAAATTTAATTCATCTGCAACATAGCAGCTTTAAAGTTTGGAAAACAAACATAAACTTCCTTTCTTATAAAGATGCTTGTATTAAGACAAAAAATTGTTGATGAGTCTAAAAATTTTACGAGTAATGCTTTTTTGTATTAGTTGAAGCGATCTCTCTCTCTCTCTCTCACACACAAACACACACGTATCTATAAAAAGCATTAGTGATCTAGTTGGTTAGGCCTTTCATTTTTCGTCATCGAAAGGTAGTAAGTTCGAACCACAACTTAAGCAAAGATCCACTGTGTTCACTAATGTTGGCATGGACATGTAAAATAGGTTGTAATTACAATGTTCTCAAAGTAAAAATGATATGTATAACTACTTTACCGTATTTTACCATATTACCAAATCAATAAATAAAAAATAAAAGTACAACGAGAAGAAAAATCAATAAATTTGAAGTAAGAATGGAAAAAAGACGACATTAAGGAGGTAGACACTATGAAGGAGAACATATTGAACATTCTTCATATTGTACCTGATGTTTGAAAGTTTAGAAAAATTTTAAAAATTCTGCTTTAGCTGATTTTTAATCTAAATTAATCATTTCTATATAGATCAGTTTGTTACAAGAAGTTGCTGGTTAGTAGAACTAACTTTTGATGCATTGTCATATAATTTTTGTCTAACATTCAGCTGTAATCTTTAAAAATAATATATTTCTTAGCTTTTACCTCAAGTGCAACAATGACCTTATTATGTACTTTTTTTAAAAAAAAAGAATGAACTTTATTAGCAATTAATTCTGCTTAGCCTGAAACCAACCAGGTGTTCATAAGAACTGAATGCAGGACTTTCGCGGTCAATAAATTGCGAAATCATTCCTTTGGGTAAAACCATGATTTGAAGAAATAAAGACAGTGCCGCAAATGAAAGATATACAAAAGAAATATTTTTGATCGCAAGATGAATGTGAGAAATGTGTTTACTACTTTTAGGTTAATAAATTAGTCAATATAATTGTGCATAAGTTTCTAGTTAAATAGTTGAATTTAAAGTAAATATATGATAATAATAAATTTAATTCATAATATATTTATAATAACGAAAAAATTATAATTTACGTTCTTTTATTCTATTTCAAAACAAGGGATAGAAATATAGGAAATTAATAAAAGCAATACAAGTGTAATTTTTTTCACAGTGCTTTTTGGCACAAATATTAAGTAATATAATTACAATAAATGCTTAAATTATCAGCAATGAAATCTTTCTATTCTTTTTTTGTATAGTAACTTTTTCATAATTTATCATTTATAATTAATTTAAGTACAATGAATGCATTTTTAGTATGAAAATAAGATTATTAATTATTTAGAAAAATTCCCGAAAAACGTCTTCTAAATATAACAAATTTAAGAAAAAATAAAGAAAAAATTTTTTCAATATAAAAAATAGTTTGTATTAAATATAAACACATTATAATTAGTTACATTTTTGACTTTTTATCATTTTAAAGAACAAGAATATATATATATACATGTGTAAACAGAGTCCCAAAAAAAAACCATTTCTCAGCTTTCATTTAGTTATAGTATCATAATAATTATATTCTATTTCTTATGTCTCTACTCAAAATGTACCAAAATTTATGAGACATGTTAAATATATCAATCAAGAAATTGGCACGTACAATACAAATGTTTCCTCAAAATATAATTTGAAATCAAAATATTTGTATATTTACTTTTATTAAATCGTAAATCAATAAAACTTAATATAAATAATCACTCATAGTATTCAAAAGTATTTTTAATAAATGAAAAATTGAAATTTATTTTACGAAAACGAAATAAAATATTAGTATTCAACATTATTTACAATTGCAATAATATAAACAGACGGAAATTAAGCTAAATATGTGAGTAATAACTTTTATTTTGTGGTGAAAAATTTAATTATGGAATAAAATAGAAATTATATGGGAGAGATAAAAACGTCAAATATACTATTTGCGATTACGATTTCTTTTTCTTTTTTTTATTTATAATTTATTTATTTATTATATTTATTATTGTTTTTTTCTCTTTTGGTTTTAACATATATATTACTGAAAAAGCAAATTTAGTTATCTCAATAGTATAACAATATATATATACATATATGAATTGAAATATTAAAATATTTTGTATTGAGTTTCGTAGAAAGATGATTATATGTTTACTCCTTACAAAAGATCAGAAGAAAAGTTTCTAAGAATTTTTTTTTTCAATATGTTTCGCCTCATATAATTTAATACAGCTCTTTTTTCGCCAACCTCCATAAATGAGATTCAGTACTGTAGGGTTTTTGATTAATGACGTCCAAGAAGAAGATGGGACTTGGCCCCATAATGAGTGTCAGGGATAAATCATGTCTTGTTTGTTGCATACCAGAATCCTTATGATTCAAGTAGAGATTTTTACCTCGCTAAGAGCAGAAAAACATGATGTTTAGCTATTAGCGAGCAATCAAAGATAAAATTTTTCTAACATCCAATGATAACTATTTGCTTTGCATACGATGGCTTGTAATGCAAACATAGAATTCGTATTTCTGGAGTTTTTGTTCTCCAGCAAGTAGTGTTCTGTTTATTTGAGTAACATAAGTTTTCATTATTCTAAGTGCTTTTTACCATTACAACAAATCATTAAAGATATAAAAATATACAGAAAAAGTATGCATTTACTTAGATTTAAAATCCCAATCAACATTTCCCCTGCTTCCAATTTTCTCTGGAAAAAGAATTTAATTCTCAAAGTAATTTTCCTTTGGATTTTGTTAGTAAACAACTTTTCATATAAATGGTTTTAAGAAAATCTGCTTTTTTGGAACAAGATTGTTTTTATATGGCTTCTATGCTCATAAGATAAGGAAGAAATAAAATTTGATTATTCTACTGAGATGAAAAATATCAACAAGCTTTACTTTTTAATATATTCCAGGAAGTGAATCAAAAGAATACATCGCAGAAAATGTTAAATTCTTAGCAAATTTATTTTGAAGGCTTCATATTTGAAAGTGAGCTTGATTATGAAAATGCTAATTAAATCTAAACTTTTAATGCAGGACTTTTGCATGAGAAAAAAAAGTTAATGTGTCCTAAATAATTTCTTTTATTACGCCTTATTAAACTTTAGTTTCGAAAAATCCCTGAAGAGAATTGAATTATTTTCACTATTTCAAAACTATTTTTAATAATCAGTAAATGTCTTTGATAAAAAATGTAACTCAGGGGAAACTAAACTTTAATTAAGTAATATGAGAGCTTTGAAAAATTATTCAATAATTAGAAGAGAGTAAAAACTTTTGAAAAATATAATTTAGTAAAGATGGATTTATGGAATGTGTCATAGTAGTATTTTAAAATCAGGCAATCAAGGATAATTATGTAATTTTGTATATGATTTTATTTTTAAATTTAAGACCATAACGAGCTAAATTTAACGTGTAAAATGTTTTATTTAAATTTCCTTAGAAAGATTTACTTTAAATAATTCGTTCACATCAAAAAGGAAAAACGATGATATTGAAAAATTCCTTGTCAATATATCTTTTTATTTATGCATTGTATTATTAAATACAAATGTTTTACCAAACATTTACAGAAATAGAAATTATTCATAGGCATTTTAAATAAAATGTTTCAAAATTAAATTCTTGTTGCTAAAAAAATAATTTTTTAATTTCAAGAATGGGAAACATATTTTGCTTGCTACTATTTTTAGTACGATAGGAAGCGTATGGTTTACAGAATAACTTCTAGAGTGGACTGAGATAAATAGGCTTAACAGTGAATGTTCCTAACAGTTACCATAGGTGCAGTGGTCTGGAAATAAATTTCCCATTCCTCCAGATCATTGTCAAAATTGAGGGTGTGGATTCTCTGGTGGTGCCATCTATTGGAGGAGTTTAGAGGAATGTCGTACTTTTACCTTCGTCGTGCTCTGGCTAAACGAAGGACGCACCCTACTGACTTAAATTCACACATAGCCGTCGGCAGAACGAGCTTGGCTTGTCCAAATGTCACAAGTTACAACAACAACAAATCCTTTAAACTGATGCAATAATATACATATTTTGCAATTTTTCGTCCTGCAAATCCAAAATTTCCCCGTTTATATGCAATTATTTATGTAAATATGTGTGATGAATCATCATAGAGTTTATGAAATTTTAATTTACTTTCATATTGAATCAAACTTAATATTTTTTAAATAATATTTTATAATTATAATGTCTATAATTGCTATATCTTATATAAGCAATAATTATTTTTTATTATATATAATATTATTATAAGATATTAAATTCTTAACTAATTATAAATTAATTAAATTCTTAACTAATTATTAATTAATTAAATTCTTAATATATTATTATAAGATATTAAATTCTTAACATCATATCATCAAATTGTTTCCTAATTTAGAACTTTTTCAATAATGGTAGTTGGTGATAAAGCAAATGAATGGAAAATATTTATGTTCGTAACTATAATTTTACATTAATTATTCACCTATAGTTCATTCTAATGGTTAATAAATGAAATTTTATATAATTAGGTTATGCAGCAAAAGGAGTTATGAATAAAAGCAGTTCCAAGTTCAGCTGAAAAGAAGAAATCAGCTAATGAAAACATTTTATAGTAGACAATTTAATGCTTTGTTTGGTGATATATAATATTATATAATATTTTTTATTCCAGCTTTTTTACATAAGATAAGGTGAAAATTTCGAAATTTAAAAACAAAAGTAAGATTTTAAAAATAAAATTTCTAAGTAAAGTGAATTTTACATTTTGTAGTTAGTATATCTATTTAATTATTCATTGACTCAAAGTGATTTTTATATTAAAATAAAACGAACTTAATAGATCATTTGAAATTCTTCATCGCAGATCTGTTACGGTGAATAATGTTTTAACATAAGAAGTTTATTTTCTTTTATCGAGAATACTTTGATTTCTAATGTCTATTAATGTGTCACTTTACTCAAATTAAAGGATACTCATGAAAAATAAATGTATTTAAACAAGATAGCAAAGAACTGGAGATTTTTGATCAAAATAAAATTGTGACTTCTAAAGAATGTTTCTTTTAAATAAATGCCATCTGAAGATTTAATTCAAATTAAAAACTGAGACAGGATATTAAAATACTTTTATTGAGTTTCAAATATTCTCTATACCTTAAATTTACGATATTTTAATTTACGTTTTTTATTTTCGATAACATATATTTTAATTAAGAATGTTATTTCAGCATATGAATTCATTGCATAAATAATTGATATAAAATCGAAACAATTTTGATATGTGTATATTAATCACTACTTGTATCTTTGTAAAATATTGCAAAAAATTACATTGATAGTTCCTTTAACAGAAATAATTAATTATAGTATTTTTGAATGTGTATATATTGTGTCACAAGTCAAAGACAATGATTAGATAAAGAAATTAGATCTTTATCCAATTAGATAACGAAAATTATTTCTCTAAAAGCGCAAATATTTATGACAAAAATACAATATTTTCAAAGGCAATAAAATATTACATCAAAAAGCATGCATATTTGGAATTAAAAATAGTCTAACAATATATATAAGAATTTTATTTTTATTTTCTTATAAGCGTAAAATTAAGGTAGCTTACGTTGTTACTAAAACAGGAAAATACATCGACTAAACCGAAAACATGATCGGAACTGTTGTATAGTAGAATTTGAAATAACTCATATTTTATGGAAAAACAAACATAATTTTTCAATTTGATTTATCAATTTTCATATTGCTTAGAATTGCCATATTGATATATATCACGAGATAGTTTATTGAATTTGTTTGGCCGAGATTTCAGATCAAAACTATTAATAATGACCATTCTTTGATATTAATCTCATTACAACAAAATCACTTTGAATTTGAATTTGATGTTTCAATGAAAACATTGAACTATTGGTAAATCCATTTTATACATAGTCTATAGTTTATTTTATAAATAAAGCAATTTTTCAATTCATCCAGTATAATCCCAACTAAGTCAATAATCCCAACATGCTAATTAATATTTTTTTCTCTTTTAAATGCTAATTAAATAAAGTTTTATAAAGGTAAAAAGAGCCAAAATAGCGCGGAATTCTAATTCTGATTGGAAAATTTCGAAATTATTAATGCAGAAGTTAAAAAAGCAGCAAATTCTTTTATTATCACAAATTCAAGAAAATTATATTCTTCAAATAAGCATTTGAATACAGCATAAAAATACTCATTGCTTTTATTTAAAAATATTTTTTCATTTTGAAAAATAAAGAAATAATGTATGATTATTTTCATTTAATGCTGAGTTATACTTTGCAAACTTAAGCTGTGATATCACATAAAAATAATTTTGATATTATTGATGATATCAATTTTGAAAATTGATGATAAGTGATTGAATCTTTGAAATTAATTTTTTCCTTACACTCTAGTTCTTATAAATCAAGATTGAAGAAGGGTACTTTTATCAAAGCATTACAAGCAAAGCAAGATTTATCACTTTTTAATCACTTTTGAATTAACAGTAATCGAAGCCTAAGGATTTTAATTTGGAATCTTAATTTGATATATTTTATATTTTAATTTTAAATTCTATTTCGAATAAATCTATACAATCCCATCCGAGCTAGGAATCAAACTGGTGAAACAATTGAACAGCAAACCATTGACAATACTAAATAGCATTAACCATACTAAATAGCAATGACTATACTAAATTTTCATTGACCATACTAAATAGCATTGGTCATACTAAAAGTATTGACAAAGCGGAATTACAAGCGTAGGTAACTGCTTATTTAGAGTTAAAGAAAATGATCTCTAAATAAGCAGTTCTCTGTAATTTGAATCTTAAAATCTTACCCTTTTTTAAAGATTTAGATATAAATCTTTAAAAAAGGATATTCTAAAATATTTCAAATAAATTTCCTGAAAAAAGACACAGAAACTTTAATTTTCTCGTAATATATATATTTTATTATTGTGAGATACTTTCAATAATAAAAGAAAAATCTTTGCTCATTACAAGAAACATTTTGACAATGCGATTCAGCGTTAAATATGTATATATATATATATATATATATATATATATATATATATATATATATATATATATATATATATATATATATATATATATATATATATATATATATATATATATATATATATTCAAATTCTCTTAGATAAAAATTTCTTAATTGAATTTGATGATAAAATTGTGAATTATGGAGAATAATATATATATTTGTTTTTAAACCTTGTTTACATTTCTTATTAAGTGACATGATAGCCCAGAATGGGCACTAATCTTCGACCAGGCATAATGTAACCATAATTCGACACCAGGCAGCCTTATCTTTGGCCTTAGATTTCCAATTTATAATCTTCAATGATTTTCAGTCAGTTTCAATGTAATCCAACCATCTAAATTTAGGCTATCCTTTATTCTAATATGTGGATGCATCATTTTGTGTGAATCTTATGTTTTATATGAATGAATGACAAAAACATAGAAATTGAACTTCGAGAGTTGAAAACGTTTTTCATAAAATAATCAGATGTTCTCGCTTAAAAAAAAGCATTTCTTTTCTAGAAATCATTTATTAATTTAATTATATTAGAAGTTTCTATAAACATATTTTTCAAATGAATGATAAACTCCTTTCGGATTGATTTCTGTGAGGTCATGCTCTGTGAGAAGCGAAAGGGCCTATTTTTGATATAAGCCATTGTTGTACAACAGGAAATTTCATTTATATGCTTTTTATTTGCAAATTTGTCTGGGTGGCAGTTTGAGAAATTTCTGAGTTCCTTGTCTTGTAATATGGAAACACTGAACACTAAAAAAGGAAGAGTTCTTCCTGTAGGTAATACGTTATGGATGTAATAGATTTTATATCTTTAGGCTATAGGCTATATAAAGTCAAATATGGAGATTCCAATGGTAAATACATCATCCTTCGGAGTTGTAAGTTTTATGTAGTAATTCAGTCATTTTGAATATGAGTATAGCACACAAAGTAGGTTTTCTACTTTCTGCATATTTGTTAGTATAAAAAAAGGGATATTCTAGGTTTTCCTACATGAGATGCATGATCACTATCCTTAAAAAGTGCTTTCAAAGGATCAAACAACACAGTAAATGTAGAAAATATATTTCTTTTCATAAACGGCTCAATACATGGAAGAAAATATGAATAATAAATGAGGGAATTCAACGTTATCCAATTGTTGGATCGCATTATTCGCGTTAAAAGACCTATAGTTTGATCTTAGGTACTACTGAATGATGGGAAATAAATGGTTGCTGTTTCACCAGCATGCGCTTCCCTGTTCCTAGCCCTGTGTTGGGCTTTACTAGTCAGATAGAAGCAGACGAGTTGAGTCTTCGTGATTTTGAAGAAAAGACCAAGAGGAAGACCCCTAAATACTTGGCTTGCCATTCCCAGAGGTATCATTTTATTTAGAGGGCATTGTGACCACGCGCAATTTTAACGTGCCCCAGCCACCTTTAGTGAACACGACGGATCATCAGTTAAGCCGGAGTTCAAAATCACTATCTTCCGTTAATGACATCGAGGCCTTAACCAACCAGGCCATCGCGGCCTGGGTAATGGATGGTGCAATTGTGCTTTCTACATATAAATCAATGGAGTGTGGACTTGGGAATTTGGCTATCTCCTCCTATGTTTATTATAAAGACAATCCATGTGATACATGCATGTGACAAATATTTCTTTCGGAAATCAAAATATACAGTGGATACTTAAAATTGTTTTACAACAAATAATGGCTGATATTTATTCGTATTAGACATTTAATATGTTAGAAAATTTTCTTTGTAAGATATTCAAAGAACTACAAAAATGAACTATCTAAAATTTTTATATTTTTGCGTAGATTAATAGAAATAGTTTAATTAAAAATCGAAAATAAATTGAAATGTGGAAATTATTTTCATGATATTATTTTTATATTTTCAAAAAGCCAAGAAGATGTTTGTATTGAATTAAGTAAAAATATATATTATGTAACATATTTTATGGTAATTTGATTAACATTACTCATTTATCAATTATCAAAATTTATAAAATAATAATAAATAACAATGGTGGCGAAATTTTGCTAAGACATTTATCAAAACTTCCTGATGTTTATATATATATATATATATATATATATATATATATACATATATATATATATATATATATATATATATATATATATATATATATATATATATATATATATATATATATATATATATATATATACATATATAAAACTGGGATGCCATATATGTTTTTGCCTAATGTTTCTGATATAGATTTGTAAATTATTAGCCTGCCAAATTTTTTATATAAATAGTAAATGTAAGCAAATGTGCCCGCCCTAACTCAACAATATTTATTGATTACATATATTGATAAACTTACAATTTCTTATTTATTTTTCAAAATTTACTTATAAAGTTTAATTTAAATATAAAATTATAAAGAACGTCATATAGACAATCAATATTTATATGATTCCTAACTATAAGTATTAATTTAATCGCTCGAATCATTTTCAGAAATAAATTCTTTGAAAATTGTGTTTCTTCCATAGTCAGAGAATCACTTCGAGTTTTATTTTGTATGAATAGTTCTTATACAACCAGACTGTAACTCTTTCATCAAGATTACATTGTTTTTTTTTTTTCCAAAGAAAAGAAGTAATACCATAACGATGATTCTTTTCTTTAATATCTTGCATCTATATTTTTTTCTTTAATATGTTTATAAGAAAACACAAAATACAAAGTTTATTAATATTATCATTGAGCAATAGTATATTGAAAAGTACTTTGAATAATACTCTGAGGAATTTCTCCGTGAAAAAACAAAAAATATTTCTGCATTTAAACAAAACAGATAGTAAAAAGCATTAAAGATTTCGTTTGACTGTACACAAAAATAAATTTTTTATTTAGGACTATTTTTAATTTAACAAATACCATAATACATTTATATAACATATATTTTGTTTGAACACAATGTATAAAATATATAAGCAGGAAACCTATTTATAGAGCCAAGATTTAGTTTAAAAAATTCTAATCCGAAATATTCTATGAAATTTCTTTACAAAAATTCTTTCTAAATTTCTTTATTATTAATGGTTAATAGTATGCGTAGTACATGAATTTAATTAGTATTATTCTGTTCAAAGAAAAATTAAAGTTTAATGAACCTATAAAAATTTCTACGACATAACTATTATTGTCTTAAACATTAAAGAATTCATACTGATAAAAATTGATCATTTCTTTATATTTTTTATTTTGAAGAACTCTGAAAATTTATATTTCCAGACGCACTGAGATAATTTTTTCAGCAAATTCTATTTAATGTATTAATATTATAACTGACATGAAAGTCATAAAATTTTATTGAACTATTATTAGTACTAATATTGAAAGAATATGAGATATATAACGTCTAAATTAATGAGATAAGTGGGGAGATAAATATAAAACATTCTAAGCACTTATTTAAATAGATTTGTTTTAATAATTGGTGTATGTATGGTTTAAATATTCACTTATAAATTTTTCTGATAATTTGTATGCCTTTGAAAGAAACGCATTATCTATAATTTTTTTAAAGAAAATGTATATTAAACCCTAAAAAAAAATTGTAGACTGTATAATTAAAGAGTTAAAATATCAAATGAACTTAAATTAGAATTCTCGTATTGAAATTAATACAAGCTATACATATTCATACGTATCACAAAACCACGTGTTTAATTTTTGCCAATTTCATCTTGTTTTCATATTTTACAGCGCCATCTATGAATTATTTGGTTTGCCGAAATAAATAGAACACAAAGTTATTTTAAAATGTGTATAATGCTTTATACACAATAGATTTTTGTAAAAATAATTTACTATTGTCTATATTTCTCTAGCTATTGTATATCAGCCAAAAGGATGTTTTATCATATTTCTATTAAAATGGAAATACTTAATTATTATTAAAAAATACTGTGTCTAAAAAATAGAGGAATACTTTTTCCTCTATTTTTTAGACACATAGTTTGTAAGGAAATTAATATTTAAAAATTTTTAGTTTCAGTAAATATTTACAAGGGACATAAGAACGAAGGTGCTTAAAAAGTGAATGAAAATTTACCTCCAGATTTTAACCTTGACGACTCAGCAGGTTAACCACTTGGCAAACAACAATTATTTTTAATCACCTACTTGAAAGCTAGTAACGGCTCTGCGTGTAATTTTTTTCTAACCTCACTCCATGTAGAAGCATCAACTGCATATTTTTCAGCACATGAAAACAAAGGTATATATGACGCTACATGAGGTACTTAGGAAAATCTTCTTCCATCGAGTAATCAAGCACTAGTTTTTTTAAATATTTTAGTAGTTTCTGTAGTTAAAATGCATAAGAATTACAATATCGATTGAAAAATTCGTGGGTAGTCTACAAATGAATAATGATAACATTGTTAATTGGATTTTTAATGAATAGTCGTTGTAATTGTAATTAAAATTTTCTCCAGTTATAAATGTATTCGAGGTTTGAAATGTAAGATATTGCTAATAGCGATATTTTCTGGGTGTGAAACATTGGATTTAAATGATTTAAAATTAGAAAAACAACTGTAAAAAACAAGCATAGATGAATTGAAATTTATTAATGAAAAATTTGATACAAATTTAATCGGTGATATAAAAATAGATTTGATAAAAATTATTACTGATGAATAGTTATCTTTTAGGATCGTATTATCTTAATCTGTTTGAATAAGAAGAAAGGAATCAAAATATTTAAGCATTTGATTCATTTATATGAATACTTTTATGAGAAATTTGAATTCCAAAGGTTGCATTAGAGAATTTTAAACTATAAAATTGGAAAAAAAAAATTATGTCAATTTTTCAAGACAAATTTGCTTTAAACAGAGAAATTCCTTCAAAATTGAAATTAATGGAAATTTGGTATTTGCTTGATTATCTTTTAGTTATAATAACACACAGTATTTTCTCACATTTACATAAATTTAAAGAAACATTTTTGGTAATTTTTTTACCATTGTTCTTACATGATAAATTTTTCTTTTATCTCTCTTTCTCAAATAATTTCTGCGTAATGCTTTTCAATGTAATGCAAACAAAATATTTTTGATTTATTCAAGGGTCTATGAGGCTATTGTGATATTTTAGCTATTTTAAGGCATTCGAAAACAAAAATACTCATGTTACAATATGTTTTAGATAAATGTTTTAATAAAAGTGAGAAACAGAATTTTAAATCAATGTGTCCTTTCGATTGTTTGGAATATTTTTCATATGCTTAATTCTTATTAAAAGTTTAATAGATTTGAATTCCTTAAGTTTTAAATCTTGTATTCTATATATAGCTTTTTTTTAAAAAAAATTTTTTAATTCCCTCGCTCTCTCTATCCATACTGTGTTTTCAATAAATATCAAATAATAATTCTTTGTGATGTTATACATCTTCTTATTGCCATGCTTTTCCCAGATTGTTTTGCATTAGATTCATCACACATATTTAGCATTTCTTCAAGAAAAAACTTTTTCATTTATTAAGAATTTTGTAAATTGTTAATAAAGTCCTTCAAAGGAATTTTTGTTAATATAAATTTCTTCTTTGACACTTTTCAATAATAAACATTTTATTACATTCTTCTTATAGTTTCTCTATTTTAAACTTTAATATCTCTTTTCCTGAAGCTGACTTAGTAATAACTGTTTGAGCTTCAACACAAATTTTTTCAAAATATAAATAATTTTTACCACATAGCATCAACTTAGGTAGTTTCCTAACATACTTTGTTTTTCCTCGCTCACCCTTAACCCTTTATATTTGATGCTCATAACATTATCCATTTTTCAGAATGATTCCTTAAATCATAAGGTAATAATTGGCATTGTATATTTCTCAATTTATGAAATTGTTTCTATCCAGTGCTTCCCTGTTTTTGCATTAGATAACTAACTAAAAATCACATTAGCTTTCCTAATTTTAATTTATATCTTTAAATTATACTTTGTCTTGCAACTCAAGTCTACAAAATACGATCTCTATTTCACTTGTTTGATAAAGTATTGTAAGAAGCATATAGTCAGGTAGACAATCACATTAGTCTCCACTGTTCGAAAAAAATACATCAAGACAAATCATCTAATGGCAGGAGGAAAATCCACTTAAATTTTTGCTGGCAACAGGATTCTTCAAAAAAAATTTTCTTTATCAAAAATGAATCATAATTCACCTTGCAGAATAATTATGGCAATTCAAAAGTATAATTTACTTGTTTGTTTTTGCAAAATAATGAATGTCGGAAAACAGTTGCATGGCTTCCAGAGAGTATCCTAATTGACTGCAGTACCCTAAGGGGATGAATTCCTGAAACCTTATCTAGGTTTTTTGGGGGAACTGTTTGCCCTAATATCCTGTTAACACATTACAATACAAATGTTTATTTCCCTAATATTGTCACAGACAATAATATTTTTCAAAGTGAAGATACTCAGCGAAGGAAATCAGCTATCATATTGATATTTTGCACATGCATGATTATCTTCATTAATTAAATTCACAGCCATTGTTTCGTTAAATTTGCTTATATTTTATCTTTAAATTTTATTTATGATTGTATTTTTAAATTTTTGCTCGCCATTTTACTTCATTTCTGAAAATGTCCACCGTACTTCAATTTTGAGCTTATATTTAATTTTTCTCTTACTTTCTGATTATATATTTAAGGCATGACGGTTCAATGATAATTATATTTTATTTTATAGCAAAAAACTTTTGAAGTCTATATTTTTCTCAGAAAATGTGTACATAACATATATTAGCAACCATCACATTTTAACATATTATCGCAGAATTCATTTATAAATGAAGTTTGATGAACAAATCTTGATTATTTAGTTCCTTAGAATCTTTTGTATTCAGAAATTGACATGGCGTTTTTCGTCAAACCGACTGTTGAAAGATTTGAACCTTGGTTCAACAGTTCATGTATTTGATTCTTACCTGAGGTGTAGATACTTGATATAGTTCAGAGTTCTCAGGTGTAATTCAGAGTACATTTTATATTGTAAATTTCGGTACAATTAGCACTCACGTGCAAAAGTGACTGTATATGAAAAAATGTAGACGTCCTATATATACAGTCACTTATAATTGAATGTAAATTTCATGAATGTAGAGCAATAACAAAACCATTATATTTTACTTAATTTAATAATTATAATATATAATTATAATGTAATTAACTCTCTCTCTCTATTTATATTCTATTACTAATAATATATATAATTGTAGTTTTGTTTTATTGTACTAAGAAAATGAAAAATATATACTTTATTGAGCCATGAACTCATTAATTCTTTAGTTAAAATATTATATTATATTAATTATAATTCTGCCGCCTACCCTGTTTAGTGGTCAGAGTGCCTGACTGCAGATAGGGAAGTCCTGTGTTCGAATACCAGTTCGGGTATGGATGTACTTTCTCTCTCCCTCTATCCTGTCTTAGTCCTTTCTTTGTATTTACGGGTTGTGAATGGTTGCCTACCCTATAAACGGGTTCCTGTGGCATATGTGTACTGAGGAAGTCGGACTCCACACCAAATATGATTCAGTATGAAAAGTGGTGCAGCGTACCCCATATTATCAGCCTAGCAGGCACAAAACAACAACAACGATAATTCGATATACAATCAAAATATCATTTTATTGTACTTAGAAAATAAAAAATACACTTCATTGAGGGAGCCCTGAGCTATTTAATTCATTATTAAAATTATTATATTCTATTAACAATAATTCAATATGCAATTTAATTTCCTTTTATTGTACTTAAAACATATACTTCATTGAGTCCTGAACTCTTCAATTCTTTATTTAAATTATTATATTCTGTTAACAATAATTCTATATACAATCATAATTTCGTTTTCATGTACTTAGAAAATAAAAAATATATATACTTCATTGAGCCCTTAACTGTCTAATTCTCCATTTACATTATTATATTCTATTAATAATAATTCTACATACAATCATAATTCCGTTTTTATTGTACTTAGAAAATTAAGAATATACTTCGTTGAGCTTTGAAGTTTCCAGTTCTCCATTTAAACTATTATATTCTGTTAACAATTATTCTATATACAATCATTATTTCGTTTTATTGTACTTAGCAAATAAAAATATGTACCTCATTGAGACCTGAACTCACTAGCTCTCCGTTTAAATTATTAATGTTATATTGTATTATTGACTGCATTGTTGATGAATAGCATTTGACTGGTTTGATTCAATGATAAGTATTTTCAAAGGCAAGATTTTATTTTCCTATTTAGATTATTAGAGTTAGAAAATTCTAGCTGGCTCTCAAATTTGAAATCTCTAAATGCCTATAAGATTTATCAAGTTTATATTAATATTTTAAGATAATTTTTTTTTTATTTTCATTTATAAGGAAAAGTATAAAAAGACGAATAAACCAAGAAATTACGTTAGAGTTATTAATTTTTGGTTGGCTATTTTTTTTTGACATTAACCATAAATATAGTTAATCATTTCATAATTTTAAATCACGGATAAATGACGAGGTTGACTCCTGAACAGGGATCTATTTTTCTAAACTTTTACAATAGTGGGGGTGCATTTGACCTTACGAAAATTTGGCAAGTTAAATCTTGATAGCATGAAAGATTTCTGTTTGTTTAGGAAAATTCCAGACATATATAAATTATTTTATCAGTTGGGCCTCTATAACTGCAACTAAATTTATTTTTAAGTTACTGTTCCCGAGATCATTAGTTTAACTTAGATTGTAAAAACACACTTACACCAGGCCACCAAAGCCTAGGGTTTTCAGTTGTTCGTATTCACTAAAGGAGCAACGATGTTAGCACCTATTTAAATGACTCCAGCCACCATTAGTGAACCCGATGGCTCCTTTTATTAAATCTAGATTTGAACTAAATACCTTCCAATAATAAGGTCACCACAGCCTAGGGTATTCTGTTGTTATAACTTGTTTGTTTTTTCCTAAAATTGTGGTAGGATACTTAGATGAAAGAGAATGATAGCGAGAGCGAAAGAATATTGAAACTATCTGAAATAAAATTTTTATTGATGTAACTTTGTAAAAATTTTTTAGTTTTAAAGAGGCTTTTTTGAAATGTATGCATTAGAATGACAGGATATATTGAATAAAGAAATATTGGATATATAAAATTTAACTACATAATTATTCCAGTTAAATACTATGCTAATGCTAACTTAAATGTATGCGAATATAATTTGGGTTTAATTATATTTTTTGTACTTACCTTTTTTTTGCGCCGTGTTAAATAAGTTTCCGACGAGATTATTTTGTTAGAAATTATTTTAAGTTTTCGTACATGAATCAAAGAAATTACGGGAGATCTTGGTTTAATCTTTGTATTTTGTGGATTATTATTCCAAATGCATAATAGTAATTTCTTCATGAATGTAAATTACTTGAAAATCCTTTTTCTTCAAAATATATATATATTTTTTAAATTATTATTTTTAAGAAAAAGAACATTTTTATATTATTTCTTCATTATTTTTAAATTGTTCTAAATTTAAGTTTTATCCAATTTCTATTTCTATGTGAGCGTAAATTTAACAAAATTTAAAAATATGAAGATTTTAATAAAATCTTTAAAATTTATTGCAAATTTCATTAAGTTTTCAAGTAATGAACTATTGTCTTTTAGAAACATTTTTCATTTTTATATAAGATTCTTCTTTATTATTATAAACTAAAATTGCAGAAAATACCAAGTAAATTTGAGTAAACATAATGCATCTCATTTTCAAAAGGAAAGTATTATGGAATTATCTGTTTTCTAATTCTCATTTTATATAATATTTGAATAAATTTCTGTTGTACTTTAAATTTCATATTTCAAATGTATTTTAATTAAAAGGATTATTTTTGATGCATATTATTTTTATGCATATGAGAAGTACTTCTATTTGATAGTTTATTATGTACATAAAGGAATTTTTTTGTCCTCTGAATTTAATATTTTCATTACGACTGCAATTTCAACTACATCAATTATAAAAATAATATTGAATACATATGGGAATGAAAGCATTCAAAATGATTCAAATAAAAATAGTTTTTCTTAAAAATATTTAACCATAAGAGAGAGAGCATGAGAATATACACTAACAAATATTAAACTTATTTCTTTAAACTTTTTATTATGTGATAAAAATACTTAGAAAAAGTGAATCAAAAATTTTATAAGGTGCAATTGTCTAGTAACTTATTTTATGTGAGAAAGAAAATATATTTAATCATAAACATTTTATGTAGGAATCAGGCATGAGTAATTTGACTATAATTATGGATAAAAGTATTTGCGATTTTAAATAGCTTAATAGTATATATTATTTGAGGGTTATATAATTTTAAACTAATACGAGTTAAAAAAGAATATTTTCATTTTTTAAATAAAGTATTCTCTACGCATATAATTTTAACACATAAATGTATTTGTCATGATGAAAACGGAATATTTTGCTACATTTTTTTATATTTTATTGAATGAAAAACATTTTTTCTTTTTTGTTCATCTATATAAACAAAGGCTAAAAATTTAATGGCGTAAATAATGCGCTAAAGCATATCATAAGTTATTATTCATTATTTTCCTTTTTCTTTACATACGTTCTCAATTCGAGGATGAATGAGGCCGGTAAACACGAGTGATTCAACCCCATCTCTCCGGTGATAAGGGGTGAAACAAATTGCTTTTTCTTAAGTAGGGAGATGGGACCGCACGCCAGATATTCTGAAATGAAACATAAACGCTTCCCCAAAAAGCCTACAACCGCGTGAAAAAAAAAAAAAAAATAAAGACAAACGACACACCAGTGAAACCAAGTCCGAAACTATTTATTAACTTGGAGTCCGCCAATCACCGCGGAAGATCACTTGGATGAAAATAAAAAATGAAAAAATATCACTCGGGGAAAAGATTGAGCTCGCGCTTCCAATGACCATCTTCCCGACCCAAGTGCTCCCCCAGCGCCCTCTACCGAAAGCTTTACTTGTTGCTCGCTAGCGGCTAAGGAGATTGACGCAAATCGTTTGGTACATCTGGAGGGAAGTTTGTATCCTAGTCTGTAATCTCCTTCCACCGTTTCTCTCTTTTTTTTCTTCAATTTAAACTCGATTTAATATTTTGAAACTGAGCAGTGATGAAGAATATTATTTGTGATTCCATGCGAATTTTACGTGAATTTGGCTGAAGAGTTGAGAATATTGATAAGTACGTGAAATGTATAATTAAAAGACTCTAAAAATTTCGTAAAGTTACCTCTTAGTCAGTAATATTTAATTTAATTCAGCATTTATTTAAATTCGAAGTTTCCTTAATAATTAAAGAATAATCTGTGAATTAATTTGCATTATTCGATGTGACGGAAGAAAATTTTAAAATAAAAAAGAACATACTCCATTCAAAAAACAAAACAAAAAAAATTAGTGAAGATTTTTTTGCCTTAAATTCAAGGTAGGATGGAATATTTTTCTAAAATGATACAAGACCTTTTCATGTCAAAAATTTATTTATTTGAAGAATTCTTAAATTTTTTTTACTTATTTAATTATATCTATTTGTGACGCGTATAGTCATATTTTATGATTTCAATAGTATTTACAAATCAAGGAAATTAATAAAAAAAATGTCAGTTAATATAATTTCAAATTTTTTATAAGAACAATTATACCAACAAATATATAAATTTTCTCAAATGAATCACGAAAGAGTTTCGAACTATTTTAAACGAACAAATCAATTATAAACTTTGCATGAAATAATTAAAACAGCAAAAGAGAACTCCTTAATCAACGGATATGCTGAATTCGGACTCATTTACGAATGTTGCTGAAACTCTAAGCATAATGGAGGCGGAGGAAGTGATAGACTTCAGCGTCAATTCACCAGATTTCAATGACACCTTGGTCAACGCTACTATAGGCAACTTGACATCCATGTCTACAAGACATGTATCTGTGCTTGGGCAAGTACTAATCACTTTCTTCTACGGTTTTGGAATTAGTGCTAATGTGTGTGCTTTGGTGCTTCTTTCCCGAGGTGAAACAGCCCGCAATCGCAAACAGACTCTGATGGTCCGATGCTTGGCTTGGAACGATCTGGTGGCTTTGCTTGGCTCATTCCTCCTGATGTACATGCAGCTATACATGAGCAAATCTTTGTCGAACAGTCGGTGGTTCTGTGCCCTCAGAGTCGTTTTAAGAACATTTGGTCTGTCATCAGGCTGTGTAGCCATTGTCATGGCGGCAGAAAGGTGGATGGCACTCACCAGGCCGTTCTTGTACCAGAAGGTAAGAAATGTTAATTATAAATTTTATTCCATTCAATTTAAGCTGTAGATGCACAGTTTCAAATCATTCTACCTTAATATTATAAAATCTTAATATCATATAAATTAAATCAAAATAAAGATCAAATTAATGTTTATTTTAATAAAACTATTTAAATGCTAAAGTTAATATATTTTATTTTAATATTCCGCTTTCTCTCATTATATATGCAAACAGTCAAAATAATTATTATTATTAAATAATTTTTTTATTATTGAAAACAAATATTATGAATTCAAATATATTGTAGATAATCGATAAGTATAATAAAGTTAATTAATAAAATTAATTTATTGACTATATATTAAAATGACATTTACAATCGTTAGAAGAATATTATTTCCGAATTTTTAATTGAATATATTATTGTATTGAATTACAAATAAATAAATTAATTTTTTTATACCTTTCTTTAATAATTTCTGATTTCCTCAAGAGCCAGAGAGAAGAATTTCAGTATAATATTATATTTTTAGCAAAAATATATATTAAGCATTGATATAATATGAAATATTTCCGTGTAAAATATGATTTAAGTTAGAAAGTGATTCTGAAAAAAATTATAAAAGAAAAAATGTAACAAAAATAAGATATTCTTTAAATAATTTTCTCAAGGCATTAAAAAATTTAAAATTGAAATTTCAGCAATACTAAAAATTTATTCTATTGAAATAAATTACAATTTTGCGTAATTTTAACATTTAATTAATTTATAACATAATCTAAATTAGTAATATAATTTTACCTGACATAAATTTTTAAATAGAAAGACCATTATTTTTCTATAAATTATTTTTGATTAGTTCATTTGTGCTTTTGAAGGAATGTAAATTGCAAATTTTAATCGAAAATTTGTCTTCAATTTTACCCTAAAATTAATCAGCTTCGTCATGCGATAAATTTTCCAAACTGGTCTTGCATTTCATTTTTAAAATGTAAAAGAAAATGAAAAGGAAAAAGTTAAAAATACTTTCTGTGATATACATTAAATGCTTGTATCATAGTTGCAAAGATTACCATCTTTATATTGTCCAAAAATATATTTTTGCTTTCAATGATTTAAATTTCATTTGATTTTTTCTATCATTTGAATGCAAAAATTTCAAAATCAATAATATTGAAAATTAAAATAATGAAAACCATAATGATCAACTGGACACTTCTACCTGTTGATTTTTTTTTACCTAATATTGATTTTTTTTATCCTATTTTCTAAAATTACATCTCACTTCATTTATCAACTTCTTCAATATCAAAAACTTCGTGAACATAACTTTTATAGATATTGAGTCTTTGCAATCATATATGAACCCCATTTCATTACGAAGACTCAAGTTAGCTTCATTTAATTTAGAACTATAACAAACTTTAGATCCAATAATGATTCGTTTTGATGTTTTCTTTAAATCTATGAAAATGATAGAGTATATTTAAAAAGCAAATTCTGTAAAGGAGATATCTAGACCTGAAAGTTTATTTTTTTTCTAAGTTTCTAAAATAAAATAAATCTAAAACTGATTTATTTATACTTACATTTATTAAAAATTTGTGTATAATATTGAATACTTTACTATTAAATAATCAAACTCATATTTTATAAAATACATTAACCAATGCAATTTTATGCACTCCATTTTCCTTTAATTTTTTAATATGATCTTTTAAATTTCTTCTGAAGAATAAGCAGATATTTGATTAGTTGAAAGTGTTAATAGAATAAAATTAATTGTTTTATTTCTAATTATGGCTATTGTTCATAGGATATATCAAAAATTGTAGTAATAAAATCCATGTCTTTGCAAAATTTCATATATAAATGCAAATGCATATGAATTTGAAAATAAATTTTTACTATTTATTTTTCTACATTGGGTATTTTTATAGTTAGAAAGTAGAGACTGAAACGTAGCTTTGAAACGACATTTTTATTGAGATCTAAGCAAAAAATTATGCGATAAACATTTAATATTATACCAAAATGACAGCATTAGTTGTATATTTAAAGAAATTTTCAAAACATATTTAGAAGTAAGACTTGTTTTCCATAATGTGTATGGACACATGATGTGATAATAGATAGAATATATGATAAATGCTTGTTGATAGAATAGATATTTTGAGAAAAAAAATAGAGGTGTAGAAGATTAAATTGCAGATAAAATGTATAATTTCCATAATTTTACGCTAAGAAAACTTAGAAAAATGCTGAAAATTGTTAAATCATTTAAATTTATGACGTATTTAATAATCAAACAATGAATAAATAGCGGTAAAAATAAATAAATAGCAGTAAAAATAGCGATATATATTATCCTTTAGTTATATTCACTGTTTATTTAGATTTGTTCAAAATTGTACTTTGCACCTCAAAATGAGATCTTATGTAAATCAGTTAAAGTCAAATTGAATAAAGTGTGAAACATTTGCAAATTTCCTTTACTTATGAAGTACTTAAATACTGAATTGAAAATTCCTGTCATCAATCTTACAATCCATTTCTTATCGGTGACGTATTGGAAGAAATGTAAACACATTCGCTGTCAACTACCTAAAGAATGTTTTTCCATCGTTAAAAGATACAAAATGCTTTTATTTTTTAAACAGAGTTCCCCTAAGGAGATGTAAAGGGAAGGGAAATCCAATGTCTTACATGTCTTTCCTCTACATTTAACAGTTAAAAATAGAGCTTTAAAAAGACGGAGAGACGTATTTCGTTTTGAATATGAATATAGTGCCATATTATTTAAATTAACTACGACATAAATGACTTTGTGCTCAAATCTGTGTTAATTACAGTTTAAATTAATTATAAACGTTGTAATAAAATGTTTGAAAAGAAACATCATCTATATTTTAAGTTAGCCAGTTTTATGCAATTTATAGCACATTTTGACAAAACCTCTACCTAACTACATTATCTTGTTATCTATTTTATATTACTGAATGTAATTTTTTAATATTTACATATTCATCTTATAATCAAGGAGTTTCAGACCACATTATTTATAAATTTACATATTCTTACTCTTTATGACGTTTCTGAAATATTTATTTTTCTTTATGCAATACTTATATAATTTTCAAAATTCTAAAAACTCTCTGAATACATAATTTATGGGCAGTCAGTTCATCCCAGTCCAGGATGGGCCATAGCATTCCACAGAATCGAGTTCCAGGTTGCTATGTCTGGATACTCTTCCAGTTTCTTTTTTATTTTAAGAATTTTCAAATCTGCTTCGAGACAGTCAATGCACCAAATTTTTTTATCTTCCCTTGAATATTTTATTCCTTTCGTTTTAATGAAGGTCTGAACTGTCCACATTTCAATGAAAACTTCAGTGTTACTAAACATAAAAATTTTCCTAATTTATCACAGATTATTTTAAATAGATGTTTGATGTGCGCTGATGCTACTAAAATTTATTAAAACATTAATTATGAGGGAAATTTTCGTAAGAGAGCGATTTCATCTACACAAATAAAATTCTGTTTTGTTTGTGGACACAAAATTTCGTCCGCGGATAAACTGAGAACGATTGTACGGAATGGATTGATATCAGGATGTTTGCCGCTGGCTAACTTAAAATACAGATAATGTTTATTTTCAAACAAACATTTAATTACAACGTTTATAATTAATTTAAACTGTATTTTACTCTGATTTGAACACAAAGTTTTATTCATGTCATAATTTAATTAATTTAAATAATATGACACTATTCACTTTCAAAACGAAAATGTATCCATTTTTTAAAGCTCTGTTTGTTACTGTTAAATGTAGAGGAAAGATAGGTAAAGCATTGGATTTCCCTTCTCTTTACATTTCCTTAGAAGAATTTTTTTAAAAAATAAAAGCATTTTGTATATTTTAACGATGGTATCTTTTAACCATGGAAAAATAGTCTTTAGGTGGTTGACTGCAAACGTGTTTATGTTTTTTCCAATGCGTCTCCAATCGGAAATGGACTGTAAGATGGATGACGGGCGTTTTTAATTCAGTATTTAATAACTTCGTATGAGATCTCACTTTTGTATGAGATCTCATTTCGAGCAAGTACAGTTGTGTACAAATTTAAATAAACAGTAAATATCACTAAATGATGATAAATGTCGTTATTTTTACCGATATTTATTTATTTTCTTAAATTAATATCGTTATTTTTACTATTATTTATTTACGTTATTTATTACAGAAAGTATTGCCATATGCATCCTTTCTACTGTATGCAATGGCTCACGAAAGTTTGCATTATCGGCTTGATAATTGAAATAATTGTGCTTTTATGAAAAAGAAATCCTTCAAAGTTAGATCTCTTCTGTTGAGGCTTTATATTGAAAAGACTTTGCATGAAATAGTATTAAAACAATTTAAATATTTCTAATTTTCCGAAATTTTAGCTACAGTAAGCATATCTGTTTATCCTTTTCCAAGACTGGGAATAAAATGATTGACAAAACATAATATAGTTTAATATTTTACAAAACAATTTAATAATAATCTCAAATCTTTTTAAGCTTTCAATTAGGAATTAAACCGCTGTTTGCATTTCCTTTTAATTAAATCCTATCAGACATTGGGAACACGATAATCTTCAAATTCATGTACATCACTAACGAGAAATTCTAGACATTAATGATGATAAGTGTCTTTTGCAGACGATAATTAATCAGAGTGAACTGACTTATGACTATTATAATACAAAATTTAAGGAGTTACAGTTATGAAACTAATAACCTGGTGAAGATAAAATAACGGTACATGCTGAAAATTTTGTATTCTAAATTTTCTCTTCATTTATTAACATAATTATATTCAGCTAAAATACGCATTTTTCATGGCAACTAAATATTTTATACTTTTATTATAAGGAAAGTATGATGAAAATAAAGAAGCTTTTTTAGCTTAAGGAATATTTTCTATTTTTTCGTGAAGTTGAAGTGAAATTTGTTAAAAAAATATCAAGAAAAACTCGTCTGTGAAGAGTAAAAAACCATTATCCATTTAATAATCAAAATATATTTTTATGTTTTGGATCAATTCAATAGAAATTAAAAATTCCCTTTTAAAAATTTATTAACTCTTGAAAATTTTACTTTCAAGAGTTAATAAATTGCACATTAAATTAACAACATTAAATTAGTATATAAAGACATGAAATCCCACAAATTCCATTCAAAAATAGTTTAAAGTTTTATTTTGAATTATTTTTGTATGGAATTTGTGGGATTTCATGTTATATAATTAGGGAAAGTTATACAGAAAATTCATTGTGATAATTTGATGTCACACATTAAGCAATTAGTTATGTAAGATGTAAGCTATGATATAAATTCATAAATTTTTAAAAGCAACATAAAGATTTTTTTTAATATAATATTTAGCAAGTAAAATACACAAATAAAAAAAATTTCTGATCTACAATTATAAACTAATAGCTTTTTGCTTTACACATGATTAAATAAATTTATAGTTGACCTCTGATTTACCACACTCTTAATTAGTGTTAGTTTTATCAAAGAATAATAGATTTCATGATCCTGCCTATTTATCAAAAGCCAACATTAAATTAGTATACAATGAAAACAGAAGACACACAAGGGACATTCTTGTTACATGAGAGGCAAAATCCTAAAGAAGATAATAAATTGTTTCTGACTAAAGTTTCAGTTTTAATGAGAAAACAGGAAATTCTACAGTTTAACATATTAAAATGTACATATTACAAAATGATTTAATGAATAGTTTCTCAAAACGATGTTTTGCCTTACACAATAAAGCCTCATGTGTAGATTGACAAAAAACAAATTCGAATGAAGTGTAGAATGCTTGAAAATCTCTTCAGTTATTAAATATTAAATTCCTGATTCTTTTCATCCGAGTACGAATGCATTTCCACCCAATGACGTATTGGGAAAGTCAAAAACGCATTCGCTGAAGAAAGCAATAGCAATGCTTTGTTTCTTGTTATTTTCAACAAATGCATTTCAAAAATAAATCAATACAATAAAATAAATATCATTATTTTTTTAAAGGATTTACCCTTTGGGAACGTAAGAAGAAGGACATCCGTTGCAGAAACTATGTTTTCTATGTTCTCACCAATAACACAGAAATGGCAATTTAAAAAGAGGAAAAGAATCATAAATCTCTTCCATAAGGCAGGAAGTATTTCGGAACGGAATATTACGCACTTAAATTTATAATATAAATGTATAGGCAACCTTATAGGGTGTTCAAATCAGCATTAATTATTTATTAAATTAATTACGAATTCTTTAACAAAATTTAGTCATTAAGTTTAGTTTTAGTTTTTGTTCTGAAATATCAATATATTAGCCAGAAATCGATGTACTAATATTCATTTCTCTTCGTTTAATGCTCGCGTTCTCAATTAGACCACTGTCAAAATTTAGGAAGACAAGCAAAATAAATGTTTTATTTATAGGGAATTTCGTTTCATTAAAACTTAACAGAATTACAATATAAACGGATGTTTACTCATTTATCAGAATATTAATGTTCAATATATTTTTCCTGTTTTTCTTTAAATAGTTGGCAACAATCTCTTGTCTTAATAGTAGAAAGAATTTTGAAGATTATGAAATATACATCCAGAACAGGAGCATCTTCTGAAGATTGAAGTATAAGAAACATACTTAAAAATTTTAGCGGCATTGAACTTGAATCTAACCTTCATTTTGGATAATATTTTTAAAAATTTAATTAATTGTGTGGATCTTAAAAAAATTACTATTGCATAAATTTTATTTTACTTTGGGTGTTATATGTTAATTTAATCCAAAGTAATCAAGAAAGCAAAATTAGATTAGATTTAATTATTAATTGAATTGAACTATAGAAACTTTTTTCCAGTTTCTTAACAATTAAAAATTTTTGTTCATAACAAATATTAATTTGACAACCAAAAAATAAAGAACAGTAAAATATTTTGCTCTTTTTTCTTAAACAGAGTTTCTTAAACTTTTTGGTGTAGGGACCTCATAACATTTACAAAAATTTTGTCGCAACCCATAAGCATAGTGGAAAACTTATCTGTGAGTGAATGTGTGAAACGATTAATTTTTTCCCTCGCACGTGGTATATAGTTAGAGTTTCAGAGTTAATTAACATCGAGTAATGGGACAGTTTTAAATAAGTTATAAATAAAATAAAATTTTTAAGTAAGTTTTAAAAAAAAGTTATAAGTTATAATATAATGCAATAATAAAACTAAATTAAAATACTTGGGTAAATTCAAATATTACGTAAATTCTGCTCATTAAGTGTAGCCACTTAGAAAGTGCGTCACAATTTCGAAAAAAAAGGCCACTTAATTCTCTTAACACTCTCATTTGTAAAGATTAATTATTTATTCAAAGGATGTGCTTGCTTATTTTTAATTATACTATCAAATCTTTGCAAAAAATATCACCTCAAGTCTTCTCAATATTCTTCAGATTTAAATGGCACTTTGATTTCGTGGTAGTTTTAAAGACTAAAATTTCATTTCACTCAAATAATGTAAAAAAAAAAAGTAAAAGAAAGTTTACGGATATTTCAATAATCTTTGAAAAATCTTTTACCAGCGATAAATTAAGAAAATATAGCAACTGCTAGAATTTTTTGGCATACAAAGACACCAATTGGGGTCGCGCCCCAGAATTTAAGAAACTTATCTAAAACATTGCCGGGCTCTTCATGTCATTAATAAAATACCTCTTGGCATTTTTTTTTTAAAAAAGTTAAATTTTAGCTCATGGATACATAAGAATTTGCAATATGCAAATTAATCAATCATTTTTCAATTTAATATATGCAATAAAAGTTAAGCATATATTTATTTTTTAAAAATACTTGCAGATATTTTTTATTAAAAAATTCACTGTGGATAACTTTAGTATACCAATTTACATGCTCAGGTACCATAACTGTATTTAATTGTAGTTGAGCAACATCCTTAGCAATGAGGCAGTAACGTTGTGCCTTATGTGGTTAGAATGAATGCCCCTACATCGTTATATCCCCCTCTTGATTATCATTTTGTGGGAAAATGGTATCGATTACATCGTTACGAAAATTTCTGACTCCACCCGTTTCCACGTCATCCGCCCACGATACTGATTTGAAGTAAATAAGAGCGCATTCATTCATCAACTCATTTTATTTATAGATAACGTTTATAATTTTACGAGAAAGACATTCTGTAAATCAATATTATAACAGGAAATTAATTAAGATTTAAGGCCTCATTCTAGTTAAATGAAAACTTTCTTATTCATAAATTATCTGTGAATATAAATAAAAAGTATTCTAAAAATTTTGAAAATCTTTAATACAGGTAAAAAAAAACACAAAATCAGGGATTAAGTTTAAAGTTAAATATTCTGTATGATACGAGGAAGTCTTTCTTATAAATACTCATTACTTTTTATCCATGCCAATGTCTCATTCTTCATATTTTTAATAATTCAAACACAGTAAATTTCTGATATCAAAGCGGAGAAAAAGAAATGAGAAATGTGGGAATAACTAATTATTTCTTTTACATAAAATACATAATATTAAATGCAACAAAGTGGTAAGTTATCTTCCCTTTATAAATTTGTGTGTAGTTTTGTTTCAATTAAAATAATTTAACCTAGTTTGAAGTTCTTCAATTTCTTCTTATACACGAGGAATAATTTATTCAGATCCATAGTCTTATTAATATTGCAAGTCACCACAACTTTTCAATCTCGATGTAGGAGTGATTCTAATAATTGCTGAAATGAAAGCTAAATTATAATGATCATTCAGCAAACAGTTCGGATTTTTTTTCATTTATATATCAATATATGATAATAAAGCGAGATTTATTAAATGTCTTATTCTTGTAGTCAGATGGACATTAACTAATTTTACTCTACAGCGCTCTAGATCTATTGAGTTAGAGGATATGGTATATTGTGTCTTAGGATATCAACGTAATTATTATTATGTTTTCCTAACAAGTACATGTTTTATTCTTGTAATGAGATGCATATTTGCGAATTCTATTCCAGACCTTTCCCAGATAAGTTCTACTCCAGACTCCTCCCTAGGTTTACTGTCTCTAAGACATGAGCACATCAACTTACTATGCGCTAAAAGATTTCATTTGGGATAGAAATTTGATAAAGAGTACAGAATTAATGAGTGGAATCAGTAATTTTATGATAATTGTAATCTGTATTGTTATTTAAATAAACTCAATCATAAAGTGATTACAAACCAGAAAACTGAATTCATATGAATTTTCACAAATCTCAAAACATCAACTCAATTTCAAAATATATTATCTGAAATTTGTTAAGAGATTTTTTAAATATGTATTGCATATTGTCTTTCAAGAGAATGTTTTACAGATAGTGGGTTGTAATAAAATTTTTTTTAAAAAAATTTCGAGGCAAACATTTGTATAATAGCAATTGTATGGAAAAGATAAATGCAATATCCATCTCTCGTTATTCAACAATAATCAATCAAACACCAAGCTGATTGATCTACCCATAGCTCGCACATAATTGTTAGCCTTGGTCAATTCAAGCAATAAGTTCTATTGAAAAAAATTGCGACAGAAAGTTGATGTCATTTTTAACGATAATTTATAATGCATTATCTATATTTTCGCGCGCGTGCGCGTTACACTATTAAAGGTAAATTCAATGTTTATACTTTTTCGGTGCAGCTATGGTACATGATATATTAATGTTTCTAATATTAAACTATAAAGTGAGTATCTGAGTTTTACGAGTTATTACTCGCAGTTCACTCTTTAATTCCTTATAATTACTGAAAATTATTCAGTGCACTAAAACAAAGGTCAAATTTCGTAAGCTCAACACTTGTAGGAATAATAAATATTTTATATTTCAAAAAAACTTAGAAACTCAGCGGAAAACTTAATGAAAGTTTGTGATTTTTAATTAGAAAACTTAAAACACAATTTTTTAAAGAATACTCATATCTCTACAAACATATAATGTATGCTCTTTAAAATATTTTTCATTAAAATTTTTAAAAAAGGAGTTTCAGTTAAATTTTATTGATCATTTTACATAGATAATTCTAATTTAAAAAAAAAATCGAAAATACGTATGATGAAGAATTTTATAAGCAAACTTAGCTCAGTGCAAGACAACCCATATGGAATGTTTCAATTAAGTGTTAAACATACTGCAAAGACACCAGTGTTCAACTGTCAAGCATGCTTGATACTCATTTTACCGACCCACTATTGGGCTGTAAGACTGAGTCGACCTGCCCACCTTGAGGATTGAACCTCGGTCCTGTAGAAAGTGGGAACGCGAAGCACTACCACTACGCCACATAGAATTCAATTGCTTACCTATATTTATCTTATATTTTATCTTATATTTATCTTATATTTTTCATTATTAATAACTAATATTTGAATTATAAAACATAAATTTCAAAAAGCAATTTTAAAATTTCTTAATATAAAACAAATTGCATTAAATAAAAAAGCAATATAAATCATAAATTACTTCGTAAAATAAAATTTTAGCTATAGAGAGAAAATTGCCTTTTTTTATTAACGAACTATATATTACAATTTTTTTATCAGTTCAATGAGATCATTTGTTCGGAAGTTCAAACCTTAATATGGATTCTGAGTAGGGAGGTAATGAATTCTAACAATGTGTTTCGAATGCAAATACGAATATGAATTTGAAATATTCGAAATCAGAAAAAAAAGAACAAATATGAATGAGATAAAAACAAAAAAATTAGGATGATGTTTTTTATTTCAATTTCCAACATTCGTTTTTGAAAGAAAATCTTATTATTTGATTCTACGTAGGAATTAATAGAGCGTAACTCACGTTTTTTGTATTGGAAAACAATTTCTTTCTTTCTAATTTTTAGTTTTGTATCCAAATTATTATGATAATTTACATGCAAATATTTTTTTATAGATATAAATTTTCCTCAATAATTACTTATGCTATAAAATGATTTTTTTTGCTATTTCATTCTTATTAATTCGCTTTTGATGCTATTTAAAATCTTTTTAAAAAAAACAGATTTGCTTTTAAATTACAACTAATTTAAAAGCAAATTTAAGTTTGACTTTAAATTTGCTTTTAAATTATAGTTTAAAAGCAAACTTTAAAAAAATGATTCGAAAAAAACAATAGTTATTTACTATGCTTTTTGAAATCAATTTTCGAATGATCGATAGATATTAAATAGATTTTTATCGATTAAAATGTGTTCAAATTTTATTTATAGATTGATTGTCTTTGAATGATTTCTTATATCAATCCGTTTCAACGGACTTAAATTACAACACAAAAGCTTGATGTACATGTAATAGCTGTAATAGTAGTTAATATTTTCTATGACAAAGAATGAGCTTATGATTTGAGTATTTATTATTTTTCGCAAAAGCAACGCTCTGTTTTTGTTTTGTAAGATACACTTGTAAAATAAATATAAGAAGAACAAGATCGATTATACTGCTTAATTTATTGAGAAATCGCACCCACACACACCAAATGTGCGAAAACTAAAATTTTTAAGAACTTCTCTCGCTCTAACTGGGAAACAACGTCATAGAAAGTACCACGTGATAACCCTTTCTATTTAGTCGCTAAGCGTTAATGCTGTTAACAACATTTAATTGCTTTGTTTTGTGTTTACTTTATATACAGTATCATTGAAAGAGATTTTATTTTATCATGAAAAATTGCAATTTTTATGCATTGTCTTCATGCTCTATAGATTGTTAATCAACCATTTTCGTATTATAAGCTAAATGAAAATTCTTTTTGTAAAGAATTTAGTCATATATTTTCACTATACACAAAAAACTATTTCTATTTTAAACAAACAATTTAATACAATCCATTTAAGCTAGATATATGGAAAACTTTGTATTTACGGCTATTTGAAAATTATGAGTCTAATATGAAAATTATGAGTTTAATAATTACAATCCATCAAAATCTACAAAAAGCATTATTTTCATTGTTTTTATGAATAGTTTTATGTAAAACTTTTCAACTACAGAAAGTTGAGAAATAAATTCAAACAGATAAATTAATAACAAAATTCAAGTTAGTGAAAGTTATTACAATTAAAATTATGATGATCCCTTGGCAAAACGTTTCATTTAAAAAAAATTCCAACATCTTTAAGCCACACGCGCTTGGGGTATTTTTATAAAAATGAAAACATTCTTTATTTGTGGCCATATCAGTCCACTTACACATCAGCATCCTCTTCGTGTCTGTTCGTTATCTGTCTACATGCTGGGACACAGAGTGAGACATTCATTGAAAAAGAATCCGTCAGGCAACTCAACGCTCTGTAACTCAGACCCTGTAGCCCATGAGTTACGAGTTAAGAGCAGTCTACAATCAGACTTGTAAAAATTCAAGTTTTTCTTGCACGCTGAAGTCTTAGAATAACACGCAGTTATCATACATACCAGATTCCTTGTGGAAATTCACAACACGAAAAACAGTCATTCATATGTTTCTGTATTTTTGTCAACGGGCTTATACACAATTAATTATTCTTTTGTATCAAATACAAATATGCTTAACAAACCCGAATTTATTTACAAATGTTAAACATCATCTAAATTTTGTTTATGAATTCCAGTTTTTTTATTATTACCGTTTTAATTATTTTAAATAAAAGTTAATGGAAATTTCTCTTTTTCATTTCTTTAAAATTTAGTCATATTTTATAGTGCTTAGATTTGTTATATAATATATTACCTTGATAGTTTTATTATTAGAAACTTCAAACAAAATTGTATTCATTAATCATTTTTGTACCGAAAGCAAATGTCGTAAATGTCTAAAAAAATTAATTACGTTTCTAATGATATATATTATAAGAATTTGTAAGTTATTTATCCAATATTTATTTTAATTATCATATTTTTGACTAAAAATTGTGCTTATATTTGAACGAATCTAAGAAAAAATAATCAAAAAACAAAGTAAACACTTTTTTTTGTAACAGTAATTGATTATCTTAATTTACTTGTGAAATTTAGAGAAACATTATTTTCTAAGTATAAAACTAGTCATTTTTACAGTAAGATGTTTTTAAATCTAACTCATATTTAAAACTATAAGTTATACTAAAAATAGAGCCTATTTTTACAAAATTTTAATAAAAGTAAGTGTTTGAGCTGAGCTTTTCATCAAGAATAATGCAGCAAATTTTCATGAATTAATAACTGTTCTTTACAAAAGCCAAAAATTTACATCAAGTTTTAATATTATCAAATATTTTGTACAAACGTAATGTAAAGTTTAGAAACAATCATAAATCAAATAGCACTTGAAAAATCAAATAAATAAGTAAATGATAAATACCAAATGGTATTATAAATAACGAATTATAATGAACATAGTAATACGACATAGTAACGGGCATAGTAAGACGAATATAATGAACATTTGAAATTTCTCAAATTAAAATATAATTATTTACATTATTATTATCGATCTATAATTCTGTAAACTAAACTGTAGTTTTTATATCACTTTTAACGAGATTCGGAATGAATTGAATTTAAAACATTTTAAATAATTTTTTAAGTAACATATTTGATTAAAAATTTTCAACATTATGTTAATTCCCCAAAAGTATATAATTATTTAAACAAAATAATGATACATTTAAAAATTAATATAACATAAATAAAGCTTAATACAATTGTCAAATTGAAAATTATGGTCTGAAAATATTTGTGCATCTATATTTTTTTTAAATAAATATAGTTTCAATGAAAATGTTTATTTTATAATTACAATAAAATTAAAGATTTAGTTGATTTATTTCATTATTTATTTTGCCAACAATATGCAAGAAAAATTTGAACATAAAAAAGTCGTTTATATATATATAATTTTTAAGATGTTTAGATTATTTAAATTGGGGAATTTGGATTATAATTAATAATAAAAAATTAAAAAATTTACACCAAAATAAAATAAATAACGATTGTCGCATCATAAGTTTTTTGATGAGGGCAAATCTTTTTTCTCATATTTTGATTTATGTATCATGCAAAAACCCGAAATTCAGCAGTGGCTGGACATTAGTATAAATGTCACAAATCCAGAACCCCTTTTGCGACGATTTGTCTTCGTGTATGTCAATGACACAGGCTCGTCTGCGAGATTATATATAGAAAAGTATAAATCAGTATTATGAGTAGGTGGTTCTGACACGAACTCAACAGGTGGCGCATCGATTCTCTTACGGAAACTATCAATGGCGATGATATTTTCTGAGGAAAATGGTAATCGTTTTTTCTATTTTGGTTGAAATCCAATGACTTTACAGATGTAGAGTGGGTTTGACGGTCTTAAAGAAAGGACAAATCTCGAATTTCATTGGCCGACAGGCGTATGTGAAAGACTTTCATTGAAGGACCAAATAGCTTATTATTATCATTTTTTTTCTTTTCTTTTTTTTTCTTTTTATTATTATTATTATTATTTTTTGGAAAAAAAGAGAGATGTAGATTAAACCAAAATATATTCATCATTATACGAATATAAGAAAATGATAGATGCCTAAAAAATGATATTTCTAAGTTGTTGTTGTTTTTAAAATTTAATTTAAGTGAAAAATTGTCTTTTAAACATTAATTTTTAAAATAAATAATCTACATTTATTAAATTTAAAATCCATAAGAAATATTTTTTTCTTTGAAAGGTGTCCTATAGAAGAGGGAAAAAATTCTGAAACACATAAAAATGATTTAGAGGAAGTATTTGGTATCAAATAACTTTTAGATTAGTTTTTTGATCCTCTTACATAATTTTAACAAAATTTGTTTCGTTTTTAATATAGGAATAATATAAAAGCATATTCGTGTTTAGCGTTTCTTAACAAAAAAAAAAAAAAATTAAAATAATATTATAATGTAACAGATAATATGAAATTAAGAATAATAATGTAGTTATTCCAATTATGATAACTAGACTGTTTAACAGTAATAGATTGCTGAGTAATTTGAGCATCCATATTGGAACGACTTACTCATGAATTTTTTATGAATAATGGATTATATTCACCTATGTTACAAAGGAAAAAAGCAGGGATGTTTCCCTAAAACATATCTTGACGGATGTGCTTTCAGAAAACAGGAAATGCAACGACCATTTCCCATCATTCGGAATATTCGCAGGGATCAAACCCGGAACTTCTTAACCTAAGGAGGGCGATTTTACTACTTAACTATAGTGAGCACAAGAAATTAATTATTCATACTGATAAGACGAAAGTAATATGATAAACTTGTTATGCAGTCCAATTTTTTCTTTTTCATATCTCTCTCACTTTCTTTGTTTTAAGTGTCACAAAAATATAATTTAAATTTGATGCATTGCTTATTTTGACATTTTGAGATCATCACGTGAAAATATCAGCTCTTATTACGAAAGGAAGTTATTTAAAATATTGAAATAATTTATTTAAACTAAAGCTCGATTTCTGTTTTAAGTTAAAATTTAAATTAAATTTGAAATATTTTTTTATTAATTATTGCACAAAATAGTAGATAATGATACTTTTATTCTTTACAGAACAGAATAAAAACAACAGCTCCAATAAGTACACATATTAGTTATTAAATATTAATTATAATTTTCTTTTATTTCAGTATTATTTTATTTATATTAAAAATAATAATTAATGTAAAAAAAGTAATTTTTACTTTCATTATATTGTTTTTACTACTCATTGTTTGAAGGCTAATCCGGACAAATGATACTTAAAAGAAGTTTTTCTCTTATTTAATCTAAAACCTAAGTAAAAAGAATAAAAATTTTTAAAAATTCCTGCAGTCGAATAAGCAAACAGTGAATATTGCTATAATTTTTAATCACTTAAATGATATACCACGGAATAAACATAGAAAAGAGAACATTTTTAATAGCTTGTCATATTTTATTCTATTTTTAAATACAGAGCACAACAAATAATTTATTTTATTTTTAAGTAAAGAATTTTTTTGTAAAAAGAACAAATGCATTCAAATTAAATACAAGTTACGCAATCCACTATTTTATAGCAAGCACAGTTTTTAAATGGAACTCTCATTTTGCGGCAAATATTTTACGAATATAAGGCTAATTAGGAATAATAACACTTACTTTGTGTTATTTTACCCGCATTCTCTTTTCTTTGCAGTATGGAGGAAGTGAATCGCACTTGAAAATCCATTCATTACAGCTGCCACTTATGAGAGCTATTATTTGCTTAGTTTGCGAAAACTCTCAGAGATTACTTTTGTTTTATTTTTGGAAACCATAAACCTATTTTGAAAAAAAAAAAAAGAACATTTGACAGCTCAGCATCATAAGTGATGGCTCACTCATTTGATTGGATTACTGATTTTTCGTGAATAAATTGAGACTTTTATCCCCTTTATGTTTATTTGCATGTATTTATAAAGAAGTGAATCATACCAATTTTTGTTCAATGGCTTAAATCATAGATGGATACAATATTTTTTTTCAATAAAAACAACTATATTTACTCGTACTTGTATACTGACACCAAACAATTTCTTATTTTTGGTTGTATGTGATTCATTTTAAAAGATATTCGAAGACATCATTTTGAACAATGATAAGACTTGGCAATTTGGCTTATATTTTGTTCTCCCCAGTTCTACAAAATATAACATTTCCAGTCATTAATGGAGTGACTTTTCCAATTTAATTATTACATCATGATTATGGGCCCATTTGCAAAAGAGACGAACTTAGATGGACTAATTGTGCAGAGGACTTTAAAGTGCTGAAAGTGACAAATTGAAGAACTGTCGTTTCCCGGAGAACACAATGCAAGAGTGTTCTGAGGAAAGCCTTGACTCACCCCTGGCTGTCATGAAGAAGAAAAAGATGATAATTATAATAAACTGTTTTAAATTACGAAAATTAATACGTTTTCTATACACAGAAATATTTTACGATGTATTTTAACATTTTTTTTCTCACACACAATTGGAATGTTCCCTAAACTGTACAAATTGAGACTTATTACATAATACGCCAAAGAAAGAATCTATTTTACTGGATCAAAAATCGTATAGAAATAAATTACAGCTGAAAGCTCTATGTAATTAGATAATTTATTTTTAGATTTAAAAGAAAATTTAAAATTTATGTCAAAATTTTGAAATCAATTGTGGATATTTATGCACATTTTGACAATACTAAAATCAAATGTCCAAAAATTGGATCCCAATTTAATGTGAATAAGAAATTCGTTTATATTTTTTTTAAATAACAAAGAAAAAGATTTTGATAATATATTTTTAATTTAAATCACAATTTGTTATTATGAAAAATGTTTTGAATATATGTCTTGTGACTATTTAATTTTTTATATCAAATTTTTAAACATGTAATCGTTGCGATCAATTCATTATGTTTTACTCACACTTTATGTTAATTCAAACTTATTTGCTTATATTAGTTCAGAATCAAAATTTAGCTGCATATCTCAATTAAGGGTAAAAAATAATCGTAGGATAATAAACGAAATCTCTCATTTTGTAAGAATAACTGTAAATTTGAAGAAAGAATTTTCATCAATATTTTAACTCAAAAGAATAATATTTTGCTTATCTGATTTTGGTATTTGAGATAAAGTAATTATACTACAAATTATCAAACATAAATTTTCATTTACAAATTTCATCTGAAGAAGAAAATTAAGAAATACTTCTCATGATGCATATGTAAAATCCTGTCAATCGGACAAAAAATTGTGTCAACCAATACTTTTTTTTTTGCCCACAATCGAAAACTATCAAATAAATAGCCTGCAAGTACAATTTTTTTGAGGCTTTTCATTTGAATTATTTTAGTTGTTAAAATTGCGAATTTAATAACCCTTACATTCAGCTGTTTTTCCAAATGAACAATCCCAAAAATAAATGTATGTTTTAAAATAATAATGTCAACATTTTTTTCAAAAATTAACTTTTTAATTTTTTATTAAATATGCACTGGGGTACAATAACAAATAATTTTGCGTCAGAGTTTTGTGGTATTTCCTCCAACTTTTCTTGTCTTCAAAACTTTACACCTATGCCAAAATATTTAAATTTAAAATCGAAATTAATATGTTTTTTATTTTTAACTTAGAGGTTGTCAATATTATTATTTTTCCATTAGAAACTGCGTGAAAACATAAACGAGTACTTATTTATTACTCTAAAAAATGTTTTACATATTAAATATATGTATAATTCTTCTTCTTTATAAGCACATTATTATCTTAATAATATCTTGTTCATGATTATCATCTTAAAGAATAATCAAATGTGCTTTTATATAGATTACATTTATACAAATAAAAACAAAAGCTACCTGTTTTCATTGTAAAATACTTTGTCAGAAAAGCAGGAAGTAAACATATCGGTAAAAATATATATATTGTTCACAAATGTACAAAATCTATCTTAATTATGTAAGGAAATGAGTTGCATTTGGAAAGGAAGTAAACTCAGCCATCAATTTCATCTAAATTGTTCTTCGTTTTTTTACAGCAGTGTGGGACTCAAAGGATAAAGAAGTCTTTACTTTTACCAACAATATGAAGCTTAAAACCAGCGCCATCGGAAGTCCTGTCATTTTTCTTGTTCTTAATGAACTATTTCGTAGAACAGCTGAACAGTAGAAGACTTTTCTTTCAAATGTAAATAAAAAAAAAACTAGCTTAGAAATGTTAGTGATTCCCTGAGGAACAAATGTCATATCCGCTCTTTAACGATGGTTAAATAGATGGCCGATATAATGGTGAGATTCACACCAAACTAACCAGGACAATATTTCTTCAACTGGTCTCATGAGAAATATGAGCTGTTTGATGCTGTAAGTCATTACCTAAGAATTTATCAGAGCATATAATGTTACATGAAATAATTCTCTGAAACCATATCCAGTTTTTAACCTTTCCTGAAACTCTGAATTAATCAGTGAGTGCTCTGAAATTACAATTATTTTCAATTCTGTTGAATTTAACTGACGAGATTCTGAAAATCAATATAATTGGAAAACAATAGTGAATATTAGATAAAAAGTTTAAGCGCTATCCCCTGTTATTTTGAATAAAAGGAATTTGATAGAGCAAGATTAAAGTAGCTCTGAATACAAGCTTCATTTGCTAATTACGTGAGATTAATACAAGAAAAGAAAATTTACTGCAATTTTTTTTAATAATTTTCTGAGAAGATATCCGTGTATGACTAAGTATCTTTATACATATAATAATTTCAATAAATAACATGTCTGTGTCATATTTCAATGATTTATTTGTACATTTTTAATAAAAGCGTTTGCAAAATCTTTATAATTTACTCTTTTTTAGTTTCTGAAATAATAAAAATAAAATTTTATCCAAAAAATCATAAATGATGATTATTCTTAATTAATTTATAAATAACTCACCATTTGCAAATTTCATTGGTTATTACTAATTAAATTAACAATTATATATCTATCTATCTATCTATCTATCTATCTATATATATATATATATATATATATATATATATATATATATATATATATATATATATATATATATATATATATATATATATATATATATATATATATATATACAGGTTCAAGATTCGTCCCCGCGTTGGAAAGATCGACTCAATATTTCATATTTTCTGTGGGTAGATAAAATTAAGCAAAAGCATGCTTGAGAACTGAACATTGGGGATTCACATAATGCTGACCACCTACCTGGGACATGCCTCGCACCCTAAGAGCATAGGTCAAGAAAACAGATATGGATACTATAGGTTTTGATACTCCATATGGGCTGTAATGCCACTGAATTGGTTAGATTTAACAAATTTAATGTAATATTATGATATTTATTTGCAAAGATCGTTGAGTTATATGCATAATTAAAGGTTCATAATATTAATCATATAGAATTAATGCATTTGAATGTATATATTCACACAGCTGTATATATGTGTGCATGCGTTTAGTAAAATTAAATGGTGAAAATATGTAAAAATTTTTGAATCTCTTGCTACAGAAAAATATGGTTTAAATGTACAAAATACATGAGCAACTCTTTTTAAACTCAATTATTATAAAAAATTTCATATTATCTATCACAACTGCTAATAAAATGTATAAAATCATTGCTTTGAAATATTACAGAACAATAGATATTTTTTTTAACAAATTACTTACAAAAGTATAGTAACCGGATGTTATTTTGAAAAAAGTACCCAGTATTGGTTGATCTCACCCAATATATTTCCAAACTGTCACTCGAAATTTAGCATTCTTTGTGACAAATGAGGCATCGCTGGCATGCTGGAAGCTCAATGTTGAATTTCCGGAGATCCTGAGCTTCTTTGTTATCACACAAAATTGGCCACTTTAAATTCGCAAATGAAAAAGAATTTTAGGGAGAAGAAAAACATATTGACAAATGGATAATAAACTTAAATGTTCTTATTAGCGTCAAATAATTCATAGTGAAAGTAGCCTTTTATCAGGAAGAGACATTATTTTTGAAGCATATTGGCCGTAAATCATTGTCCACTATCTTCTTTATGAGCAAATCTTAGACTCAGGACTGTAGCATTTTGCCTTTCTCTTCAGAAAAACGTATTTATTTTTTCTACCATGTTCCTTTAAAACATGAAACTTGGCAACAAGCTACGAAAAAAATCACTAGATTGATGCTTTAATTTGAGCTAAACACAATAACACTTTAGCCTTAAATCTTGAAGTCCGTAATTTAAAAAAACCTAATACTTACTTCATAAATTTGTATTTGTCAAATTCCTAATTAAAATTTAATTAATTAAACCTTTAACAAGAATAATGTCACAGGATTTCAGCAAAACTGCGGGTTAAAAATTCGTCAGTACTTTAATTTAATAAAATATTAGCTTAGCATATATAATGTGCCTTATTCCTCAAAAGAATCTTTAGTTCTTCTCAACTAACTATTTAATATTTATTTGTGGTAAAAAAAAATTATATTATGGCGTCAAGATATATCGTCTTATGATGTTATAATTTTCCATCCTTAACAAAGTTTTTACTCCTAAATGCCATAATAACCAAATACATATCTGATTGATATTATTATATTTTACTGATGATTTTACCATGATATGATAAACTTAATTAACTCAAACTAAAAATTGCAATATCTTTAGCAACAATTTTGATTGACTGAAATTAATTTCATAAATGATGAAAATATTAATTAGTAAGGAATTTATGTTTAATTGGCTATTTTATGATTCTTTTGAACAATCTTATACATGCAATATTTGAAAGCATCATACCATTGTGTTTCTTTCATTTGATATAGCTTTAAATCTCATTCTTCATTTAACAGTAATTATTGTTTTTCGTAAGGTTTTATTTAAATTTGTGGCTATGAATATTTATGGGACTTAATCAGATAAATATTTTCCTATAGTGATATCTCCAAAATCTGAGATAACATAGTAGAATTCCTTATTTTTCATAGCTTAAATTCCTTATTTTTTTAATAAATAATCGAAAGTATAAAGTTTTTAAATCACTAAATATCTTAATTATCTGAACAATCAAAATATTTCTTCAATTACATAATAACAATGCAACATTTTTAATTAAATAATAATTTCTTTAATAATTAATATTTCCCTCTAAGATTTTATTGCGTTTTTACCAATAAAAATAAATTTTTATATTTATGTTTGATACTAAACTATTTTTATAGTTTATGTTTTTGAAAAATTTAATAGGAATTTATATTAACTGTATTCATATATATTTTTTTATTTGACAATTCTTGCAAGCCTTATACTGCATTTCAAACATGATAAATATATTTTAATTATTTGTAATATTATTTGCATATTGCGATCAAAAAGATTCAAAAATATATTTTACAAATTTCCTGCAGTATTTTACTGTTAGATTTAAATATACTAAAGAATACTAACAGGATTATTTAAATTTTAAAAAAAACCTCTTACATTTTAAATCAGTAAAATTTCAAATATGTTTGATTTCGTTAAGATTAACAATTTTAACATTCCAAATAGAAACAGTTTTTCTAAATTATTATCTAAATTAATCAAAAAAAATATCATTATGTAAAATTATCATATTCTTTCAATAAATAATCTTTTTTTTTCCGCAGAATAAATATTGCGATTTCTTGGTTTGTTCTATTTCATTTAAAAAAGGATGGAAAATAGTTTTAAAACTCAAAACCAAACCAGCCATATATTTTTTAATAAAATTTATCCATCATTTCCAATTTTAACGAATTTCATACTTTTTAAATGATTAAAAACTTTTAGTATCCATTTATGTAACCCATGATTTTTAAAGTATTTGAAAGACTTTTAGCATTTAAAAAATATTCTATTTTAAAAATACTGATTATATAAAATTAATCGAAATATTTTCATATAATTCTTGTTTCTGAAATGATTATAGAATCTGCAATAACGTTAAAAATCCAATATTGATAAATATTTAAATTAGGTATTAGGCTAAATTTATAAAATATGCTGAGGAATATTAATATGAGATTTATAATATCATTTACCAAATGTGTAAAGTGTTTTTAGCTTAAATGAAAACAATGTTATTTTATGAGGAACATTATCCTTACATTTTAATTTTGATATTTCCTTCAAAATATTTCAGTAATAAGCATTGCATTTACTCTTAATTTTACCATAATTGGTAATACATTTAGTTAATTTCAATCATGCATTAATTAAAAGTCACATTTATTCAAAGATTTTTTGAGATAGCCATTGTTGAAAAATATAGCATAATGTGCAGTTAATCAAGGCATTTATATTGTCAGATAAGCAATTTATTATAAAATTTTAAAAGGCAAATATTTCAAGTAAAGCTTATTATTTAATTTTACTTTAATTATAACAAATATTTATTAACATACATACTTATAAATATAATATAAACTTTCTGAAACTTTTTAATATGAATTATTTAGCTTTAAAAAGAGATTTATTTACAGTTTTTGTTTCTCCTTACGGATTTTTCTCTTAATGCAAAGCGTCTACTTAACCATTCCTTAAAATTTTTTAGAATTTGAATATGCTACTATATTTATTTAAGCATATATTTTACTAGAATTAATAAATTGATATTTTTACCAATTAACCTGCAAATGTAATTTTGTTTTTCCTAATTTTAAAATTAAATAGATATTAAAATAGTTAAAACGTCTTTCTAAAATATTTAAGAATATTGAAATATATTTTTCCGATAAAAGCAAGCAATTTCCATGTTATTATTTCTTTTTACAAAAATGTGAATTATGTATTATATGCTTCTTAAAAGTCAACATTACTTATATTTAATTTTAATGTTTTACTGCCTCTGTACTATTTCTACAATCTAGCCCCTTTATTCATTTAAAATAGGAAAATAAATTATTTTTTTAATGAATAATATATTTAGCAAGTATTGACCCATATAATTATATATATAGAAATTAGAAAACAATTTACAAATTAAATTAAATTTTTATAGTCCTATTTATTTTTAATAATAATAATAATAAATAATAAGTTATTCATTTAATTTTTAAAGTAATAAAACAATTCCATCTTAAATTTCTACGTCATTCAGTAACCATGGTAACTAGACTACTTCCGTTTCTGTTACCAAACAATCTGTTTCTCGATCTAACCTTTACTTCGAAGTTTAAAATTTCGTGCATCTTTCTCGAGCGGGAAATTTCACCGGAGTCATCCATGGTTCTTGCTTTCAACACATCACGCAAACTTTTTAACCTCGATATTAAAGTAGTACTTCCAAAACGGTTTACTTTCCAGATGCCTTTCTTGCTTACAAATATTTTTAGAAAGGAAACTGTATTGTAAAAAAAATTCAATATGTGTTATTAAGTTGATTTATTAAATTTATTAAAACACATTCTAAAGATTCTCGATGTTAAATATATTTCAAAAGATTTAAAATTTAAAAACAAACCGCACCATAATTAATATTATGAAATGCAGTTAACAGATATTTTAAACTTGCTACTTTTCATTTCTTTTTTACTTATTAGGTATTTTATATTATTAGATTTTTATTGCTGAAAAGACATGGTATAATAGAAATAAGGAAAATATTAAATGGTAAATATAAAATTTTGTTATGATAATAGGGTTATGCCTCTGGATAAAAGTCTATTCTAATCTGATTTTGTATAGATTAATCTAAAGTCTATTCTAATCTGATTTTGTATAGATTAATCTAAAGTCTATTCTGATCTGATTTTGCATAGATTTCTTCTTTGATAAGTTCAAGTTAAAGTGTGACATTTATTTGATGACAAATTAAATATTAGAGATATAGTGTAAATATTATTACGTAATTCATTACAACTACAGTACAAAAGTAGTTACATTATATTAAAGCAAATTTTCAATTTACGTAAAATTTGATATTCTCTGTTGATAATAAAATTATCCATCTGAAATATGGTCACATATCCGGTATAACCACAAATATAGAATCCTATTTAAAATACATAATTTTATTTTTTATTGTTCCAAAAGATGTCACAGAATTGCAGACTCTTATTTAGAACATTTATTTTTCATTTCTAAATAGAAATGTAGTCTATTCAGAAGAACTATTTTAGTGTGAAGTACGAATAATTTTTGTTTGATCTATTGGACATCTAAGGTACGATATAAATAATTTAAAATACTAATTTTTTAATATCATGTAAAGATATTGTTGTTGGATCATCATTGTTTACGAACTAATTTGCTTTAAAACTAGAATTCTCTGGGATTTCTATGTCCGTTTCAAAGCTTTTACTTTTTTAAGCACTGAGCAAAATGTAAAAAAAAAAAATAAAATAAAAAAAAAAAAAAAATACGAAAGAAATAGGCTCGGTTTACCATTTGATAAAATCAACGCGCGTAAAATTTGCTGAAAGTTAATTGAAATGGGTTATCCTTGTCTGGTGCCGCCACAGTTACGAATCACTATTTTAAGGAACTAACAGATATTCCCTACGCCATTTTTTATAATCTGACACCTATAATTTAAAAAATTTAAAACTTAAGAATGTGTGTAATATAATTCGAACTAAAATAAAGATAAGTATATTTATTAGTAATAGTCCTGAGAAATGATACTTAGTATAGATAATTAGAAATCAACAAAAGGCTAAATAAATTAATTGTGTTAATAGCAATTACTACATGCAAATAATTTATTAAGTATTAATGAATTTATTAATTTATTATTATGATTTAATTAATTGAATGACTGGTTTCAAGATTTTTTTAATTATTATGCCTCTTAATATGATTAGTAAAGCAGAAAAATGAACGAAAACAGTTTAAGATTTCTTGAAATTTCGTACGTTTGATGAGCAAATTTCTATTTTGCAGATAAATTTATTGTAAATATTCTCGTTTTATGCTTATATTGAAAATGTTTTTCTTTAATTAGTTGAGGGTTTCTTTTACTTAGGTGTGGCTAATGTAAAAGAAATTTATTATAACCATACAAAATTTAAGTATATGGCTTAAGATCTACAGATATAAGTTTCTCTATGAATACAAAAAAATTTGGTATTTATTGAAAATACATTATAGAATTGACGATATATCTTCAACATAAAATGTAATAAGAAATGATGAAGTGCAAATAAATTTCTGCTCGATTAGCTTCATCACTGACATTTGTACCAACACTGTCTCTATTTTCTGGTGAATGATAGTGTAAGCAATTGTTTTCATTGTATTTTAATGCATAAAAAAAGAATTTTTATTAATTATATTAATATATTCATAACATATCAAGTAAACTTAAATGGATCTCAGGTTTCAGGAATTTCTCCCTCTCTGATCCGTTGCCACAAAGCCGCCGTGTTTCATATTATATATATATATATATATATATATATATATATATATATATATATATATATATATATATATATATATATATATATATATATATATATATATATATATATATATATATATATATTATATACAACAAGTGATAACAAAATTTTCGTCTGCATATATACTGAGAAATTCTCTCCATATTTAGAACAATCATCTCTGACAGCACTAACAACATTTATATATCTAGGTACTACAAAGGATGGCATGTTCAAATACTGTTGCTCATTCAAGTTCATATGCGCATGCACAGTTCACTAATTGCTTACAATAATAAATTTCAATCACTCGGCAACTACTGACTAGACGTTTTCTATTGTTGAGTGTCTGGGGAACATGCTACGGTTGGATAGCAGTCGAACATTTTCTGTACATAAAAGTTTCTAAAAGTTGGTATAATAAAGTTAAATATTAGGCCGCTAAGACGATCAATTTCGCAGAACTAGAGTAAAAGTTGTGAAGCCCGGTGGCTTAGTGGTACCGTTTCACGCTCCAAAGGCACAAATTCGAGGTTTGATCCGCGGGCTGGGCCAGGCTTATCCTTTCATCCCTTCAGTGGGTCGATAAACTGAGTACTAAGCATTCTTGGGAATTAAACACTGGGAGTTTAGGCTGATTGTTAACCGAACGTTAGGCTGACCACCTAATGGTGACATATGCTTTTCACCCCCAAGGTCTCTCGGTCAACAAAACTGAGATGGGCACTGTAGGCCTTGGCCTACATGGCTGTCGTGCCACAGAGTTTAGTTTAATTTAGAATAAAAATTAGAACCTTATCCCAACCGAAAAGTAATTGCCACTTTTTAATCAAGAGGCAACAGAGAATTGAATCTAATCATACTGGCCTATCACATAGAATAATCCATACCATTATTCTCTGCGATACGATGAAACTTAATGTCGACAGAATATTCTTTGTTCTCTATTAAAGTTAGAATTATGATGGTAAATAGTTCTCCTCCTTCCTATAAGATAAATTATAACGTTCTCCGTTCGAACAAATTTTGTGTGTGGAAAACAGTTTTTTCATTTAAATATATTTTAGATGTCACTAGAGGTGACAGTTTTAAAGTTAATTCTTTGCATATCGTTGCATCTTCTTATTAGTAAATTTCCAGTGTATAGAATGTCACTTTCTTGGTTTTCATGGCCAGACGTTAATTAATCCGATTGTACATTTTGATAAGAGCAATAATAATACAGTGTAATAAAACTGCCTTCATAAAAAGCCTTCATAATTTTTTTTAAATTGATATTTTATAGCATCTTTATAATATCTGTTTATTAATTTTTATTTCATTTGACATTGTTAGACCAATAATTTTAATTTTTCTGGTTTGTAAATATAAAAAACTTTTATCAACGAATATATTTATCGGAAATATATGAATTTAATAAATTTCTTATTCAACAGAGAGAGAGAGTATATATATATATATATATATATATATAATTTATATAATTTATTATCTTATAATTAATTACATCTTCATAAGAGTAAAAATGCCGAAAATATTTTAAAATCAAATAATAAAGCTTTTGTTACACTCATAAAACTTCACTTAGAATAAACTAAAACTGTAATTCTATATCGGTTGAGCATCAATCTTCAGAGACTTTATTTCACTTCATTTTTCTCTTAACAAGCAAACATTTGATATATTTTATACCCAATGAATAATTCAGCGTTTTTGTTACATTGGCGACATGGGACAAATGAAATTCAGCTTGCATTGTTATCAACTAGCAATTTTGGCGAAACAATCAATTTATGTGACCCTGTAGGAAATTAAAACCTTTGCAGCCAGGCAAAAGAGGACAATGTTGATATCTTCCTTCGGGAAGAAATAATCGACCGACCTTGAAAAATAAAAGTTATTTGCAATCGAAACGGAAGCCAACTACTGTAAACATCTTTGCTATCCGGTTTACCAGAGAAAGGTACCATGAACAGAATTCTCGATTAATTTAGAAGATTCTCTATCCTTTTTATAGATCATAGTACTGAGAACGTAGCTCCATCCTGCCACATGAACCCGTGATAAACATTGTTTGCAAGATCTTTTTTTTTCGCGTCCTCCTAACATGTGACATTTCTCGAGTGATTCTTAACTGCAAAATAATTGTCGTTCTAATATTTTTCGTCTAGTCCTTTATGACTTTCAGTATTTCGCTTTGAAGAACAATAATTAGAAGCAAATTTTCTAATATATAGTTAGCAGGAACATTAATAAACCTGATAACATATATTAAATTTAATATTTAAACGTTAGTGTGAACTAAATTGTTCGTCGGTGTCCTTGAAAAATAACATATGCAAAGTGTGATATTTGTTCAAGAGAAAAGTAATTTTTAAGTTCAGTTGTAAGTGTATTAAATACACATACATAGCTTTAATATTTTCACCAATAAATGTTATAGTACATATATCAAGCTGCAAATTCAAAAATCAAGTATGTAAAATCAAGGTGTACCAGAAACCAAGGTAAATTGAATATTATGCTGCTGACGATTATCTGGAGTAAAATCCAAAGAATTAATGTTTGTTGAAGCCAAAGAAAAAGTTGGTGGCGATAAATGGTATCTAACACCCATCGATGTGATTTTGAACCTGAATCTAAGTTAATTAATTAAGAAAAATATCAATTCAATGTTATATCATTCGCTTTATAAATCAAATTTAATAATAATTAATTCATCAGCAAACTATATTTTTTATTTGGACTCACAATTTTTAATTGATATGAAACTTATAAATTGAGAGAGTTTTAAATAAAATGTACATTTGATTTTAGTCATTCTTTTTATACATGAATCTAAAATTAAAAGAAAATATGCTATTGCTATAAAAATATTAATTGATTGGTATCGTTTTAAAGTAGATTTATATATATATATATATATATATATATATATATATATATATATATATATATATATATATATATATATCTAAAAAATCTGGTTCAATAATACTAATATCAAAATATTTTGGTTATATTTTTAAGACACAATTTTTTTCAAATTTCAGCTTTATAAATTTGAATTCTCTTATTTTTTAAAATTTAAATTTTAGTCTTTTAAAATAAATATTTAAGAATATTTCTTTGTCGCTAAAAAATTACGTAAAAATTTTTCGTTATTATTTAAGGATATTGAGTTAATATTTGCAAATAACCTAAAGAACAGCAACTAATTTTCCATAAAAATAATGCACCTGTTTTAAGTATCATTCTAAAGCTAAATTTTTCTATGAAATATAAAACTTTATATAACAGAATTTTGATATTTTTTATTTATATAATATTAATTTTTTGTGAGAAACAGTTTTGTACTAAGAACTATTTTTATGAGATTTTTATAAAATTTCTATTTTATTGGAAATCTTCCCGAAAAGCATCTATAATATTACTTTCGTAAGAAAATAATATAATAAAAGGAAATATAAAAGTAAGAAAGACATTTTATGAATAATAAAGAGTTTATCTTGGAGAATCGGTACATATTGAAAAATTGATACACACCCTTTTATTTTTGATATCTCCAAATTTCTTTATACTTAAGAAATACTTATTCATAAAAATAGAATATTGAATAATATGAATTGAAAGGTCACCGAAATTTTATATTTCAAACATCAATAATGTAATCTTTGAATAAAATAAAAGATATTTGAATGGTTTCATTCAAATTCAAATGCTCTGTAAATTAAGAAAGAAATTAAGTGTAAAAAAAAAAGAAATATTGATAATAAAGACATCCAATTGTATATATTTCTATGCTGTACAGAAATTAAATTTAAAGAACAATTGATGTTGATAATTGTTTAAGATCCTAAATAAATAATTGTCAGTATACATGTACGAAAGATATTTTAAAATAGTAATTTTATGTGTCTGTATATTATACTGACACTGTAAAATAGGTAATTGACCATTTTGAACTGAAATATCCTCAGAAAATTATCTCTTGTAATTTTTTAACTAACAGGATGAAATTTATATAATATCTGTTAGCATAAATTCTTATAAAAAAATGAAAAAGACTTATGGAAAGAAAAGAAAGATGCGCTAATCATTGAAAAAATTAATCTTATTTTGTAAATTTTAATTTTAGTAATGATTAGCATGCAATGAAAAAACAAAAACTAATTCCAAGTAAACTGATTATTTAAAAAAAATTCTTTTAAAATAATTACATAAAGTTTCAAATAAAGTAATTTTCCTAAATTAAAAATCTAGTTTTTTTTATAGGAAAAAAATGGTAGAATAATTAGTCTTTTTTATTAAATTGCCATTGAAAATATTTTTATTCATTAATATTCACAATAATGAATAACTACAAATCCAGTAAAGTGAAAACCAACTGAAATGCATAGTATTACTTTTCACAAACCAAGACAAATTTCCAGTAATTTTTAATAATTTTCTTTACGCGCGTTTTAAAAGATTGTAATAGCATCAAACGACTTTAATATCTTTTTTTTCCTATTCAATCACATTTATTTATAAATAACTAGCATGTGCTTCAAATTATTCCTTAAAATTATTGTGGGTTGAAGAAGCTTTATTTTAATATGAATTCTTATTAAATAAATGAAATTAAAATAGATTCTATAAATAATCAATATTGTGCATTAAAACATTTTAATTAACAACAAAAACGATATTAATACTATATTTGTTAATAAAAACATATTCGATTTTAGATAATTCTTTATACATTTTGTGTTTTCACATATTTTTTTAAGACTAATTTTCGTAACTCTAATTATTTTAACAAAAATCTTAAGATTTAATTCGATTTTAAAACGTTCAACATATACATAATTCACATTTTAAACGTTTTCAAAGTGTAAAAATAATTAAATCTGAAACATTGAATTAATAAATTTCTTCAATCCAATTAAAAATAAATCCCGCTGATTTATCGCCAAGTTCATCACCTTTTCACCGGTTGTTAATTGGGCTCCACACCTAAACACCAGTTAAGGTGCAATATTTCCAAGACTTGTATGTTTAGAAGTCCCAGACAGCTACTTTGGATTCCACTTCACATGTTTCTGGCGCCACCCGACTTTTCAAGAGCATAAATAAAAGATGAACTGAATCGCATGAGGGAGAAAACATAACCGAACCGAGACATTTTTGGCACGAATAAATGGAGCTCTATCATATTTTTCTTTGGCAATGACAATGTAGAATTCATTGTTATCTCAATTTTTATTTCTATGTGTATTATCCCAAATGAAATTGTCATAATATGCGTATAAATCTCTCTAATACCTTTTTATTTTAATAAATGTATCTGAAAAAATATATATATTCCAAAATGTTATTTGTGGGCATTTTTGAATTTAGGATATTTTACCATCACGATGTTCAACTAGTGACAGAATTTAAGCCATGCGTGATTTTAAAATTTATATTACATGATATGTTTTAGAATTTATTTTCAAAAAAATGTTTGAATTTTAATATTTCTAAATGAAAGAATAAATTCGTGAGTGTGTGTGTGTTATGCATTATCTTTTGATTATATTCAAAAATATTTTTTAAAAAAATAATATCTAAATAACACAATGTTCTTCTCAAAATGCAATTATTGAACACGTCTGAAATTTAAATTATGCTGAAATGCACACAAAAATTTTTCTAATAACACTGAGGAAATAAAAGCCTAGATTTTAAATTTTTTTGAAGAAAAAGAAAAATTAGATTTTAAAATTTGTTCATGAATATAAAAATGCTTTCCCCTTTTGATTAACTAAATAAATTATCTTACTTTAATTTGTTAACTTGAATTTAAAAATTTTTATAAATATTATTTCAACTATGTTTACGAAATTCTCAGAAAAATTATAGAGTAGCTTAATCATTACATAATCTTTACAATTTCTGGAGTTAATGATACGCATTTCATCAACAGGGCATTAGAAAAAAATGATATATATTTCAAAAGGAAAAATCAAACATTAACTTATTGCTATCTAATTTATTGTATCATTATTTATTTCAAAGAATTACACTAAATATTTAATAAAATGTTTCATTGCTAACATTCTATTATACAGTTTAATATCTATTTGAAAGCTTGCTAATATATTAATTAAATTATTATATAAATATTAAAACGTGAAAAATTTGACAAAGCTAAGATATATATATGAAAAGATAAAAACAAGAATGAATATTGGTCATTTGAATTTATTTTTCAAATTTTGTGTTTCATTTTATTTAATTTGTTAATCAAGCATTTTACAAGAAGTTTCTAAATGAAAACCTTAATTTATATTTTTTATCAGTTACTCTTGGAATATCTTTTTAAATATTCAGTGATATTTTAAAACGAGAAAAAATTATTGATAATAAAAATTCAAAAAATGTTTAGCTACACGAAAATATATAATTGTAAATCAAATAGTGATCTTTCTTAATAAGTGTTGAACTTACTTTTTTTTTAAAGTATTTTTCCCTTTTTGTCATAGTAAGGGAAGTGTACTTTTTAACTCGCTTATTATATTCTCATTTGGAGCAATTTTTTTAAAAAGTATCTTATGTATTCATTAAAAAAAATACAAACATTGAAAAAGAAAAAAAGCCGGCAAGTTGACAATTTGTCCCGCCATTTCACGGTGGTGGAAACGCCTGCTTGCAAACAGTTTATTCACGTGAAAGAAAATACGGATTGTTTACAATGGGAAGTGTACTATTTTTATTCTCTGCGACAATGTGGCTCGCACGAGTTAGTGTCGCGAAGAAAAAAAAATTTTGCCGTTTGAAACTTTCAAAGATATAAATACCGAATGAATAAATTATTACTTTTATTTAACTCCTCGAAAGAAATGGGGCTTTCTCAGTGGGCATAATAGTGAATAAACAATGTCCTCTGTAATCGGAGGACGGCACTAAGCAATTTGAAAGAGTCAATAAATTTGCAAGTGAAACCCATATCTCCTCTAATAACGAGCTCTTAATTCGAGTCGCGTTGCCATCGAGGACTGCATTCTGAGAAATGGGCGCGGTCAATTGATGATCCCGGTCGGGGAACAAAGGGCACGTGTTTTGTGAAGCTTGTTTCGATGCATTGATAAAAATGCGGTTATGTGTGTTCAAGGGCCATTGAAAGCCGAATGTTATAACAGTTCAATCGACATCTAATGCGCCTCAAGTCATCGGCATGTTTTTAAGTGTTTTTATTGGCGGTTAAATAACTTCTTGTAGCCAATTGAAGCAGAGATACATGAATGAAGAAATATGTTTCTTTATTGAAATAGTATGAGGTAGAGGTTTCGATTTTAGCTGGGCAGACTGAGTGGAGCACATATATTGGCAAAAGGATGTATTTTAAACAGTCGGGCTCTTACACTTCTTTAATATATTTATTTAAATTTATCCAACAATGTGTTGAAAGAAGGAAATCCATTTGGGTATCACTGAAACTAATTCAGAGTAATACTTTTTATTGAAACATTCAAATGTATTTTATTTTTTCTTTCAAAGATTTAGATAGAGCCTTTTCTCCTGCTTCAAGAATTTAAAATATTATTTAATTAAATATTATTATTTAATTAAATTTAAATTATTATTATTTAATTTCTCCTGCTTCAAGAATTTAAAATATTATTTAATTAAAAAACATAAAATCCACTTTTCTTTTTAGCAATAAGTTATTAAATAATACTATACACTTTTATTAAAGACAAAAATAAAATTTAATGCACCAAAACTCCTGGCAAAATGTGTTGCAAGAATCCAAATAACAACTCAGAAAATGAAATAAGGACTAAATCAAATTTCTGTATAAATTTTAAACTCATCGAAGGTTTTTTTTTTTAAATATAAAATTTCATTTCATTTTTTGTTTAGAATATTTTTATTTCTTAAATATGTGCTTGTACCATGTCTTTCTACAAAATATATAAATTCTCTAATTTTCATGAATATATTAGCGAAATATCTAAATGTGACCTTTTCCTTAATGGAAATATGGAAATTATGCTGTACCATTTAATTTAAATTTTCAGAGATTTAATTAATTATTTGGGTAAAAAGTCTTATATTTTCTTTATTTAATCCAAACAAAATATAACTATTTTCTTATAGAACTTGCAGGTAAATTTTCCTGAAATAAGTTCATTTCGCTCACAGATTTTATTACACGTTTTATAACTTTCTGTGATTGTAGAAAGATAAAATAAGAATTTGAAGTTGCTAAAATGAAGTACCACATTTCTTAAGGTCTTACTAAAAAATTGTTATTTCCAGAAATCACATTTTCTGCACAATATACTTTCTTTTAATTTAAAGTTTTAGTCATATGATCTTCACGTTGGAAGTTTTGTAAAATGACTTAAGAAATCAAAAAATATAAATATTATAAATGCAAATTATTTTTAGAAATGGGTATTAATAGATTATTAGTATCGGAAGGACAAAGTTTGTTATGAATTCAATGGATAAAAAATGTTTTTCATTTGATTCAAAATTATTATTTACAGTATAATACAGCATGTATTAAAAAAGTATTGAGAAAACTACTTAGTGATTCCTATTATGTGATACTTATCTGATACTTATCTGAGTTATGTGATACTTATCTGATACTTATCTGAGTTATGTGATACTTATCTTTTTTTAATAAATCAAATATTTATAAATTCAAAGCAAAGTAGATTCGTTGAAGATTTATTAGAATCTGAATCTTATTTATATTGAATTTTCTTCAGTTAATGACATCAAAAAAAAATATCAAATTTAAATAATTTTTGGGACGCAAACAATTAATATATTATTAAATAGTAATATATTTTATTATTTTTTCTTAAAAATAAATAGGGCATGATTCTTGGATGATTCTATAAGAAATTTGGTTGATAAGTTTCATTGTTTGATGTTTTACTAATCAGATAACGGGAAATGTTGTTTCTCAAATGCATGGCCCATTAAAGAAATCTGAAATGCGTATTCCAAATATTCTTTACTTTAATTAAATTCACACTCGAATTTCGTTGTAAAACAATTAGAAATTTCCAGTATTCATGTGCACAAATTATACTTGACAATAAGAGGAATACATTGCATAAAATTTTGCAATTGTGAGAAAATTAAGATCAAATTAATAAAATTGGATCTTAATTGTAATTGTAATTAAAACTTTAAAAAAGCCACTTTATTCATTCTGATTGTAAGATGCCAATTTATTTTTACTAATCAGCCTGATAATAAATGTTTTTGTAAAAAAATGATATTATACTTTAAAAATGCTTTTTCTTTTCTTTTTAAAAAATATTTGAATCTTTAGCAATTTTCATCCGTATCATGTGAAGTGATGTAAGCCTTCAATCTTATTAATATGTAATTCAATATCTTTAGGTTTGCAGAGACAATTCATCTACACACTAAAAAAATATATTCGTATTAGCCTTAGCCATATAAACATATAAAGTAAAGTCGATTGTACTTAATACCATTGTTGCAAGTAGCTACAATCAGTCGCAGTAGCAAAATATTTGATGTGAGACAAATATTAATGAATGAAAAAGTAATTTTATATCAATTAATGGTTTTTTGCATTATATATATGTATATATATGTATATATATATATATATATATATATATATATATATATATATATATATATATATATATATATATATATATATATATATATATATATATATATATATTTGACAACATTTTAAAAACACTGAATGTTATCAAAATATTGGAAATCAATACATTTTATTAAAAAAGAGAAAAAATGTAGACAAATATGCATTTGAACAATTTATGCAAACAAAAGGAAGCATAAACATACTACTTAAGAAGTAATCAAAATACATGTCTCTTACAAATTTACAGACACATTTATCGAGAAAATCATTTAAATATTTTTGTTTCTTTGCCTTTAAATATTTATTTATTAAGATTTGACGCTTTTCTGGAATTCAGACATCGTGGATAAACTGCTTCCATGTAATTGAGTGTTTACTGTAGATATCGTAACTTTAGTATCAGTATCATATTAAGATAACTGTCGTTATTTAATAATTTTTTACCAATTTAATAATAATAATAATTAAACTATTAACTTTTTTGCCAATTTAATAATAAAATTATTCACTATTTTCTTTGCCAATAGCAAATATATTCAACCAATGGGGTTTGATTTTGCAGTTTTTAAAATTATTTGAAATTCAAGTTGCATTTACATTTCAATATGTTTTTCAATTCCTGATAAATTTTAAAATATTCATATTAAGATGCAAAATTTGTTTCAATGATTCAATTTGATTACGTCAACTAAATTTGAAATAATTTTGTTTTTATTTTATTAGTGACTATCATCTTTTGTACATAATTAAGGGATAAAAATACAATCTAGTTTTATGTGAATAAAAAACACAAATAAAGATAATGAAGTATTTAAATGAATATACACAGATCTACACAGATTTAAATTAATCTACATAAATCTACACAGATTTAAATTAATCTACACAGATATAAACAGATTTAAATTAATCTACACAAATCTACACAGATTTAAATTAATCTACACAGATCTACACAGATTTAAATGAATCTACACAGATTTTCACATCATGATGTCACGGAACTCAATATAATAGTATTTTAAAGTATAAAAATTAGTATCATTTGCAGTTTAAATTTCTAATGTTCAAAGTAATATATAATGTTTAAAATAAGCCACGTTTTTTACATATTTAAAACAAAGGAATAAATCATGAAAATTTCTTTCCATTGACTTGTGGATTTAAATATATCTTGCTTACTCTATCATACTTACTATTAAATTGTTTCAAATAAAAATTTAGGCATCTATACCAAACTGCGTTTACATGCATTTTGTTTAGAGTGTATTATATAAGTTATTATGTGCAGATTACTTTAACAGCTTATTTAATAAATAACTTATGACATAAATAAATCTGAAAGTTAATTATATGTAAATATTCAGTTTTTAATTAAATCATCATAATAATGATAGTTATACTTTTTCTCCTTGAATAACTCTTATACATGATTTGCTGATGACAGAATAGTTGTTGTGTATTAAAAAACTATAATTTCCTTTTTATTTTAGTTCCTCTTTATATAATTTTCTACTCTGAAAAGCATAAATTAATTATTATTCAACATATTACTAGTATAAATTTCAGTTTTCAAATAACAGTTTGCGAAATGCTTTTTTTAGATAATGAAAAATATGGAGAAATTATATTGAGAAAGTAAATCAAAAGTCATTAAAGGTATAAGATACAAATAAAAATTTGCTCTAAGAAAACAAATATTACATTATGACAGCTATGAAGAATCATTATATTATTTTAACACTAGTTTATTAAAATTATGCCTTCAACTAAAGTACATATTTAATAGTTTAATAAAATTTAAAATATATTTAAAGTATAGATTTCAAAATGTGGTTCATAATTTGAATAGATTTGTAATTTTTTTTGTTAACTATTATTTAAAAATCCATTTTCTGGTTATCTTACGTTTTTCTAGCACTCTAAGAAACAATCTCAAACTCAGTAAATTCTGCATTAAATTATGTATTATAAATAGTACATTTCTATCTAAATTATATATTGCGAAAAAATTGGAACATGGTACGTAAAATGCTGTAAACTGCAAATGATCTTTAAGACTGTGTATGTTTTTTTTTATATATAAGTTTATGCTGGGTGGTAAATGTAGCACTAAATTTAATAAAAGATTGAATTATTAAATTATACTTTTGCAACATTTTAAAGAATCAGTGTGATTAAATAATTATATGTTTACTTAAAAAACGATTTATTTATGAATTATAAATTTTTGAAATAGATTTTCTGCTTTTGTTTTCTTAATATTATGTAATATGTATATAGTTCACAAAAAAGAAGATAATTTAAGCTTATATTACATTATGATAATTATTTAATATTTTAATATTCTTCAATATATTTCATAGATATTCAAAAAAATTTTATTATTGCCGATAAAAAGTAGTTATTTTCAAAACAATCTTATATGGAAGTTTATAATATGTATAGTTTTGAATTATTCGTATAAATGAAATTGAAAATCCTCAATGATTGATTTATTTTATCACTGAAATAAAATCTTGAAAAAAATTTTGTAAATATCATTCTTTATTGGAATTCAATATGTATGATTATTATTTTAGATAATAATTATGTCTAATATATTCTTTATTAATGAAATGTATATGTATTATCTTATTAGCAAATGTATATAATATATCTTTTATATACATTTGCTCAAAAATTTAGGATAAATTACCCTGTTTAATGAGTAAGTAAACAATATATTCATCATAATAACATGTATGATAAATATAAATTTTTATCAATGGCATTTTATAAATATAATGAAAAGCTTGATCTAAATATACATTAGTTTTCAATATTTAAAACTGCCAATTTTAAAATATGTTGAAATTATCTCATCCTAGAAAAACAAGCGTATCTCAAAGATATAAAAGTTTCATTATAGTTTGTAAGTAAGTAATCAAATACTTTCAATATAACTTGTGAACACCATAATAAGAATAGTCAAGAACATATTAAGCTCACTTTTAAAAAATTATTATATTCTTTTATTGAAACTATGTGATTTTACATAAGAATAAATATGTTTGCATACTAAATAAGGGTAATCTGATTCCAGTAAACCAGCACACTCAGTCTTCTCAAAATAAGAGTAACCTTGGCGCGCTTTTACTCAAACTCATAATAAATTCACACAAACTACCCAAATAACTGAGGACACACTTCCCAAAATGCTAAGTATGCGTCTGCGAAAAGAAACGTTTTCTCTTCCTTTATCATACCAGGAGATAAGGGAGTCCCAACATTATGAGCTGGCTCTGCATCTATGAAACTGTCTTTTTAAGCCTAGAGTGCTTGTTGCAAAATGTTTCGGGAAGATATGCAGAGAATACTGGCGAGTGCTTTCAAAGACTGATAACCAGATTGTGGAAGAAGAAAATTGTACAGAGATGGTCCCCAAGATCTATAAGAAGGCAATAGCTGGAGACGATTCACCTTTTTTCTCTTTAGAAAATGTTTTTAATCAAGATCGATTGCTTCTACTGTTATTTTGAGAAGATAATGTTAAGTGGTGCCAGCGATATTTGAAAAAATGTCTTGGCGAAACTTTTAGAGAAAAATTTACTCTTTCAGAATGGAATTTCGAAAAGAATCACATATATTCTAACTTACAAATACATAATTTTATTTTCTAATTTATAGCATTTTAAAAAATTGACTATTATTTCGAAGTTTCCGTTTTCTAATAAACATTTCCTCGGAAGAACAGTTTTCTTTTAATGGTTTCGACTTCTTAAAATCTTCAAATATTTTTGAAGAAATATAAATGCTTAGAGAAATTGTTTACATGGAAAATCTTTATTACTTTTCTTACTCATGTTTAAGGGTATAGAAACATGAAAATTCATGTAAAATGATTACAATTTTGTCACCAATGGTTTCAATAATTTAAAACTTTCGAATATTTTTGAAGAAATGATAAATCCTCGGAAATTTTTTTCTACAAAATCTGTATTAGTTATTTTTTTACCTTTGATAAGGAGCATGAAAGCATAAACTCTCCTAAAATGCTCACAATTTTTCCAATTATTCTTAAAATTTGATACTTTTTTAGTAAAGTTTAACATTAGGATTTTTAATGAAGAAAAGTTATTTTTTTTATGATTTTACTACTGCTCAAAAAAAATTTAAGAAAAGAGTATTAAGAGAAGAGAGTTTTTTTAATAAATTTTTATAATTAAAATAAAAGTGAGTTTAAGCATTTATTATCAAAAGAAATTTCTTTTATTTATCTTAAAATGCCAAATGAATTCCAATGGTGTTACAAAACATTTCTTGCAAAACCAATTAAATAGTCCAATTAGAAGTAATAAAGAGTCATTTAAGTAAGTAATATTGTACTAAATAAGAAAAAATTTACTAGGAGTTAAAAATATTCCTTCAAAAACAGTTGAAAAGAAAAAAATCGTGAGAGTAAAATGAGTTGTTTTAGAGTTATTTCAATTCCATTAAAAATATAAGTGAAAAATTTAAAAATGTATCTTTACTTATTTAAAAATTCAGAGTGCATACTTTCTACTTTAAATATTTTCAGAAACAGCTCGATTAAAAGTTATTCCTAATTAAAATTCATTCTTGTTCTACGATTCTTAAAAAAAAAAGAAAATTTATAAAGTCTTAAGTTTCTTTCTCTCTCAACATGGATGCCAAAATAACTACAAATACCCTTAATTATTCTTAATAAATACATTTTAATTTTTTATTTTACTATTACTATTATTTTGAATATTTTCCAAGTAGTGAATAATGGTTGGTAAAAATCATTGTTTAATGTGCGACTGTAAATTAATAGGAATGAATTTTTGTGTGACATAGATAATCTACTTAGATAAATTGATCATGTATAATCCCTTTATTTATCCTTTAAAATGTGCATAAAGATTTTACCATTTTAATATTTTTTTACATTTTTAATTCAAGCATCAAATGTGAAAAATTGACATTTGACTTGCATAAGATGCATATTATTCAGATAGAAGGTAGTTATTTTGCTCATTCCAAATTTAATAAATGAAAGAATAAGTGAAAAATGATGTGAAGTAAAATATATTTTTAAACTAAAATACTCTCTGTCAGACTTATTTTCAAATAATTGAAAGACATGAGTTTTAAGCAAATAACTGTTAAATATAAAGTCTAAAATTCTCAAAGGCTCATTTAAATAGTTATTAGTTTTATTAGATTAAATCATGGCTTACCTATCTACAAATTCAAAGCTTCCAAACATACAATTTTAAACCAGCATCAGAGTATCAACATCATATTTTTCCATCATATATATTTTTCCAAAACAAGTGTCCTTAGAAATATTATGACTAGATTTGACTTGTAAATAAACAGTCTCTATAATAATGTTTCAGTTATCGACATTATTTATTTGAAAATATTTTAGTATTCTCAGTTTTTAAAAGCAACTAACTATAACCATATTTACCTTTATTTCATACAAAATTATTCCGTCGTTGAATAGTCAATTTTTAACTCTTTGGAAAAATTATTCTTTCGAAATCTTCAATCAGAAAGGTTTTATAGTGAAAAATAAAACTTCACACCGTTGGGAAAACCTTACTGATCTTTATGCTTCTGAAAGGAAATCACACAATATTATCCTGGGAACTTATTCCATGGTTTTTTTTATTTTCTTAAAACTGATATACCGCATTTCCTTCACTGAATTTCTTCTTTAAGTATTGATATTCTCTTTAGAGATCAGTTATACCGTTTTATATAAGAATCATTTGCAGTTCTTTATTGTTTGCAAGACTCTTGGTTTTAATAAAGGTTGCTGTAGCGTCTTCTTTATCGAGTAAAATTTAATATTTTTTCTCGAAGAAGGGAATGTGAACTGGTTGTGTTCACTCTGCTTTTCTTTTGAAGTGCATTTATTTCTTTGCTGAAGAATAGATGGCGGATTTCGAAACAAGAAACATTAAATGAGGTTAAAAAATAAAGCGTTTTATTTCAATGATAACTGAATATTTAAGCAAACTTCATATACCCCTTGGTTTTCTTCTAATAGAAAATGTGAAATTAAATTCAAATTTTAGATAAAAATGGTGTTTTTCTTTGATTTGAAATTTTAGATAAAAATGGTGTAAATCTTTTTGAGAACCAGAATTGAAAATTTCGCATAATTAGATACTTTGTTATAAAGTTTCAGAGAGTATTATAAAATATGTTGGAAAACATTGGCTTTTTTTACTAAGTAAAACTTTTCTGTGTTTTTATAAGAAAATATAATGTAGAAATTATTGGCTGAGAAGAAGTATATCTGTGAATTAATCTATTTTGTCACAGAAGCCAAGTAATGAAAATTCTAACGTGCTCATTGAACTTGTCTTCAAAAGTGGATGTTATGTCGGCGCCATTGTGACGGGCTCATTGCCATTTTCATTATCATAGTGTCGTAGGATTTTTCTAAAAAAATCTGGTTAGCGACCTTTCAGACTTTATAGATTATTTTACAAGAATTTATTTGGAGATCAGGTGCATGTGGAATTAAATAAAATGAGATGATTTTTTTTTAGAATAAAAATATTTCTTTCTTAATTTTCGCTTTTAGAAATTATTATTATTTGAAATAATTTATTAATACAATTTCAAATACAGTTTTAATTAATAAATAATAAATGTTATCATAATTCTACATTATGTTTATAAATAAAAGTTTTTGCTGTAAACTCTCTTTTTTTTATCAAAGTATTCTCTTAATAATAATGCTTTTCTAGGTACATAAATTTACAAAATAAATGAAGAATGAGAATTCTATAAAATATGTTTATATTAAATATTACATGAATGAAATCTAGTTAGATTCTTTAAAAATTATCTCATGTAAAATAAGAGTTTTAAAAACAATAAAGTTTCATTTGTTGTAAGCAGAATTAAGCAAAATAACGATTAAAAATAATTTGAGAAAAATCTCTCAGAAACAACTTTTCAATAAAAACCCTATACAAGTATAGAATAATCAATATAAAAAAGAAAATAATGTCTTATATATTGTTATATTTTTGTTAGTATAAATTTATGTATACAGTTCTAAAAGTAATTATAAGTCATGCAAAAAATTGCTAACAAATTGAAAATTTTTTAATAAAAATAGAAACAAATGTGTATGGGAAAATATTTCCTGAAAAGAAATTTTAGTTTTGTAATAAAAGAATAATTAAATAGGTATAGGCTGTGTATCAATCACGTTATTTTAAAAATAAACTTCTTACGAAAAATTATACATAGTGCGTATTAAAGAACTGTATGATTCGCGCAAATAAATCTGAATAAAATCATTTATAAAATTCCAAAACAATATGCAATCCTTAAAGTAAAAATGAAATTCTAATTTTAGAACTAATGAATTTTAGCTTCAGAAGAACACTGAAAACAAGATGTACCAGTGATACAGATTGTTAAAAATTATCAAAACTAAAACGAAATTTTCTAATTGAATTTCAATTTCCAATTGAAAATCAACTAATTGGAAGTTAAAGGTGAAGAATTGAAAACTTTAAAAAGAATTGGTTATCAAACCAATAATCACTTCAAAAAATACGAATGAATTAAATTTATTGAAAAACATGTCGTAACATGTCCTGCATTTTGTCTTCATGGACAATATTTTCTATTCATGCATCATAATAGAAAAAATTTGGAAAACTTTTATGTCCTCTCCAGATAAGCGAGTACGCAGAATGTAGACGAAGATCTTAAGATATAGAAATATTTTCTGACATTCCAGTGCACAAAGAAAATAAATTATTTGCCTTTGAAAGTGAGCCTAAAAGTGAAAAGGCTACATTGCATGAAAAAAGTAATATATGTCGTTTTCTTCAAAAGTACAAAGCTACTCAAGGCCATCAATTCGGAAGGACAGAAGTCACAGTTAATCAATACCCTTCCAAATGTTTTTCTGAAATTTTTCAAAAACGGAATGTTTGAGAATAAATGCATTTGCTCATTCCGTTTCTCATTCTCATTCTCTTTTTTTTTTTTTTTTTTTTTTTTTTTGAGACTGACTGATGAGTTTCTGGAAAAAAAGCAATAATAAAATATTCCTTTTATAATCTTACTATGTGTGATTTAGCTTACAAGGTAAAAGCTCTTCAGCTTTTCACGTGGATTTTTAGAGATCATAGTGTTATAAACTTGAAAAATGTAACCTAAATTAGGAAAAAGAATTCATGAATATATCAATAGTTTATTTTGTCATCAAAATTTTCCAGTTGTAAACATCTTTTTTTTCCCTTAATGAATAGCTTTATATACACATTTCACAATTTATCTCATTTATTCTGTTACTATTTATATATTTAACACTCATCACATATCTCGAACTTATCATATACGTCATATAATGCGCCATAATCTTATAGTATATTCATCATATACATCATATATATGGTGAGTATCATCCTTAATACTCTTCATATTCGTAAGGATAAATATTTCATAGTAAAAAAATTTTTCCATATTAATTTTTCTGGTTTATTAAATATAATATAATGTTGTATAAAATTATTTCCTACTCACACAATTTTAATAATTTTCTTTATATATATATATATTTACGTTTTTATTTAAATTAATGCATTTCTTAATAAATGCTTCAAAATTAATTTATATATATTAATTTATTTTAATTTCATTTTATACAATGAATGAATTTTTGTAGTAAAATATACATGACTTGGTTTAAACTTTACATTTAAATCACATATGAATAAAGAAAACATTATATTCTTTTCAAAATAAACTTCGTTAAGTTTTACTACGATTTTCTTCCACGTTGAAGTTTTATTTATATACCCAGAGAAATATTATAAGTTTCGTTCTGTTGATGCTTTCTCAGCAAAACAACTGTACCAAGTATGATATGATTTACCCCCTGTGACAAACCCAAAATGAGGTTTAGATTCTGAAAAAAAAACTTGCTCTTATTCAGACTCAAATAGTAAATGCTGTGAATACCGTCTGCGTGACTCAGAGAGATTTAATGGAAGAAATGTATTTACCCATGTACCAGTCATGCAATCACAATTTCAATTCGTCTTTGCTCCCTTTTCTCCCAATAACAGAAAAGTGTTGATATAAAGAGGTCTATTCGAGGGATATCTTACAAAACAGGATCGCATGAGTAAAATTTGCGAATGGATCTTTACACATAAGCTCTTATGAATGAGTTTTAGATGATAAGATCATTATTAAGTGAGAAAGTGAAGTTCGAAGAAATCTCGTATTTTAACATTAGCAGACATTTTTTGAAATAGATTTGTGGTAGGATTAAAGGAAATTATTTTTGATATACTATGTGCTAATCTTTTATGAAAGTCAAACATCCTACATTCATAATATTGTTTTTATCTTTTAAAATTAAGTTCTTGTAAAAGTGAGAGTTTTAAAACAGTTTTGTTTCGCCTACAATCACACAAAATTATTTTTGTCACAAAAATTTTTGATTTTAAGCTTAGAAGAAAATTGTATCATTAAACTTAGAAAAAAATATAGGAAAATCATAATTATGTTTAAAATATATGAAAATCATAATTGTGATTAAAATATATGAAAATCATAACTATGATTAAAGTATATGAAAATCATGAGAAATTGTACTCATTTGCTACCCAAATAATGTTTATATTTAATTACTTATAATTAAGCTCATATTTAAATTGAAACACATGCAATCAAATATCTAAAATATATTTGTATTCTAAAATATATGTGTATGAATATATAAATAAATATACTTGAATTCGTGATTTCTCTTTAAGATTTTTATGAATAAAACTTAATTTTAAGGGCAAAATGCTATTTATTTCGTGTTATATTTAAATACATATTTTTAAATTATATGAAAGTGAAATCGTCATAAATTTTTAAGTTTTTACAAAAAAAGTGATTTCTTTAGATGTTATTCCATATAGGTTGATTCAAATTATTTTGGTTTTCCTCTGAAGTACTTTCATTTTTACAGTATTCAATGGTTATAAGATAAATTCTATTAAGTTAATAGTGATAATTTTCATTATCTGTGATAATTTTTGTAACAATTGTGATAACCTTTTTTTTTTCATAAGCCAAATCATGACGGTATCAATATCCATATATCACGATTAGCGGCCATAGACTACTCATACAATTATTTAAGTTCTTCGAAAAAATTTTCTCAAACACAATTTAAGGTAATATTCTTAAGATATTTTACATGAGCTTTATTTAATAACTACTGTATACTGAACTTTCTTTTATCACCTAACCAGGAATTCTTTTATCACCTAACCACACACTTCCAGGAATATGATTAAAAATTTAATTTATTGACATGGGATGAAAAAAAATTAAAAAATAAGTGTAGTAATTAAGTTAAAAAAATTTAACTTAATTACGACACTTAATTTTTAGCTGAAATTGGTATGTATGTTAATAATATTAATTTTTTAGGCATGTTTATCGAATTTGGTCTTTAAATGTCAATTCTTACATAAAACAATTCATGCATAGTATTTACAATGGGGTACAGTAGAAATCCAACTATCCAGAACTCTATTTATCCGAATTGCTTTCAGAATTTCAGAAAAATAAATTAGACTGAAGAAAAGACGGAAGGTGAGAAAAAGGAAAAGGCTTAAGAAAAGGATAGGTAAGATAATAGGAGAAGATTAGAATGACGTGTCAGTTGAGGAATTCAGAAACCTTCTTTAGAAAATTCCTGCATGTCCAGAAGTTAGTGCTGTAGGTATAGGAGAATGGATTATGAGTGACAATGGATTCCATATTGTAAATGATGTGTGATCAACTTATTGAAAGTGCCTAAGAAAAAGATGAGCTTAATGTCCAAGTTGAAGCAGGCACAGAAGCATTAAATATTTGCTAGTTTTCAAATTGCTTTGAAGTGGATGGAGAATAATACCAAGTGTGATCGTATGCAGATTCTCTCAGTGGACAAAAACAAAAGAAGCTGTACTGTGACGGAATATGACTAGCAATGATTTTACTTACAGAACTGTACTAATGTACAGTACTTGTAAGTACCATAACGTGCAAAATGCTTGCTTTTTCATTGAATTATTTTTCAATGAATTCTTTTTATAGTGCTTTCTCCCATTTTCAACACACAATAATTAATGAAAATTGACTCTTTTTCGAAGAAATCCATTTAACCGAATTTTCGATTATTCGAAAGTGATCCGGTCCCAAATAATTCGGATGATTGAAGTTCAATTGTATAGTCAAAAACTATACTTTAAAAATTGGTATTTAATGATGTAATTCCTTTTTTTTTATTCTTACCTATACTGTGTTTGATTCAAAAACTTTTCGTGAATGAATTAACTGATATCATCGAAAATATACTACTGGCTATTAAAATTGCTACACCAGGAAGAAATGCAGATAACAAAATGATATTTATTGGACAAATATATTATACTAGAAATAACAAGTGATTAAATTTTCAAAAAATTTGGCTGGATATATAGATCCTGAGAAATCAGTACCCAGAACAACCACCTCTGGCAGTAATAACAGCAGTTATACGCATGAGCATTGAGTCAAACAGAAATTGGATTGCAGGTACAGGAACAGATGCCAATGCAGCTTCAACACGATGCCACAGTTCATCAACCGTAGTGACTGGCGTTTGATGACGAGCCAGTCGCTCGGCAACCATTGACCAGACGTTTTCTATTGGTGAAGGAACTGGAGAATGTGCTGGCCAGGGCAACAGCCGAACATGTTCCGTATCAAGGAAGGTCCGTACAATACCGACAACATGCGGTCGGGCATTATTCTTCTGAAATGTAGGGTTTCTCAGGGATCGAATAAAGGATAGAGCCACGGGTCGTAACACACCAGAAATATAACGTGCATTGTTCAAAGCACCGTCAATGCGAACAAGAGGTGACTGAGACATGTATCCAATGGCACCCCATACCATCACGCCAGGTGATGGGCCAGTGTGACAATGACGAATGCACGCTGCCAGTGTGCGTTCACCACGATTCCGCCAAACACGGATGCGACCATCATGATGCTGTACACACGTACAGCACGTTCTTCACGTTGCTACAGAACCTTGCTTCACGTTGCTGCAGCCATGGTCTCCGAGATGAGAGTCCATGCTGCTGCAAACGTCGTCGAACTGTTCGTGCAGACTCTTGTTGTCTTCCAAACCACCCCGTTTCTTGACTGACGGCTCGTGACGTGGTTGCACGATCCATTATGGCCATGCGGATAATATGTCTGCCTTCTCGGCTGCTAGTGATAGGTGGCCGTTGTGATACCGCATGGCGTTCCGTATTACCGTCCTGAACCCATCGATTCCATATTCTGCTAACAGTCATTGGATCTCGACCGACGCGGGAAGCAATACTGCGATAAGATAAACCGCAATCCCGGTACGCTACAATTCGACCTTTATCAAAGTCAGAAACGTGCTGGTACGCATTTCTCCTGCTTACACGAGGCATCACAACAACTTTTCACCAGGCAACAACGTTCAAATGCAATTTGTGTATGAGGAAACGGCTGAACAATTTCCTCATTTAAACACAATGTAGGTGTCGCTACTGGCTCCTGCTTTGTCTGAATGCCTGAAAAGCTAATCATTTGCTTATCACAGCACCTTCTTCTTTTCGTATAAATTTCACGTCTGTAACATGTCGCCTTCTTGGTAGAGCAATTTTAATGGCCAGTAGTGTATTTATTTTAACATAATCCACATATTCAACAAAAAGATATTCAACAATTGTACAGTTTTAAGGATTTTCAGAATTTACCATATCTGTGTTTTACAAATACATATTTGTTATTTCAGCTATTTCCTTCAAAACATTTTAAATATGTAACGTCCTGTAAAAATTATTGCTCATAAAAATCCCATGATTATGCAGATTAAGATTTATTCCTGAATTTCTCTCTAGCTCTTTTTATCCGTAAAGATGAACAAGAAACATAAATTCAAATTCCAAATTTTATGTGAGAATAGGGTAAAGCAAGTCCGCAGTGAATATATTATATGAAAACTTTCGTTGAAAACAAACACATTTGATTTGTTTTTCTTCCATAATAGTTTAAGGCAGTACATTTTTGGTTAAAACTGAATACATCAATCTACTTTTTCCAAAAAAAAATCATTTTGACACACTTTTGTAACTGGCTCTTAGGAGTTCTTATTATCCGTCAGAAAATTTCCATTCAAACTTAAAATAATTTTTGCTTATAAGGAAATTAGATAACATTCTTTCTCTTTTGCAAAAAGTGTTAATTTTACATTTCTAAGTGGAAAAAGAGTAGATGCAATGTTGATTTTATCAATGATCTACAGTCTTTTTTGAATTAACTTTTTCATATTAGCTTTAAATCTTTTCAAGTTTTAAACTTGAAAAGATTTTAAACCAATATTTCACTTTTAAACTCTATTTCTTCAAATAAATGTCAAAAATCTAACAGAAATAAATTAATTAAAATGCAATAATAATAATAATAATAATAAACAATATTTTAAATTGTATTAAAATTATTTCATAAATAATTTCTCATTTTCGTAAATGTTCGTTAAAATACATAAATATAAAAATATAAATTGAGTTATAAATTCCATAATTTTGTGAAAATAATACTTAAATAACGATATCTTTAAATAGGAATTTTAATTATTTTATTGGGTGTTGTTGAAATAGCCATGTTATTATTATATTATGTTTCTGTTATGTTATGTTATGTTGTTGCTGCATATTTCTTTAGATAAGAATATATATGTGTAATGTATTTTTAAGAAAGCATTCTTCATAAAATTGAGGTTTCAGGAAATTCCTTGAAAAAGAAAATTTTCTTGTTTTCAGGAAAATGGATAGATCAGATAAATCTAAATTTATTTAAAAGAAATCTTTTCGTGTATAATGTAGAATCAACTGTGGTATATAGACTAAAGAATCGATCTAGGAATTGATTTATGCAAGTGTTGAATAGTGTTTAGAGGATAATTGTGCCATTCTGCATAAAGGTATTGTGAAAGGTATGGGAGTGTTGTTGGTGGAGAGGATATCGTTTCCGTTTTGAAAGCTCTAAAATAAACCATTATAGTTCAAATATATTGAGGATAGGTGGCTGAGCTGGCCAAATCAGATGTTTAACTTCCTCCCCGTATTAATGAAACCATAACTGAACAAATACATCTGCACTGATGAATGCATTATCCTTTAAAATTCATTCTTCTGCTGGCAAGAAAGCTTGTATCTTAGAATGGACCTGGTCAGCTAAAATTTCTCCTTACTTTTCTCCAGTGATCAGAGTTATGTTTGATCTCAATATCATAATCTCAAATGGTATCTATATCATAGCATATCTACCTTCATGCTTGATAGTTGATGTTATGAATGGGCAAATAACCTGCCGATGCATTTGCACTGTTCTAAGGAAAAGTGTTAAAGACTCTTCGTAGATCATATTATTTTCTGTCACTTAATAATCCATAAGGTTTTGGGAGTGAGACACCACTGTACAAGATATTTGGCATTAACATCTGAGACAAGAGACTTGGGAATCACTACTCTGCCATAGATGTTCTGTTTAAGATGTCTCTCCTAATTGTAAGTTCCCCTAACTTATAAGAAGTCCTCCTAATTGTAATCATTGACTCTAGTATATCCAGATAGTGGTTGATTTTATGGTCACATTTGCTGCTGGTGTTTGCATTTTAGATATTAGAATTTTCCTTAATAACCGTTTGTCTCTTCATTGAGCTTCTCTTTCCCTCGACTATTTTGCTTTGCTGAGCTTGTCATGACATTCTGTGTGTATGCTGTCATGGCGTTCTTTGTGTATGCTATCATGACGTTCTGTGTGTATGCTGTCATGACGTTCTGTGTGTATGCTGTCATGACGTTCTGTGTGTATGCTGTCATGACGATCTGTGTGTATGCTGTCATGACGATCTGTGTGTATGCTGTCATGACGTTCTGTGTGTATGCTGTCATGACGTTCTGTGTGTATGCTGTCATGACGTTCTGTGTGTATGCTGTCATGACGTTCTGTGTGTATGCTGCCATGACGTTCTGTGTGTATGCTGCCATGACGTTCTGTGTGTATGCTGTCATGACGTTCTGTGTGTATGCTGTCATGACGTTCTGTGTGTATGCTGTCATGACGTTCTGTGTGTATGCTGTCATGACGTTCTGTGTGTATGCTGTCATGACGTTCTGTGTGTATGCTGTCATGACGTTCTGTGTGTATGCTGTCATGACGTTCTGTGTGTATGCTGTCATGACGTTCTGTGTGTATGCTGTCATGACGTTCTGTGTGTATGCTGTCATGACGTTCTGTGTGTATGCTGTCATGACGTTCTGTGTGTATGCTGTCATGACGTTCTGTGTGTATGCTGTCATGACGTTCTGTGTGTATGCTGTCATGACGTTCTGTGTGTATGCTGTCATGACGTTCTGTGTGTATGCTGTCATGACGTTCTGTGTGTATGCTGTCATGACTATGCACCGTAGCTCTATAAGTGCCTAAGAGTTTAAATGTTTCTGTCACATTTACTCCAGACAGAGTTCCTACAACTTGGCTTCTTTGAAATTCTAAGGGGTTCGACGTGCTTTGAAAAAAAATCAGATTTACAGAGCTTCAATAAAGCCATCACATACTACATATATTTAATTATAAAAGAATTGCATCTATTATAATATTCTAATGCTTATAAAGTACTTCAAAAACGTCACTTTTATCCACAAATATTTCCATTATTTTGATAACCACCTCTGTATATTTGTGAATAACATATTGTAACAGAAGTCAAGATTGAAGATTCGGATATTTATTAAATATTTTTATTCAGATGTATTATTGTTTTATAAGAAGCAAAATTACATATTACCCTTATAATAATTAAAATAAATATTATTTTATACAGGTTCATTAGAACGAATTTACAAAATATTAAATTTTACAATCGTCTTCATTTAATGAAAAGTTCCTTAAAAATTAATTTTAGTTTAAAAACATTAAGAATAATATTTTTGTTCCCAGGCTAAAATTAATTGAAGCAATGAATTACATAACATTATAAATAAGCTAATTACTGTCTAAGAAAAATAGTAGGAAAATATATAAATGCAAGACGTCACTTTTCACTCCATAGAACCCCCCCTTCCCCCTTTACTGTTCTTATGATTATTATAAATACTAAATGTATCAAACATCGGTTGTAATCTTACAGAAAACAAGATTAGAACTTTTAAAGATAATGTAACACATTATCTTTAAAAATTCTAAGTTAAAATGTTTTACATAACATTTTTTCTGCCATATTGATTTTTCCTAGCGAATTAAAATAATGCTGATGCACTTAATTAGATTCTATTCCATTAAAGTGAGTATTACAGAATAAAAATAACTTAATATTGCATAATGAAACCAAGTAAGTAAGAGATGTTTAATATATATTCTTAAGCATCACAAAAAAGTCTTCTTTCAAATCTATTTTCAAAATTTTCCCGTTCATTAGCATAAATTAAATAGTTTCTTTTAAGATCTTTAAGACTGAATTTTGCAATTTTAATATTAACTTTAATATTTTATTATACTTCATAAAATTTGAATTATTTTGCAAGATTACAATAGGTCCGTTTTCTCAACCCGACATTTATATATTTTCCATTTGATTTTATTTAAAACCTCCTTATATTGACACAAGAAACAGTCGCACCACGAGCATAAATCAACAGCATATGACACCAAGAGACAATCTCACTCTCATTCCGACGGCCCTGTCTAATTGGAATCCGTAAATCATGAGGAAGAACTGTCCTGGTTTGGCGCCAAATCCAATTTCATACTCTGCTAATAGGAAGTATTTGAGTTTGCGTCTAGCTGTCAAAGTTCTCAAATAAAATGACAAAAATTTTTAAGTTTGCAGAAAATCATTGTTTTAAAATGATGCAGTACAAGAACATTGTTTCTGCAGATTTATTTTAACATTACTTTATCTTCAGAGAAGAATATGTATTTTTAGTTTGACTGCTATAGTACAATCGATTCTATCCGATGTTAATATAAGTTGTTATCCAGCTAATAAGAAATTAACAGCTATTGTTATTAGTTACATTAATGTAATGCAATATAATAGAACAAAGTTTTCCATAATATATTATATTAATATAAGAATAAAAGTAAAAATCAGTGATAAAAATTTTGCAATACGTTGTTTCATTTTAAAAATATTTTATTATGTGAATGACAAAACCTTATTTTTATCTATAAAAAATAACATTTTTAGAATACATATTTTTTTTAAATAAAAGCAAGAAATTTAACCATAATGTATGAGCAATATATAATGTATCTATATGAAAAACTTCGTTAAAATTTCAAAAATATTTTTTGTATACAATATATTTTTATATAATGATTCGTGAGAAACATAACATTCGCATTTATAAATAAATAAGTTTTATTTTTAAATTAATGTTTTAGATAGGATCTTTTGCTTAAATTCAAATACAATTAATAAAATGATTTTTTATTAAATCATATTTAAAATACATTGAAATTAATTTAAATTAATTTCAATAATAGATTATATTATATTATTAATTTATTATAATATTTTATAAATACTGATTACCAAAGAATATATTGATAGTTTATTGACAAAAAGTAAAGATATCATCAAATTTTTTGGGTGGTAAGAATCACAAGGAGATCTTTCAATATAAGTGAAATATTGTTATTAGCATACATTCACTAGTGTTTAATCAGAATTTGTTCATTTTTTCACACATTAAACGAATAAAACTTTTTGCAGATATATATAAAAAATAAATACCTTTTATTACTATTTATCATTCATTTTTCATAGTTTTTTCTTATGCATTACAAAAAAAATTTCGATTGCATTAGAAACATTCAAAATAATAATATATATAAATAAAATTTTTTAATATATTGTTATTAATTTGAATATTTTAACTTACACAGTCCAATCACATTAATGAGACCATCTGACAAAAACCAGAACAATCACCTTTTTAAGAGCTACTGCTGCGAGACGTACATAAGAGTGTCAATTAGGTTACCGAAAATAATCATTGACATATTGGACTCCAATGCCATGACCATTTGCGCTAGATTATCCGAGTGAGGATCTGCGTCGTAAGCAAACCTATTAAGATGTTTTGGCAGATTTTCGTTTGAGTCAGGCGAGTTTGCCAGCTAGGGGAGAACGGTAAACTCACCCTGGAGTTCTACAAACCACGCACGAACACTGCCAGCTGCCTGACACCTCATATTGTCCTACTGGTTGATGCCATCATCCTGAGGAAAGACAATTCTCATATAGGGATGGACATGGTCCGCAAAGAAAGATCTGTACTTGTATGAATGCATTGTGCTTTCCACAATGATGAGTGAACCCAGAAAATGACAGGTAAACATTATTTATAGACTCCACATAATGTTCTTACCTTCAGTATGGACCGCTCTGGCAATGGTTGTAGAGTTTCAGAAGTTTGACGTCATATACACCATCATCCATCTGTCAGATGGAGCATAAAACATTACTGTCAGCGGAGATCTAGTTGCGGGGATCGCTTAAAAACTTCTGCCTTCGTCGCCTATGATCAACAGTCAGCATAGGGGCATTAACTAGGCACCTGCTTCGAAGTGTCAGACGTTGCAACGATCCTAAAAGCAGTTTGAAAGACACTGTCGGTAGCTCCTTGGTCCATCAGTTAGGTCAGTTGCTCAAAGATAGCAACACTGTGCCCCCAAACGCATCTCCGCAGCCATCGTTCAAATCAATCATCTATAGTCTGTGGTTTCAGTTGCACCAGCATACTTCCCTGTACCTAGCCCTGAGTTGGGCTCAACCAGTTAGATAAAAGCAGCTGGGTGGAATATTGGGATTTTGAAATAGAGACCAAGCAGAAAAACCCCAATACTTGACCTGGCACCCCCAGAGGTATAATTTCACTTGAAATATATTGTAACCACGACATATTTAACGTGCCCCATATGCCTTTAGCGAATGCTATGGATCTTTGGTTAAGCCGGGAATCAAATTCTCTACCTATCGATAATGAGAACGAAGTCCTAACTAACTATGACAAATCCCTATGGCTTGTAGTACGCCACTTTTTTCACGTCGCTGATTTTGGATTGTCCCAATTTGTCATGCACGGTATACTTTTACCACCGCAGTACATGAACAATTCGCAAAGTTAGAGGTTTCAAAAATATTTCCACCCTTGTCCGAAAGTCACCCTTTTCTGTAAATGTGGAGCAAAATAAATTTTTATAATAATAAAATTTGACAAAATAAACTTTTTTATTCTTTATTAAATAGTAATTACACGCCTATTGATTTATTGGTATATTCTATATATTTCCGATGATTTCTGTAGGAAAACAAGTTATATTTTAAAACATTATTTAAATATATGGTTATACTTTTTCTGATTTTTCCATATAACTCAAATAAAAAATTTTAATGTGTGGTATCAATATAAATAATAAAGAAAAATTAATATATATTTAATTTACTTAATTTGAGGTATGCATAATGATTGAAACCTTTTTAATGATGACATTTTATAATTAATAATATTTTTAAGATGAATAGATGAAAGTAAATCTATTACAGTGTAAGATGACAACTTAAACTGAAATTATCTATCACTTATGAAATTTCAATTTGAGAGGAAAATATTTCAAAGAAAGAGTTTTAATACCTCATAAACTCTATTGCTTATAATTAGAATCAGTTTCTTCTAAGTAAATTGGTAATAATGATTGAATAAGAATTTTTTTTTTCATTTTAAATCTGAATTTGATCATTATTATTTTTAAAAAAAATATCTGAGAGATTTTTTTTAAAAAACATTTATAGCCTTAAACAGCAATGTAAATCATTGATGGTTTGCACTCAGTTTTATTGGTTGGCTTGTTTATATTTCTATGATAATTTTTTACAATATTAGAAAAATTCGGTAGAGATCAATAGCTTAAAGTGGATGACAAATTACTACAAAAATCAGGTGACAAAGTGAAAAACCAACCAACCGACGAACTGTTGTATGGTAAACGATATCGCTAATTTAGCCGTTTCATTGCTTCATTTTTGTTGGTAGAATCAAGTACAAAAAAGTTAGCATATGAGAATGGAGTTGGGAAGAACAGTTTTTAGTTCTAATTCATCAATTATGCATTTCCATTTTCTCTATTGACATTTTCACTATTTTTCACTGGTGCTTCACTTCGGTAGACTTCACGGTGCAATGTATCTGATCAATCTGCCGCTGGATCTATGAAGGATTGGAAACAACAACAATTGACATATCAAGATATATTTTCAAAATGATTTAAAATTCATAATTTTCATGAAAACAAATTTTCAAAATTTTATCCATGTGTAATATACACGATAAAATAAAACAGAAATCGTAAAATATGTATAATAAAGAATAAATTAATAATGAAAATTTTAAAGGCTTGATGAAATGCTTGTTTTTGCAGCATCACAATCTTTCCTAAGGTTTTTCTTTCTTTTCCATATTTTCCTCTTCTCAAGTCTCTTCTAAATAAAATACTAAACCGATTACAATATTCTCTTTAATATTTACTGACATAAAAATATTAAATGGAAAACCTTGTCTTTTTTACAGATTCTGATCAATTAAATTGATTGAGTTTACAGTATTTAAACGTCTGCTATGGGCTCGTTCTTATATTTACAAACGTCATTTAAAAAAACTATAAAGCAGATGAAAGTTTTGTTACTGAGTCACGTAACAGTTAAATTCACTTAGGAAAATATAATCTAAAATAGACATCCACATACAGATCCAGTGTTCTCAATGCCAGTGCACTAAGTAAAATAAATTGTGTGCATTGATCAATATTTGCGTAAATCTGGTTGCAGAAACATTTCAAAATATTTTAAAATATCTTTGGTGGAGCTCTTAAAAATAAGCTACTTATTTCTGCAGCAAATGAAACTATATAAATTTTATTTAAAAGAAATTAATCATAAAATTTAAAATTTTTCCATTTCATATAAAGAAAAAATAAATATAATCAGATAAGTCTCATTTTTATATTCTGCAATAACTCTACTTATAAATATATCTGTATTGTAATATAAAATTGGTTACGCTAATATATGTTGATCTGGATTCTCTCTTTATAGAAAAAAAACTCAAAAACATATCTCGATAAAAGAAAATATAGTCTTCAAAATCATTACATTCACAACTTCTCATGCAGGTCAGAAATATGTAAACTTCTCTCACTTAAAGATTTACTTCAAAGATTATTTTTGATGTCTTTTAAATAAAAAAGTGAGAGTTAAATAGTTTACTCTCACATTATTCATGAACCGCATGTTATAAAATGTATTAGCAAAAATTCCTATAGAGTAAAACTTTGCATTTGAATTCCAGTTCGTGACCATGACAACCGTTCTCTAGAGAGACTGCGTCGCAAAGACATGGGTGGTCGACAGCTTACAAAATGCTTCAAAGACAGGCATATTTTAAAAGATAGAAAATTGTACGCACTTGTCAGAATATATGTCATGGCGCTTCTATCAAGCACTAATTTATCGTCCCTTTTTTCAGTTTACTCGAAATAAATGTGTTTTTATATTCATAACATTAACTTAGTTATAATAAAGTATTTGAAAAAGTATGCTTATCACCATGAAAGATTAATATCCTTACAATTATTATACATTTTATTAGATTAAATAGTCGTGTAACTATGAAGGCTTCTTTGTGAACAGATATGACTTCTTAATCTTTTTTGTGCTCTGACATAAGAACTTCTTGTATTTTGCCCTCAATTTAACATTAAGAGATGCTTGAGCTGAAGTTATTAAAAAAGGATTTAAAATTTATGTAAAATAATATTTCTAAATTCCTTTAATAGATTCCCAAAATTAATTTCATACTCTATACCTTCAATTTAGACCAAGTCTTGCAAATTTTTAGCGTTTTTTCTTATTATTATTAGTTTATCCAGAAAATCTATATTACTTCATTGTCTGAAGACTTTTAAATTATATCGGATTTTTCATAGATTTTTTCCTCTTATATTCCTTGATGTTTTTTGATCTCACCAACTGTTTCTCGCTATAAAATTCTCTATCTCAATATATATAGTAGTGGTGTTGTTTTTTATTTATATATTTTACTAATAATTACTAATTTGACTCACTTATATTATGCTATTGTACTATAAAAATGGTTAATCTTGTTAGTTGTTAGTGTCAATCTTGTTAGTGTCAATTGATATTATTAATTGTTATTGATACTATTGATATTATTGTTTTTTCTTATAACAAATAGTCATTTATTTTAATTTTAAAGTTCTCCTTTTAAAAAACCAAGATACTTAAATATATTAATTTTTTATGTGCGACCTTTATATTTCTTTTGTTTCGTTTTTCATTATTCAATATTATTTATCCAAAACCATAACATTTTAACACATATTTTCAGGATTATGTGCATATTCTAAGCTAACAAACCACAGTTTAATTTATCTATCTTAACTCAATTCAAACATGTGAGGTTTGAATTGAGTTAATATTTTTATGTGAATCATATTACCTAAGAATATATATTACCTAAGAATTTAAAATGTGAGCAGATTACGGATTATGTGAGTAAAGCAAAAATATTCCTAAAATTTCTTCACTTTAATCGCAAAATGATCGAAACACACTTCAGGTTACAGAAAACAATTGCAGTTATCAAATATTTTCTATGTAAAATAAGAAGCTTAATCACGATCAGTTACAATAAGCCTGTGTCTATATTTCTTGTAATTTTTTTATTGAAAAAATATATAAGTACGAGATAGTTAAGTACTTTCATAATTGATATTTGATAAACATCCGTGAAATTTTTGCTTGAACTGGAGAATTTTAACATGATTTGAACCAAATAACTATCGAAAATTTTTGTTTGACAGTTAAGAAAAAATACTGAATCAAATTTAAAATAAATATTCAATCAAGGTGTCTTCATGCTTTAAATTTAGTTTTTGCTCAGCTGTTATATCTTTTATAATTGATGATAGCAATTATTAAGGTTTTTTATTTATTAATATTACAATAAATATAAATTTTGGTTAAATATGATTCATAATTTAAATGTTAGGTAATATATATTAACACCATAATTATATTGAATTTCATAAATAATGTTTACATAAATACTATTTTGGGGAGCTTTTTATAAGTCTTAAGGAATTTACATTATAAACGAATTTTTAATGTCAAATGTAAACAAGTAATCATTGTTTTTTTAATACTTAATTACAGAAGAATAAATCTTTTGAAGCCTCTTATTAATATTTAATGAGTTACTGTGTTGTTTCAAATTATTTATTGCAACTTATATATATTAATAATATCTTTTCTACTATTATAAATATAATTTCCACTTATATAAATTTAATGTTATTTGATAATATTGCTAATTAATGTGAATCGTTTTTTTATTACTATATATTTAATATTATTTAAGTAAATTTTATTCAAATGATGTAAGAAAATTGATGAATCTTTCTCTGGCTGAGAAGCAACTAATATTCTATGAGAAATCATACTGATTAATTCCTTCCTATCAGATTCCACGAATGATTAAATTAATTGATTTTTTTCTTGACCTGAATCTATGTCTGCCCGAAGGATACGATTAAACTCTGTGACTGTATACGATTGACTTTAATGCTTGGAGAGTTAACTAATGTTTATCCTCCAAATTATTAATTACTTACATTCGGTCATTTTAGAACTTGCACCATTACGAAATACTAAGTCTTAGCTGCAAAAGAATGTGTATAATCGGATAGATTTTCCTTAAAAAAAAAGTTTTTTGTTGTTTTGACTGTTAATTAAGCTGTTAACAATTCTTTAAGTCAGAACTTACAAGTTCATTTTTTATATGTGTTTGTAGTTACTTGTTTTTAACATGGAATTATATAGTATTCATATATAAATACAAAATTGTTTATACGGTTACAATGAAATATAATATATAATTTTAGTTGCGTATAATGAAACAATTTTTGTGTGTTTTTTGCAAGAAATGACTATTGGTATAAGTATTTAAATATTATGTGAAAATTTTAACTAGAGAGGGAAATATATAGATTAGTGAATAATATTAATATGAATGTATTTCTTCATAGAAATGATGTTTTAAAGTTTAAACACTCAATGGTTTACATTTTTTTAAAGAAAATATATTTAAAGGAGAAAATAAGTGTTTTTTTTAATTCAAACTAATGCTTTTGATGTTTATTAAAATATTATTTTATTCAAAACTTATGACTCAGCATTTTTGTAGCTTATGAAATTGCATTGTTATAATTGAGCCATGAATATATGAATAATTTACCATGCCCATTAATGAGTACACGCATTTTGCATTCTTCAATGTAACGTTCTTATTTTTTTAGATATAGTTAAAATATTTTTTATTTAAAACACCTTTGATTGAATTAAGATATGTGAGAAAATTGGAGCTGTGATTATTTAAAAAGCAGATTTTTCTTAAGTTTAAAGCCTTATTTTGTTAAAAATAAAAGATAAAACTGTCAATTTTTCCAAAGTTTTAAATGAAATTCACTTCAGCAATGCATATAAAAGTCTCTCACTCACAATTTTTCATATTAAAAAACGAAAAAATAATTATTTAAAAACATTTTTTTACATTAATTAGTTCTAATAAAATATTATGCCTTCACATTTTCCCCTATTATATTGTCAACTTTTAAAATTTTAGGAATATAAAATGTATTCAAAATGCACAAACTATTACAAAAATAAGAGAAGTATAAAAATTGTAAAACTATTTTCTTATATAAGATATCATCGGAAACAAAGTAATGTCAAATAAGTAAGAAGAGACATTTATATTTCACTGAAATAATGAAAATAATTATCAGATGATACTTTGCCCAAAAATAACATGAGTTCGTTATTTTTTTAAATAAGTTAATCAATAGATTGGAAATATTAATTGAATAATTAGCCGCTTAACCGTTAGACTAACAAAGTGAAGCATTAGCAGCAACAGTAATTGGGAGGGTGACCACGTGCGCTCCCTTGATGGATTGCTCGAGTTTCATACTTTTTTTTCCAATGGAAGATTGTAGACAGTTACAACTGCAACAGAGTCTGTTAATCTATTGTTCCCTGATACCCAAGGAACCGGCCAGAAACGGCGACCTTTTAACCACCGAGGCGTTGCCCCGGGTGCACCACAGGTAGTGGGCCACCATCGCACCCTCACACATGCCATAGGGATCCGTTTATAGGGTAGGCATCATTCACACACACAAGGAAAGGACAAAGACAGGATAGAGAGAGAGAAAGTACATCCATGCCTGAACCGGAATTCGAACGCAGGACCTTCCAATCCGTAGTCAGGCATGCTGACCACCAGCAAGTTGGCCGGCGAGTTTCATAAATTGGGACATATTTATATTAACATGTGGCTTCCAAAGTCCTTCCACTGATGTAGCGTGGATGTGGAGAGGAGGGGGCCAGCTCAGATGTAACCCTATCACCAGATCATTGATCAAAATTACGAGGCACTTAGCGATAGGGAAGAGTTTCAAACCTGTTACCCTTAAGGTACAGTCAAGGCTGCACCTGAACTGTTATGTGTGTATTTATTAGATGACGCAAAGCTCAAAATACGTCAAATAAATGTATTAATTTGTGCTTAGGAAGAGTACAACATGTACCAAATCAAACATTAATAATTATTTAGTTTTATTAGAATGTTACATTTAAATTTAAAAACAGATTCGTTATCATAGTCTTTGAACAAATGCTTAATGTTTTACTTTAATTACGAAACTTAGTTATGAACGGGAGAACATCTTTTAAAATATCTACAATTCTGAAACAGTAAAATGACTTCACAGAATTATATATTAAGTGCTATTTTATATTTATTTCAGGTGTATATATATATATATATATATATATATATATATATATACACCTGAAATAAATATAAAATAGCACTTAATATATAATTCTGTGAAGTCATTTCATATATATATATATATATATATATATATATATATATATATATATATATAAAATATGGAGCTTTTTATTTTATCACTTTTTGTATAAAATTTCTGATCGATTTAAATTTGTCTTATTTTTTCAAATATTTATTCAAAGTTTGTTAAATATTATTTAAATTAATGAAGTTAGAAAGATATATTAAACAAATACAGGAAATTATAATTTCACTTTAAACCTAAGTTATCTTTTCAATTATCTCAAATAAAGAATGCCTATAATTACGTGAATATTAATAATTAAATAATTACGTGATCTATTAATTCACGTAATTATAGGCATTCTTTATTTGAGACCCGTAAAAGTACTTCAAAAAATGTATACGCAATTAATTTCGTCGTAGAAAATTTATATTGCGTTCTGCAATTATAGGAAATAGAAAGCTTAAAGACCAACCTGAAACATAGTGCTCTTTCTCAGGCAAATGTGACTACTCTCAAATATAGCGTCCTTCGGCATTCAAACATTTCTGAGTACGAGTCACTTCTGATTCTGTACATCGTATCAACGTTCAATGGCATTTCTGCACATGCCGCTTGATTCTCATTAGAAAATGCATCTAGGTTACATGGTTTACATTTGCACACCGCTTCTTTTACTGTACCCCCATTAAAAAAATCAAGTGATGTATGGTCTGGAGAGCCTGGTGGAAACTCGCTCATACCCCTGCATACTATCTACTGGCTTAAAAATTTTTATCCATGCATGTTCGTGTGTCACGATGATAGTGCGGGGGTGTACCATCTTGTTGGAAATAAAACTTGCCATTACCATATGATATACAAATGCAGGGAACATGGAAATTTCAGCAGCAAGCATCAGTTGATGCTCTTAACCTGTTACACTACATTCAAAGAGGAAAGGTCCAATAAGTTCCCTTGAAGACAAACCACATCACTTTCTTTCAAAAATTGAACCTTGAGAAGTATGGTTTCTATGACAATTCAATGTGTGTATACATTTCTTGAAATACCCTATATTGTTAGGAATAGGGAAAAAAAAACAAAGAGCTTTCATTTACAAAAAGATTTTTGTTTGTAAAAATTCATTGTGAGTCTGCAGTATAAGTAAAAAAGAATATATATTATTATAATAACCGATTGATAGCTGTTTGCATTCTACCTGACAAAAGTAAGCTTTCCTGTATCGATAGCTGATTGTAAACAGGTAAAAAAGGTAGGCTTAAGCCGGAACTGTTGATTTAAGTCACTGTTGTCTAAAAAGAAACTTCTCTTAATTTCAAATTCAGAAATGTACTCAGATGGAAAAGTAAGTTTAAATAAGCGTGAAGTTTCACGTTACCCACTCACGAAAGTAGTAGAGAGCAAGTGACTCGTAAAATGACGTGTTGAAACAAAATGTCGCCGGCAACTGTCTATTTCTCGACCATCCACTAGACGGAGTATTTATTCTCTAAGTTTAGATCTATTAAGTAAACAAGGAACTTTCACTCTTTCGAAAGATTTTTTTCATTTTTACTCTGAAAATATGATCTAAAATATTCGATGTCATTATTTATAAATATCCCGTGAGGAAATCTTGAGTTTATTTTGATCTGAAGAACGTGATTTTCATCAATAAAGTTTATCTATTTTAAGTTAAGTATCAATATTTTTAACAATCACAAAAGCATAGGAGGAAAGAGATAAATGAAATAATTCATTAAATAAAACATATATACCCTCGTATCAATTTAATTACACAATCACAAGAACCAAAGACAATTAAAATTAGCATAAGTTAAATATAACAGTTTATTAAAATACAATAGATTGTTAATTTTGACACCAAATTCTTATATAGTTTTAAAAAAATTGTACCAGTTTCTTAAATTTTGATTAAAACAGTAACAATTGACAATTTATTTCAGTTTTTATTTTCATATATATATATATATATATATATTTAATAGTGCTAAATATTTTCTTTTCTGTCTATTTTTATTTTTTCTCATTGCAAATTATAAACTTTTTCTTTAAAATAAAAAGCATCCTGAATTAGCTAACTATATATCTACAAAAGTCATAAAACACAAAATTTGAAAAAAAAAAAAAAAAGTAGCTACACAATAAAAGGAAGATTAAACAAAACTATATTTCTACAAACACAAACAAAATCTTTGAAAAGAATATCAATATAACAACAAACGAAATAATATCTACTTATAACTTATTTATTTCTATTTGTATTTGTTATATCTGAAAAAGGTTTCACTGAAGTGGCACAATGGATATTTTTGTAAAAGATATATTTTCTTATTTTAATTCATTCGTTTATCAGCTATAGTTAATCATTGTATTTCAGCTCTGTAATATCGAAACAACCACGGAGAAGCTTTTATTTATTTCTGCTTAAGACCAGATAATCACAAAGAGTAAATAAAGGATTGAATGATAGAATAACCTAAGGTGATGATAGAATGAATGACATCTATGCTTTATGCGATTGGAGTATATTCATTTTTCTCTACAATTACCTTTTTTTTAATATGTAATACGTATTTCTGTCTACTTTCATTTTTTCTCATTGCAAATTATAAACTTTTTCTTTAAATAAAAAGCATCCTGAATTAACTAACTATATATCTACAAAAGTCATAAAACACAAAATTTGAAAAAAAAAAGTAGCTACACAATAAAAGGTAGATTAAACAAAACTGTATTTCTACAAACACAAACAAAATCTTTAAAAAGAATATCAATATAACAACAAACGAAATAATATCTACTTATAACTTATTAATTATTATATATTATCTACTTATAACTTATTATTTATTAAAAGAAAAAGAAGAAAAAATCACGATAAACTGTTTTCTCTTACATTAAAATTTTTTTGAAAAAAATTTGGCTTTCTCTTTAATATTTTTATTAATATTCCTTTAAGTTTGGTTACAATTTCACCATATCAGTTTTAAATGCAGATTATGAAATTTACTTTTAACATTTTCGTACATTTGAAATTGCCTCCACTTTATTTGATGGCTTGATATATAATGATAAAATAATTCATATTAACAAAAAAATGCACCTTTATAACAATAGTATTTAATGCACACAAGTGCATTAAATGTCTGAGGAAAGAGCTATTGTGTGTTCTGCATTAGAAACATTTCATTTTTTATTGAAAATAGCTTTTTTTTTAATTACGTCCTTATGTTGGCTCTTTCGAGCATAAGTCTTGCAGTCCAATAAAGATATGAAGTTTCTCCAGGAGTGGAGTGTAAAAACTGCAAGAGAAAGACGAAGGCTGTAACAGATTTAGCGTTACCCAGGGTGCACCACGAGGAGGCCTGTTACACTACACCCCAATAATATTATAGCTTATTGAAAATAATTTTTATATATTTAATTTTTTTTTGTCTAACTTTATTGTCCATAAATGGTAATAGGCAACCCATTACCAATTATAGGCACTCTCTGAATCTCTATAATTTTGACCATAAGTTTTTGATATATTTCAAACCCTAAGCCATAACATAATTCACTTTTTAATCATTTCATATTATATAAATTTACTTTAACTTATAATTCAACTGGTCGTATTTCTTAAAAATATTTAACATTATAATTTGGCTTCTATTATAGATTATTCACCATAACAAGCCGATGTTTCACATTGGCGGTAAAGGAATTATATACCTTGAATGCAACCGGGGCGGGGGGAATATGAATATAGTTAGTACATTCGGTAACTGATGGAATATTCACCGGATGGGCACTCACTTTATAACATTGTAAGGTTACCAAAAGTTTGGACATATTTAAATACTTTAAAGTTAATATCTAAAATTATATGTTCTCTTATCAAGTAAAAAGTATTAATAAACATAAAATATTAATATTTCAGAATTGTATTTCACCATTTATTATCTCAGAAAAGAGAACCTTAATATAAACAATATCAGAAACCTTAAATATAAACACTTGAAAATATATGGGTTTTTTTTAATCCGCATATATCATGTTTTCGATTTGGGTAAATCAAACACAAGATAAAATTATTTCTTTAATTTCTTCAATAATGTTTTGGGAGGGGGTCTTTTTGACTACTAAAAATGCCATAACATAAATGTTTACTTTAAAATGAAACTCAAAATTATGTTTTCTTAAACATTTTTAATAGAAATTTCAAATGTTCCCCTCATTCAAATTTTCTTCGACAATATTTCGTGTTATTAATGATGACTTATGCATAAATAATATACACTGGGAGGAATATGAGATGAAATTTGAAATCCGTTATATTACTTCATGAATGAAATGAAGTTACTTGGAAATTTTAACTTTTCAACTTAAACGGCATGAAAAATTTGTTTTGAAATGCGGGATTCCCAAGAAACAGCTAACAGTTTAGAATGTTACCGGAAGTGAATCTTTATCTTTTAAAAATAATTTTTCAGTTTTTCAAAAGGTGACAGAGAAAACGATCTCTGTCTGTTTTCGCCCAACTAAATCACCACAATATTTTTCACGTGTCTAAAATGTATTTATTATTTTATTTATTTCTCTTCTTTCTCTCTCTCCTGAGGATGGGAAGTGTAGAAAAGTCTTTTTGGTGGAATGATCCTTGATGTATGGTTCCATTTTAGCTTTCCACACGTTTCACAGAGATGAGAGCGAAGCCTTTCATTGGCAGTGAGAATTATCCAGAAAGCTTCGAAATCGGTCTCTGTATGAAAATGACGGGAAAGAAAAGGGATAAAATTAAGATTATTTGTCACCGCTACTTGTTATTTTTAGCGACGCACAGCTTGAAAACGAGTGTTTTGATTTTTTTTTTTTAAACCTCTTATCGCGCTTGTTATGTGAAGAAAAATCCACAAAGCGCCGTCTTGCGGATTCCACGTGACTTATCCAAAAATCCAAAATGCATAACAAAGTGTGATCAAAAGTCTCAATATATATATATATATATATATATATATAGATATATATATATATATATATATATATATATATATTGAGACTTTTGATCACACTATTATACATTTAACATAACAAAGTGTGATCAAAAGTCTCAATCTTTGTTTGTTGACAGAAAATCAAATATATATATATATATATATATATATATATTTGATTTTCTGTCAATATAGTCATTTTATTTCATTAAGAATTTTTCTGTACTTTCATTTTATCTTTTCATTATACTGTATAAAAAATATACAGAAAAAAATAATGTTTCTTCAATTTTTGTAATGTATTGCTTACAGCGAAAATGTATAGTAACAAATACTTCGAAATTAATGATGTATATATATATATATTAATATCAAAACTACAATAAATATTTTTAATTTGGATCAAATTTTTTTAAAATATACTTTAATTTTCAAAGTACTTAAATTCATAAAGCACATTTCATATTATACAACATAAACTTTAATATACATTGCTAATAATGAAAACAATTTTATTGGTCTCTAATGTTTCATAATTTGTTACAAATTCTAGTTAACGATGGAAAATTTTGTTCATTTGTTTTGTAAATCAGGTTTGAATTTTAAAAAAATAAAGAATCCTATTTAAAATATATCCGGATCTAGCTTATACAGAGCACTCTGTTTCTTTTAGCAAAGTATACAAAAAAACAGTATTTATTTACTTATTTTTAAATTTTTTTGATTTTTTGTTCTTTTTTAATGCTGGTATTTCTTTTACTAAAAAAACTTCGTTGTATTAAAATTTTAAAAACTTTAGCTATTTTTCATATCATATCATAGATGAAAATTAAAAAAAGAAATTATTTTTTAACATTTTTAGAAGACTTATAATGAACTTAAGTTCCTTTTAAAGACAAAAACATTCTCCAAAGTTGACTAAACGGGGAGAATGTATTTGTCTTTTAAAGGACATTGTTTAACATTGTTTCATGTAAAATCAACTGTTAAATAAAATAAAATATTTTATTTAACCGTTCATTAAAGCTGAATGAAAGAGGAGAACACGAGATGAGTAATTACTTCATTTTAAAAAATAAATTCACTTAATGTACTATGTTTCCATTTGGAGTAAATACAAATATAAAACGGTGAATATAAGAACAAAATAAAAATAGCCCAAAGTTTTATCAACAATAATAAAATCTATCTTTTAAAATTTTTTATTTGTTGAAATTAATTATTATTGTATTTATTATATGTAAATCTACTATTGATTTTTCATATATTGATGAAAAAATATCTTTACAATAAAGATATTTTACTAAATGATTAATAAATTAAGCAATTTTTCATTAATAATCTATCTTAACTGTATTAAAACAAATTAAATATCCTTTGAGAGATCAAGGAAAATAACTTTTTTAAATGTTATGTTAGACAGGTTAAGGAATTCTATTCACATTAATTTTTTGTACTCATTTAAAAAGTTCATGCTTTAATTGAAAGCTATATCAGAAAAAAAAAAGAAAGATTAAAAATCATATTCATACATGCTTCAATATGGTACATGAGTATTGAAAAAAAATGTAATATTATATTAAAACTAAAAATGCCATCTAAAACAGCAAATTATATTATTACAGAGGAAAGTAAAATAATTATCATTGCTAATTAAACTCAAAACTATATAGTGTGTCTTCAACTGATATTGTCATAATATGTGCTTAACAAACACACCAAAATTTATCAAGCTTATACTAGTCCAATTCACATGATTTTTTTCGCCTTAGAATTCCGTCTCATAATAACAGTAATTTTTTTCAATAGTAATAAAAATAGTTCAGTTTTTCATTTACAATTTGTGATAAAATATGATGTAACATTGATTGATTGATAGGTTGACTGAATGAGACAGAAGTGTAAAATATTTATCCTAATAAAAATGAATCAAAGCATTTTTTCAAAAACTGATATTCTTTGTTGTTTATATAAAGATAGGTGTGTTTAAATTTTTCACATAAAAATTCTTAAATTACATGAAGTTAATCTCTTTGCCGTAATTTTTGGATAAATTTATAATTGTTTTAAAATTATGGCTTACGTTTACAAACTAATGCTTTGATGATTTGCATTATCTGTATTAAGATATTTTAAAGAAAAGGGAAAAATCACTTTGTAGTTTCATTTTATTTTAACCATCGTTTTCCTCGTGTTTGAACTGTCATTTAGTAAATATAAAATGAGAAAAAATTCCATTTTTCAATACATATTCGATCTAAAGTTTCAATTTTGATTTTAAATATATCTAAGATTTTTCCCTCTTCTCATCCTTGTTATTCATCTCTTTTCTTATTATTTTTATTACCTTTATTATTATTCTTTTATTCAGCTTATGATTTTATTAATTTTCTCTCTAAATAATAATAAATTTCATCATTTAGTTTTCACGCGTTTTAAAAAATAAGGAGATTGACATCGCCATTTTATATTTTTCAGTTTTAAATTAATTGACTTTTGAAATTTTCATTATCAAAATGATAATATTTCTCTATCGAAGAAGAAGTTGAACTTAAGATCAAGGCATCTTCTATAGTTTTCGGAGATATTTCCATTTTAAAAATTAATTACGTTTATTACCCACTTTTATTCGTATTAGGATATTTTCCATTAAAAATTTGACCTATTGAATTAATTTTGAAACCAAATTTTGCATCGCAATTAGATGAGAGACACAAAATTAATTTATTATTATATTTGAAATTATTCCTTCTGCGATTAATTACAAAATTCTAAAATGTCAATTAGAAAAAGAGTATTTTAAAATTCAATGAAGGGTAATTTTTCATTTGATATATATATTTTATTTTTAAATACGAAAAATTTGCTAGTAATATTTTTTTCCGAAGCAAAAAAGCAGTAGATATATTAAAATTTTAATATTTATTTACAAACTGTCATTTAAAATTTGAAATGTATATTTTTAAATATTTCATTAAATGTAATCTAAAAAAGTGTTTTAATTTATTTTTATTTTAATTCGTATCTTAATGTCGTATCTTAGTCCCATTAATGTAATATAAGAATTCGAAGTTCTTATGATCAAGATAGTAGAAGTAAAAATACTATATTCTCAAAAAAATTTATCGTTAATTATTTATTTTTCGATTATTTAATCTATAAAATGAATATTATCAAATTTTTTTTTAATTTTCTTCGAAAGGAACTGAATTGTTGCCAATTATACTGATTTGTGGTATCGATTTCCAGCACTGACATGGGTGTTTGGAGTGGTTTGGAATCCAGTTTAAACTGTAGAGATCTTATTAGTTGTGTACTATTGTGTAGTGGCAGTTGAGTGACAACCAAACCGAACTTTAATAAATACTAATTAAATTAATTCGTTAGTGCTGCCCTCTGTCCATGAAATGAAACATCAATTAAATCAAAATGAGTTTTCAGACGAGATATCGATTATAATTTTTATTTATTTATTTTTTTTTTTAACTGAAATGTTATTTCTTTGATAAAAATAAAAAAAATCAACTAAACAATTTATTTAGTATTAAACTTAAAAAATTAAATTTTTATTATGTGAATTGTTATGTAATATTTTTTTATATTTATTATTCCAAAGTATTCACGAAAATATTTCACTTGCTCTAATATCAGAGGGCAGCATCATGCAAGAGGCACTACATTCTTATGAAAACATGTTTATCCAGATTCAAACAATAGTTTCTTGAAAATTTTGAATTTTTAAGGATTTTTCATGGCGTGAACCTTTATTTTATGCTTAACATATTTATAAATATCAGTGATCTCATTTTGCATTCAAAATATTTTCCAGAAATCTTTTACTTTAAAAGTGAGGAATATGAAAAGAATATCAAAATTTTGAATTCGAGTTTAGCAAAACCTGTTTGTGAACATTATAACAATTTAAATAAGGAAATTAAACATTGACATGTTACACAAAATGTGATTCTAATTATTCACAAAAATGAAAATAAATCAATAAAATATATGAAAGAGTATTTTTCTTTGTGAGATTATAAGAATAACATTTTTCATTTGTAGAGAAGGTAAATAAGTTGTCATATTTATAAAGTATTTAAATTAATAAAATATCCTTTTTTCATAGTAGGTCAAGCATATGATTCTTACTCAATATACATTTCAGTATGGAAAACTCTTTATTTTATCTTTACTCATATACATTTCAGTATGAAGCTGCGACTTACCCAAGTTTATATTCCACTAATTTAGAAATATGGATAATATCCCTCTATTTATATATCTAAATAAACTTCCATTTGAAGGACCCAAATATCCTAACTTTTTTTCAAAGTTTTTAACATCCATTTTAAGGATGGTTCAGAGCAAGAACATCAAATTATAAAATTCGAATCATATGCAAAAAAATGAATGTCATGAATTGTAATTAAAATAAGAGATTGAAATACTTTTTTAATTTTTTTTCCATGGCCTTTAAAATTATTTTCACCTACTTGATTTCAATATATATTTTTCAATAAATTTTTATAAAATATGTTCAAAAACTACATTCTGACAGGGAACTATTTATAAATATTATTTCGAGAATTTCTCTTATGATTATAAATTCATTGCAGTGATGAATGCCTTATTTGATTTCGAAATTTATAGGACAATTAAATCAACAAAGTACTTATGCATACATCAAGTAATATAATATTCACAATTCACTACTTTCTCTAAAATGTTTTACAGAGATCTCCTATATATATATATATATATATATATATATATATATATATATATATATATATATATATATATATATATATATATATATATATATATATATATATATATATATATATATATATATATATATATATATATATATATATATTATATATATATATACTATATATATATATATATATATATATATATATATATATATATTATATATATATATATATATATATATATATATATATATATATATATATATATATATATATATATATATATATATATATATATATACCAGGTCTATAACTTTAAAATGCGGATTATTTTCCAGTAGATGGCGCCCTAAGCCTATAGATGCTAGTGTCATAACCAATATATCATGTTGCAGCTGTGACAGAAAGCTTCAAAACTCCATATTTGCTTAAACATTTTAGAGTTAGTTGTAGTAGTAGTAGTAGTATATATATATATATGTGTGTGTGTGTGTGTGTGGTAAACATGTCGAAGTTTGAGCCAAACAAAGAGCATTTACAGCACGTGATGATTTTCTTATTCAATCAGAAGAAAAGGCAGCGGAAGCACATCGAATTTTTGTGAAAACATATGATGAGCATACTCTTATCTACTAACACTTGCGAACGCTGGTTGAAACGATTCAGAAGTTTTGATTTCGATGTTAAGGACAAAGAACGTGAAAATCGACCGAAAAAGTTTGAAGACACCCAACTGTAAACGTTATTGGATGAGAATGCCACGCAAACTCAAAAAATATTGGCAGAGAAATTAAATATTTCTCGTGTCGCCATTTCCAAACGCTTGAAAGCCTTGCAAATTTCTACATCGTTTGCATCCTTTTAAATGCATTCGACTCTGGATTTTGATTTTGCATTAATGTCAATTTATGTCCTCATATAAAAAAAGTCCGATTTAATACAAATGTATAATTCATGATGTATAAATTTAATCAAAGTCAAGAATTGCTTATGATACACATTGTGTATAATGAAAATAAATAAGCAAATTAAACCAAACAAACCTAAATTAGTGAAAATACCAGTAAATAAAAGAGTATTATTACAAATATACTTATAAACGTTATTTTTTACTAGAATTCCATTCTTTTTATCCGATAAAACGATTTGAAAGGAATAAAAATGGAAAGGGAAAGAATCTGGTAAAACGTTGTCTAGTCGCTCAACCTATAGTTTAAAACACATTATTTACTTTTTTTTCTTTCCCTTAAGAACTTTTTCAAAACTTTTATATTTTTCCTTTTTATTGTATAAATGTTATGCATTAATGCATTTATTTATAACATTAAATTTTATGTCCTTCAGATATGAAAGACTGTAAAATTTTTCCCTATAAATTAGAAACCCAGTTTAAAAACATCATTTTATGGAAAAAAAAAAAAAAAAAGATTACATATTTTCTTAAAATTTTCTTTGCAAGATTTTTCATTACTACTTTCAGAATAACTTTTATAATTAAATTTAATATACTATTCTTAAAAAACAAATTTCTAATCAATTTTATAAAAAAAAATTAAAGGAAAAATAAAAAAGTATTTGAGAAAATTTATCAAAAACAAGTTAAATATTACATATAGAAAAAAAATTATAGTTAAAAATCTCGAATCGAAAATTAAAATACTCCAGTATTATACAGTTATATTATTAGAAATAGATCCATACATTTATATAATTGTACTTATATAATACGCATACACAAATACATACATACATATATATATATATATATATATATATATATATTTGTGTCTGTGTGTTTTATCTTATTTAAAAAAAAACTGCAGAAGCTTTGAAAAATAGGGTTTTTTCCCGTTTTCAGATTATCTTAAGTATTTTCGATGAATCCAACAGGTTATTTTGAGATTGGTAATCACATAACTACTTTTATACAAAAAGAGAAAAAGAAGACTCTTTGCCCTTTCACTTCTGATAAGAGCTTTTATCTTGTTGATATGTAATTGTGAATGGGATATTATATTTTAAATTTTCGATTCTGCATCACTGTTCTCCCAAGAATAAACAAAGTAAAAATTAAATTACGATGATTATATATATATATATATATATATATATATATATAAATCACAGTCTTTATTAATGAAATTATATATCTTTAAAATCTGTAATTATGTGAAATAGTTAATTTTTTGATCAATATATAAAAGAATAATAGAAATTGATATTTTACAAGAAAAAATAGAATATTGCTATCTAGGAGGAAAAATTTGAAATATTCGATCATATTTCAAATTTCATATACCAAAAAAATTTGACCATATTCGTTTTATTTAAAAATATAATTTTTAATTATTACGCAATTATCATACATAAAAGTTTTAAAAAAGTGAGAATGAATTTTCTCCCCTTTTCTGCTGATAACGTGCTATTAAAGCGATACCGTATGAGTGCATTTCTAAGAAACTGATAAATTTTATCGTTTGAATGAAACGGTAAAAAAGATGCTGAGTACTTTAGAAAATTATCTCTTTTAAGAAATCTCAAAACATAATAAACTTTTAATGTACATATTTTTTATAAAATCAAGGTCACATTATTGCTTTAAAGAAACAAATTCTGATCCTTTTAAAACCATTTAAATACTATATTATATACCATCTCACTTGAAGTGGAGTATTATATTATAACTACAGATTTTTTTTTTTTTTGAAATTGGCAAAGCTAATATCCTTAAATTTTCTCTGAAATAACTTTGTAGACATATGTTATTAAATATGAGACCATCATATTTATAAAATGTTACATTATTTTAATCGTAAATCATCCAGTGACAAATCAAACAAAAGATGATGATGTAAAGAAAACATGGACTTTTTTTTTATTATGCATGCGATTTTTTAAACAAGAAAATTCCTTAAAATTATTTCGCCAAACTAAAATCATTTCAGACAATGAAAAACCAATTAGTTCTATGTGATTAAAACCAATTAAATTAACCCCGGGACAATGTAAGCCTTTAACCACGAGAAATGCTGCATTTTTAAAAAGAAAATGTTGAGTAAAGGCAACCAATGATGTTTAGTAGAAGTAAGGAAAATTAATGGACGGGAACGTCCAATCTAATTCTTTTCCCTGGGCAATTAAAAATTAAATTAAATGCATTGAACTAAATTCATAGAACAATAAACATTACAGAATTTAATGTCAAGTATATAAAATTAATCTATACTCTTGTGTTTTGAAGCACGTTCAAGTAAATGTTTAAACTTTGAGCAGTGATTATGAGTTTTATATCAATTTCAAAACGCCTAAAGATTATTATTCTTGATAAATATTTCATGAAAATAATGAATTTTGGCACAAGTTGATTCTTAGATCTAAGACTGATTTTTAAATCTAAGACTTAGCTAATAAAAAATATTATTTTTTTAAAATTTGCTACATTCTATAAATAATTCTATAAAATAAAATACTTATAATAGAATAAAATAGAATACTTATACTATACAAAATAATTCTGTAAAATAGCTACATTCTATAAAATAGAAAGAGAGAAATATAAATTCACTTAAATATTACTTCCCAACATTAAAGAAAAAAACATCTTATTAGGAAATTTTAGCAAAGAGAATATACTTTGTTAAATTACTATAGTGGGGGCTGCGGTAGCCTAGTGGTTAGGGCATCGGCCTTCCATCCGGAAGTTCGATTCCCAATGCCGCCAAAGACCCACCGAGTACATGCGATAAATTTGCTTGATAACTCTGTGGAATTGAAAAATCCTGTGATCGGTCTTTGAGTAGTTACGATGGGTACAAGGGTCTGGAGAAAAATTCTTCCCCTTTCTGATCAATGTCAAAATTGAAGGAGTATATTCTCTGGTGGCCATCTATCGGAGAATTTAAAAAAGGAGCAAAGACGTAGTTTTGCCTTTGTGGTGCTCTGATTTAAACGAAAGACTTTCGACTTAAATTCGCATAGCCAAGGCATAGCTAGCTTGGCTTGTCCAAGTGTGTCATAAGTAACATTATAATGGAGATTTAATGACTAAATGAACTTTTTTGCAGATTTATGAAACGTAATCACTAATATTGTTTGAACTGTTTTTCAAAATTTATTGTGTATGGAATCTTGTGCTTATAGTTGTCTTAATTTCCTTGTTTCAGCACGTCACTCACAATCTTATCAAGAGAGCCATTTTCACTCTGTGGATGATAGCCCTTTTCCTTGTATGCCTGCCCTTCACAGGTTTTGGGCTCTATTACGACGACAGCACACCCATCACCAGGAGGTCGAGGTGTAAGAGATACAGGGCCGCCAGCGAGCCTTCAGACGTGGCTTATGCCTTCATTGTTTTTGCTTTCGGGTGCTGGCTCTGCCTGGTCATCGTGTGCTGCAATTTGGCTGTTGTCCGAGCCCTTTGTCGTATGGGTCGTAAGAGCATGGCCCACTGCGGTAGAACAACGGTCAGGAAGGACAGCAGGGAGTTGTCTTTCAATCACACAACACAGGAAGAGTTATCCTTCGCTAAATTGATGGTCATCTTGTGCATCTTCTTCGTCGCATGCTGGGTCCCGCAAATGGTAAGTTTCCATTCTTCACATTATGTTTATTTTAAAAATTATTATATTGGGTTGGGTAGTTCGGCAATTAATTTCGCTTTTCATGAAAATGAAAAACGTATAGTGAATAAATATCATATTGCATTACATATTGTTCATTCAAGTCCAATAGCTTTAACCATCTTTCTGGTAATAGCACGATTTCACACTCATAAAGTGCTTGGTTTTAACTAGCAAACAGATGATCCAAGCGGGGAAAATGAAATTACTTTCCGAACAACCCAATAGTTACATATCAAGTATTCTGTTCTAATATTGAAAACTTTTTTGTAATATCTAGCTGATTATAGTATCAGAATTGTCTTATATGCAAATAGTAAATAGGAAATGTGGTTAATCTGTGGTTTGGGTACCCTTTCTCGCCAAATAGGCCATAGACGCGCCAAGCGTGGTAACCCTGACTATTTATCTTAAAGGCACTCCTTGTGGAAAAAAATGCATTCTTTGTGTCAAAAAATACACTAAAATATGGAAAAAATATTATAATTTTTCCTCATTTTCTAGTGTATTTTTTGTTATACAATTCGTAAAAAAACCATTGTTTTTGTTTTTGTTGCCATACCAACGGTGAAATTCGTTAAAAACACGGATTTTGGTTTCGTCGCCATAGAAACGGCGTTTTTGCGTAGTGTCTCTCATAGCATTCAACTCCGCGAGACAAAACGCAAAAACGCACCACTTGGCGACTCTTCGAAAATGCGCCAAGCAAATTATCCAAAGCACATTTTCACTGGAAGTTTAATACTTGCTAAAACATAAATAAATAAATTACTGCACAAAAATTATCGAAAACATGGAATATGAAATATAGTTTATAATATATTTATTTGACATTGTTTTAAAATGTGATGATTAATTAATGATAAACAAACTCATAACACAATTTAAAATATGACAAACTTAGTGAAAAATTTATGACAACTTAACTATCCCACATATAATTCCAAATTTCAGGAAATTTTCATGCGCGTGTTTAGACAACTAAATTAACATAAAACTGTTTTAAAGTTTAATGAAATTTTAATTTTATTGAAAATTAATTTTCTACTTTAACTTCCGATTAGAAATTTAGTCCGACTATGTCAACAAATGAGAATTGGTAACTAATTTGATTATGTATTTAGTTATAATTAGTCAGATTATTACAGTAAATCAAAAAGGCCCAAATAAAGTTATTATATTCGTATACGATTCTGAGACAATATTATAGATTGCATCAATCCTAAAAAGTTGTTTAATAAGAGAAAAAGTTTCAGTAGAATACATGTACAAAATTGTATCTCGTAAAATTACTGATGAAATTCCAGAAAATTATTTTCTTGTATTTTATTGCATCTGACCTTCTGAATAAGATTTCTGAATTAAATTATAATATTTTCGATGTCCAAGAATTCATCTATTACATTTGCTTCAATTATTCAAAGTATAAGATTAAGAGTTTTCAATGTCATAAAAACTTAAAACTTTTTAGATATTAAAAATATTTATTTCAAATAGTACTGTGAATATCAATAGAAAATCTTCTTGGACACAGGTGTCGTATAACCCATGATTCCAAATTCTGAATTTTTTTGGCGATGAAGAAAGGTTGCCAAGATGACGTATCGTGACGTGCGCGATGACGTAAAATACTAGGGTTACCAAAATAGAATTTTCTACATAATTCTTAGTGGCCTCCATATGTATGACGTAATAAAAACGAAATTACCAGATACATAAGAAAATCCGCCAAAAAATCGCCAAACTCAGAATTTGGCATCCTGGATTATACGGCACCTGTGCCTGTTCTGGTATCATATTCTTAAACATCAAAAGTTATATCCATTAATATCACCTAAATTTGAAGGTTTTCTTTATTATATCTATTTTCTATGTTTGTTATTTTTTCTGCTGATTGTTCAGATTTCATGTGGGAAATTCCACGTTGCTGTATGTATTTTTATTTTTCTATTAAAAAAAGTCAAACGAAAACCTCTTGTACCGCAAATTATGCCACGAGGTTCACAAAAAATAAATACATTATACCACAAAACCATTTTTAAGACAACAATAAAAATAGAAGTTTAAATGGCGGTTTTTGCAAAAAGGGAAATGGAAAGTTTAAAAAGTGACTATTTGTTAGCAAAACAAATTTAACTGAAAAGGAAATTTTGATATTGGTTAAGAGACTTATAATTAAGATGTCTGGCCTCCGACAAAAACTATTTCATTATTCATTAAAGTAGTAATTTAGAAAATTGCTTACATGAAGTAAATACATAATTTATATACACTACGAAATCCGGCAAGCTCACTCAGACTTACTCTAAAATATGTACGCTGATGGCCGAAATGCAGCATTCATGTCTCCTTGCTCAACATCATCAGCTAGGATTGAACTTAATCCAAAGAATAGACAATATTTATCAATTATTCCAACAATGTTTCATGTCAAAAATGTGGTTCTACTATACCATGAATCTCTTCTACCTAATATTTCTATAAAGAATTCTTTATGTAGCAGAATACTTCAAAGAAAATTTATCGAATTAAAATTAAAAATAAGTATTTCGATAAAGAAATATATACAATACTTCTTTATTTTCATAGATCTCAATAATCATTATAGTATTCAAAATACTAATACTCTGAAATGAAAATCTTTAAATTATATTTGAAACTTAACTATTCATTTAGGTTTAAAATACAACTTTAAAACTATGTTTTAAATTTGAAAATATACGCTCGGTTTTAAGTTTTAAATTTATATATGGAACGCTTCGTTGTGTTCTATTTTAAAAATTTTACAGTTACTTCAATGAATTTATAGTTTACACCTGTGATGTACTTAGTAGCGATTTTACCAAGGGAAAAAAGTTTATCTGAATTTCAGAAGATACCATTTATTTAATAAGGGAAAAAACAAACATTAAATTAATGTAGTAAAAACCGAAGCACACGCAGACAATATATTCAATATTTGTGCACTGTATTCTAAAATAAAGAAAAATTCCCAAAAATAGAAAATTCGAAATAAAATAAATAAAAAAAAAGATTTTTTTTTCTTTTTTTTTTAATTACTTCTGTCAAAAGTTTTATTTTATGTAAAAACATAAAAGTCTGCAGTTTAACACATAATAATCTACATATTACAAAATTTATTTCAAGTTTCAACCAATCGTTTTGAGCGGAAAAGACTACCACTAAATTAATGCAATGAAAACTAGCGTTAGAACTTATAGATTAGATATTTTTGCACTCGCGCGACATACTGAAATAAATTTTTAAAAAATCCCTACAAATTTTTAAAAGTCCCTTCGGATTGAAGTTTTAATGTAAACATAAAGTTTACAGAAAGACAGATGGTTACACAAAATAATTTGATTAATACTTTCTCAAAACCATATTTTGCTTCATGAAATAAAATATCATGTACAGATGAGCTGAAAATGATTCGGAGGAGTTTTTTGCATAGTGCTCTTAAAAATTCTCTTTATTTTCGAAATTATTAAGTATTGCAGTACTGACGACTTTTCATCCGCGTTTCAAGACTTATCTGAATGTGACATACTGGGAAAGGAGAAAACGCATTCACTGAAGAGGACAAAAGCAATACCTTTATAGAAATTTAAAATAATGCTAACTATCTTCTTAAAAACACTTTGGGAATATAGAAAGAAGGGAAAATCCGTTCCTATAAATATTTTTTTACTCCCAAGGGTGACAAATAGATGCCAATTTAGAAAAGAAAGACAACCATAAGTTACTTTATTTAAGTGAGAAAAATTCATGAGTGGAATGCTACATTCATAATTTAAATTACTTATTTCACGCTTAAGTAACTTGACAGAGATTTCTAATTAACGTTAGTTATGTTTTAAATTATTTACAAATGTTGCAATCAAAATTTTGAAACGAAGCTTAAAATTTTCACTTTAAGTCAGCCAAAATTCAATATCCTGATATAAATTTTATCCCATTCCATGTAGCCGCTTCCTATTCAGTCTCAACCAAAATTTCGATGGAAAAAGCAGAATATGGTTTTTATTGACATAGATTTCTAAAATGACTGGTAATCGTATGTGATAAAGTACTCTGCAAATAATGTCAATCAAAATATTAATAATAATCAATAGTGACAAATGCAGCCAGCCCTGTCAAGTGGTCAGCGTGCCTGACTTTAGGAAAATAAATTTTATATT